>CAMTDV010000005.1:49561328-50057163 GCA_947069175.1 Scalesia atractyloides | reverse complement strand
GACCCTTGTGCCGGAATTCGCTGCCACAGATGTGGCAAGATGGGACATGCGGCAAAGGATTGTCGTGGGGAAACCATGCCCCGACAAAATCAGAATCAGCCCCAGGGTCAGCAGCAGGGTATAAACCGGGGATGCTATCAGTGTGGTAGCATTGCTCATTTCAGAAGAGACTGCCCACAGTTGCGCAACAACAACAATAATGGTGGAAACAACCACAACCACAACAACCACAACAATAACAACAACAACAATAATGGGAACGGTGGCACAGGAGGTGCCAAAGGTCGTGCATTCACATTGGGCCGCGGAGAGGCCAGAAACGACACGAACGTGGTCACCGGTAAGTTTCCCCTTAATGAACATTTTGCTACTGTGCTTTTTGATACGGGTGCGGATAGGAGTTTTATATCTGAGTCTTTTAGGAAGAACCTAAATCTCACGCTTAAACCATTAGAGACCCCTTATGTGATAGAATTAGCCAATGGTAAATCGGTAGATGTGACCCAAATCGTATCCGGCTGTCAACTCAAACTCGCGGGCCACACTTTTACCATCGATCTGATGACAACTACCATGGGTAGTTTTGACGTGGTAGTCGGAATGGACTGGCTATCCGACGTCCGGGCTGAAGTTCTCTGCTTCGAAAAGTCTATCCGTATTCCACTCTCGAACGACGAAATCCTGACAGTACAAGGCGATAAGGCAAGCGCCGTCACCAACATCATCTCATACATGCAAGCGCAGAAGTATCTTCGGAAAAAGAATTCCTTCGCTTTACTCGCACTAATTACCGAACAGCCTAAGGACGAGAAACGTATAGAAGACATCCCTGTCGTCCGTGATTTCTCCGATGTATTCCCAGAAGAACTACCTGGTCTTCCACCACATCGACAATTGGAGTTTGAAATCGAATTGGCAAGCAATGCAACTCCTATCGCCAAGGCTCCATACCGCCTAGCTCCAGCAGAGCTGCAGGAGCTGTCTACCCAACTTCAAGAGCTGCTAGAAAAAGGATTTATCCGACCAAGCGTTTCGCCATGGGGAGCTCCAGTCCTCTTTGTCAAGAAAAAGGACGGGACTTTCCGCATGTGCATCGACTATAGGGAACTCAACAAGGTTACTGTCAAGAACCGATACCCGTTACCTCGCATTGACGATCTATTCGACCAACTGCAAGGGTCAAGTTACTACTCTAAGATTGATTCACGGTCCGGTTACCATCAGCTACGCGTCAGGGAGGAGGATATCGCTAAGACAGCATTTCGCACTCGGTATGGCCATTACGAGTTTTTGGTCATGCCATTCGGTCTCACTAACGCACCTGCGGTATTCATGGACCTCATGAACCGCGTGTGTAAACCATACCTCGACAAATTTGTCATTGTGTTCATCGATGACATACTCATCTACTCCAAAAGTGAAGAAGAGCATGCTGAGCATCTACGATTACTGCTAGGATTACTTCAACAGGAAAAGCTATATGCCAAGCTCTCGAAGTGTGAGTTCTGGATCCGGGAAGTTCAGTTTCTCGGGCACGTCGTGAATAAAAAGGGTATCCATGTAGACCCTGCCAAGATTGAAGCCATCAAAAACTGGGAAGCACCTAAGACACCGACGGAGATCCGCCAATTTTTGGGATTGGCTGGTTACTACAGACGCTTCATTGAGGGATTTTCAAAGATCGCACAACCGCTCACTACCCTCACCCAGAAAGGCATCAAGTATGCTTGGGGTGAAAAACAAGAGGCAGCATTTCAATTGCTGAAGCAGAAACTTTGCAGTGCACCCATTCTGTCCTTGCCGGAAGGGACAGATGACTTCGTAGTGTATTGTGATGCTTCCATTCAGGGATTGGGATGCGTACTCATGCAACGCGATAAGGTCATCGCGTATGCGTCGCGACAGCTGAAGGTTCACGAGAAAAACTACACGACGCATGACCTGGAATTGGGAGCAGTAGTGTTTGCACTTAAGATTTGGAGACACTACCTCTATGGAACGAAGTGCACAATCTTCACAGACCACAAAAGCCTCCAACACATCTTTGATCAGAAGGAGTTGAACATGCGACAGCGTCGCTGGGTCGAACTCTTAAACGATTATGAGTGTGCCATTCGGTACCACCCGGGTAAAGCTAACGTGGTAGCTGATGCCCTCAGTAGGAAGGAACACCTAAAACCTCGTCGTGTACGAGCACTACAACTCACTATTCATTCGGGGCTACCCGATCAAATACGCGACGCCCAGTTAGAAGCAGTTAAGGAGGAAAACATCAAAGCCGAATCAGTGGGAAAAATGGAACGCGATTGGGAAGTAAAGCCCAATGGAGCCCGGTATTTCATGAATCGCATATGGGTACCTCTCTACGAAAACCTTAGAGAGCTAGTCATGGATGAAGCTCACAAATCCCGATACTCTGTCCATCCGGGTTCGGATAAGATGTATCAAGACCTTAAAGCTGCGTATTGGTGGCCCAACATGAAAGCCGATATAGCCACCTACGTGAGTAAATGTTTGACTTGTGCAAAAGTCAAGGTGGAGTATCAAAAGCCATCGGGGCTACTCCAACAACCTGAGATCCCAGTGTGGAAATGGGATCAGATCTCAATGGATTTCATCACTAAACTCCCGCGAACCTTGGGTGGTTGCGATACCATCTGGGTGATCGTGGATCGTTTAACTAAGTCCGCACACTTCCTAGCTATTAAAGAAACGGATAAGATGGAGAAGTTGACTCGCATCTACATTAAGGAAGTAGTTTCTCGGCACGGAGTGCCAACGTCCATCATCTCAGACAGAGATGCTCGCTTCACGTCGAACTTCTGGCAGTCACTCCAGAAAGCGTTGGGAACCTGCTTAGATATGAGCACAGCTTATCACCCTCAGACTGATGGTCAAAGTGAAAGGACCATACAGACCTTGGAGGACATGCTTAGGGCATGCGTGGTGGACTTCGGAAATAATTGGGAAATTCACCTGCCTCTAGTAGAATTCTCATATAACAACAGCTATCATACGAGTATTTCGGCAGCACCGTTTGAGGCATTATACGGTCGTAAATGTAGATCACCGGTCTGCTGGGCAGAAGTCGGTGACAGTCAACTCACAGTCCCTGAGTTAATACTTGAGGCTACTGAAAAGATTGTACAAATCAGAAACCGCATGGCGGCGGCACGAGATCGACAGAAAAGCTACGCTGACCAACGACGCAAACCGCTCGAATTTCAAGTAGGCGATCGCGTCCTACTAAAGGTGTCACCCTGGAAGGGTGTAATCCGCTTTGGAAAACGGGGCAAACTTAACCCACGGTATGTAGGCCCGTTTGTAATCTTGAAACGTATTGGACCCGTAGCATATCAATTAGACCTTCCTGCCGAACTCAGTGGAGTTCACAACGTATTTCACGTTTCAAATCTGAAGAAGTGCCTATCAGATGAAACTTTAGTTATTCCATTGGATGAGATCCAAGTGGATGAACAACTACACTTCGTGGAAAAGCCTATTGAGATCATGGATCGTGAGATCAAGACTCGAAGGCACAGCAAGATTCCAATCGTTAAAGTTTGTTGGGACTCTAAGCGTGGACCGGAGTTCACGTGGGAAAGAGAGGATCAAATGAAAAGCAAATACCCACACCTCTTCGCAACTGAGCAGCAAACTAACGATACCAGTAACTAAATTTTCGGGACGAAAATTCTTTCAACAAGGGGATGATGTGACAACCTGGAAATTTCTCATACTTTCGTGTACTATTATTGACTAAATTCTTGTGCATGGCACTTGGAAATCTTTGTGTATGACACTTGGGAACTTCTTGTAACGTTGCGTACCATTATAAACGAACTAACTCTTTGTGCGTGGCACTCTAAACATGTACGTTACATGCTAAACCGCGTTCACTCAATTTTCGGGACGAAAATTCTTTCAACATGGGGATAATGTGATATCCCGGGTTTTTCGGATAACTTACACGTGACACATGCCGAATAATGTATATGTTAAGTATTAAACATGCATGAGTTAAATGAATACGTGTTGTGTGTTGTGTGATTGTTTTGGTTATAGAATAATTACTGTAGATATGTACACGAACTGAACCGAACCGCGACGTGAACCTACTTCGATTCATTGTGACCCTAGGAGTAACAAGTTTTAAACTTTAACTCAAGTCAAGTTCTCGGCCAAGATCAAATCCAAACCGAGAGCAAACCTAAACCCTAAACCAAAACACTCTCGGCCGAGATCAAGTTCAAAACCGCGAGTCAAACCCAAACCGAACCCACCCTAGTACTTGGCCGCGAGATCACATCCAAACCAAACTAACTCACCCTAGTCCTCGGCCATACGATCAAAACCAAACCGAACCAACCTAGGATCCTCGGCCACGAATGCTTATCTAAAACCGCAACCCTCACCTCCCTCTTTGCCTATTTATATCATCTATGCATGCTCCTTCAAAAATTATAAAAACCCTAGTTGAAGTTAGCAGCCGACGGCAGCCCCTTACTCATTCTCTCGATCGTCAGTTCAATCATAATACACCCCACCTCGATCACAAACAGTTTAGCTTCGGTCCTCAGTCACGAGATCAGCCCTTTCCTTCCTCCCGGTCGCAACAGCCCTCGCCATCTCAGTCCTCGGCAGCGATTTTTGTTGATCATCGGTTTCCTATCTAAATCACGGTTCGTTTTCTCTACCGTTAAAAACCTCGAATTTGTCATATCATGTTCGGATATATATATCTTGATTGTTGATGTTCTCAGATTGCATGATGGTATAGTTTTCGGATCTTGCATAATAGAATGAGATAGATGATATAAATGTTTCGGATGTATATATATATATATGCTTGAACGAATTGATCAGCTTGTTTTCGGATTATATGTGCTTACAAGTAGTCTGCTGAATTGACTGTGTGTATACGCATGATTGTTTTCGGATAATAGATGTATTATATGTAATCGGCTGAATTGATCATTGTTGATATGCATGTATACTTGTTTGCGGATCTCATAAGGTTGCAAGTGTGTTTTGTTTATAATAACTAGAAGTAAGAACTAGGGTTGCATGGATGAGATATTGGTATTAATCTAGGATTAGAAATTGGTTTTAGATCGCCTAGATTAATCGCATGAGCGGGATTACATGAGTGTATGATAAAGAGATGCTGAATCAGTGGCTGAGTAATAGTTACAGCCGACTTCATCTGGCTGTAACTCGGTCGATAGTTGTCGAAAAAACGGATTTTCTGATGTCTAGAACGTAGAGATTTGAATAAGGAATCTAATGGCGCTGGATTCATAATTTTCTGAAATCATTTGATATTTTGAAAGGGCCAAACAAGTTCAGTAGCTAAAACTGTTAAAATTCTGGAATTTTGCTGGTTGTTCGTCAAGCTAGATTTTAAAATCAGTAGGGAGTGGAGTCATGATTTTTGTACAGCAACTAGGTATAGAAATTTCCGGCAACTCCAACTGGAATTTTGTTAATCGGACGATCAGTGATTTTTAAATAAAATCTTCCGTGGACTGCAGTCAGAAAGCGGTAAATCTGACTGCAGCTTAATGAATTAATATTTATGGTTAATTGGTAAAGATTTAGGACTTGGAAAAATTATATAAATTTCTAAGGTATAAATGTCACCTACTGTAAAAATATGGGAATTTTTGGAATGCTAGAACTATTTTATAAAAATCCTAGAAAACAGCTGAATAATTGAGTGTTAAGCAGAAAGTTGATAACTTGTGATTTTACGCATTAAAGTGTTGCATGGATTTGGAATATGTTCATGATAAGTTGTTTGATTACTATTATCACATGAGAATACTTGCATGCATGTTTGAGTGTTAGATATGTTGTTTGTGTGTATCACTTTGTGAGTTAATTGCGTGTGGAATTTGTATTGGTGTGATTACACACTTACGTGGGATTAATTGGTTTGTTAGGACGCAACTAGCGGTCCCATCTCTTATAACATCTTTGCTACACTAACCGAGCAAATAAAGGTGAGTTCACGGCCCCTAACTTTATCCGGTTTTTAAACAATAGGGGGAGAAACATGTATACACTCTCAAACTCAATCTCTTTACGTTATACGAATTTAACGTCACGTAACTATACGGTAACTAAGTTAATGTTAATGTAATGTTATGGTCACTAAGCAGCTTTATTACTTAAGTCCTCGACAATCTCCTCGGATCGTTAGTATTTGGGTTAAATAGCGGGGGAATTATAAGTAGTACTACTGGGCCCGACAAGCCCCATCCGAGCTAGTCGCGCTAGCCGACCTGGTATGGTCAACGGGTGAATAATTGGCCTAACACCGCCATGGTCATGTGATAGGCCTGGCAAAACGGAGGCACAACAGTCAGCTTCGATCGCGAACACTTAGTGACATGACTTTAGGCTAGCTACCTATATATATTAACATTGAACTTAATTACGGATCAACTTAATATTCCGGGTTTGGAATATTGGAAACATCAACTTATTATCCCGGGTTGGGGATAATGGAAATAACAACTTAATATTCCGGGATGGGAATATTGGAAGCAACAACTTATTATTCCGGGATTGGAATAATGGAACTGATACGTTATCCCGGGTTGGGGATAACGGAGTAATCAAACTATAACCGAACAAACGAATTTATGAAAACCTGTGAACTCACTCATCTTTAATGTTGACACTTGTTTCTTTACATGTTTCTCAGGACGCTAGGAGCTCTAGGTGCACGCACATGCATTGAACAAGACGTCATTATCGAGTCTTAATTATTAATATTGTTTTGGGATTTTTCATTTGTTTTGGCGTTTGTGTTGGCGCCCGCATCACTACTTATTTATGCTTCCGCTCAAACTTAAAACTAATGCTCTGCTAAATATTGGTAATTGATATAAAATCTAAAATGAACGATTTTGGAAAACGTATTATCAAATCATGTAGAGTCGTTCGACGTACTAGTGTTTCAGATTCTGGTTTGTTCACACGCCTCGCGGTAAAACTCCGCAAGTGGAAATTGGGGGTGTGACAGTCATTACCATGAAAGATTGTCCATAACGTTTTCCTATATTTATTTTAAAACTTGTATGCTCGCCAATGTTTTTTTTTGTATCGAACTATGCTTTAACATGTATTGCAGATGGACGATATCAGTAAAGATGCAAGCAATCTAGAAGGATTGCATAGAAACACATTTTAAACTCTAATGCTTATTATGTTGTAACCTACCTTCAACTTGTTGTATTTCATTTCCAAATCATATACTAAATTAATATAAATGAAATGAAAGTTTGTTATTTGATCATTTTACGTGTTGTATATTATTTCAAGCAATGTAAAATCAATAAATAAATACTTGTCATAAATAACGTTATTAAGTCTCTTACAATCTCGTTTTCGTCTCATCCCGATGTTTCCGCTATCGGTTGGGGTGTGACAGATTGGTATCAGAGCCATAACTATAGGGAATTAGGTAGAACTGCCATGTTCGACCTAGTCTATAGTTTAAGTACCATACTTTTGACCATTCTTGATACTTGTCTAAATTGTTATTCTTCCTACATTGTTTCTCTCTTTCATTTGGTCTTAAAACTTACAATATGTCTTTCCTAAGACACAAAATACAATACACACTCTTGAGAATACTCTTGCTCCACAATCGAAAGGACTCATCAAAACAGGGGTGATTCCTGCCATTCGTGACGAATTTCAATCCAACCTACATGATACTTTTGCACGAATTTCACCATCAAGTCAGGAGTGATATCCGTATCTCGATGGGAATTTCCAATTCATAATCTAGTGGATCCTTATTGACGACTCGATATTTTATCTTGTCTCGTTCAATAAACCACGTTTTGGGGACGAAATCGTCAAGCTAGGATTGATATCCACACCTTGATGGCTGGTTCCACTCTTCGATTTTCAATCTCGCCAAAGTTCGCAAGTTCGATCAAATTAGGGACATGTATTAACCGGAAGGGTAAATACCGTTAATCGCCCGTCGACGAGAGTATTTTACCTATTAGGCCAAGGCGTGCCCCCTAATTAGAATGGACTTATGATTCACTTTGGAATAGTCGAAGTTTCTCAACCCGAAACGCTCCTATATTTTTTCAAGCCTTTCTCTTATGTTATCGTAATTTCTATGCGATTTGCTATATTACGACCTCGGTCACTTAGGTGTTGAGGGACGCTATGTTACGACCTCGGCCACTTCGGTGTCGAGGGACGCTATGTTACGACCTCGGTCACTTCAGTGTCGAGGGATGCTATGTTACGAACTCGGTCACTTCGGTGTCGAGGGACGCTATTTTACAAACTCGGTCACTTTAGTGTCTAGGGACGCTGTTTTACGACCTCGGTCACTTCGGTGTCGAGGGACGCTATGTTACGACCTCGGTCACTTCGGTGTCGAGGACGCTATTTTACGACCTCGGTCACTTCGGTGTCGAGGGAGGCTATTTTACGACCTCGATCACTTCGGTGTCGAGGGACGCTATGTTATGACCTCGGTCACTTCAGTGCCGAGGGACTCTATGTTAGACGCTATTTTACGACCACGGTTACTTCGGTATCGAGGGGCACACATTATACTTTATGACCTTGTTCACTTCGAGGACGAGGGATGCACAATACTCTAAAAATTACCCTACATAGGTCACATACAAACTTAAACATGCTTACATACTTAAATTTCTATACGCTATCATCCTCCTTTGTAATACATTAATAAACCCTGATCATGATACATTATCGAATACAAACTTGGATCACTCGCAAGCCATTCTCGGTTATACCTAAACATACTTTGAAATGCTAACTCTTTCTAAAGTCTTCCTCTTGAATAAATTTCGGGACGAAATTTCCTAAAATTTGGGAGACTGTAACCCCCCGTATTTTTTTGTATTTTTATATTTTAGAAAAATACGTGCCGTTCCTCTAGTTCATTATTACTCACGTTTGAAAATCAGAATTAAATAAAAAAGAAACGACAAACGACGCGTTTACGAGATTCTGACGAAACCGACAAACAAATGCGTAAATATGGACTGCCGACACTAACTTTTTCATACTTATGACCCTACGCTAATGTTATACGGCAATTTACGAAGCTGGTTCAATAATAGGCTCCAGAAACGAGATTGGGCCACTAACGGGCTTTAGGCCCAACCTACCAAACCCTAAACCTATATAAACATCCTAAACTCCTTCTCCTTCATTTGAAACCCTAGCCCCCACTCAAGACCAAACTCCTTGCACCCTCTTAAAGTCCGGTCACCGGAACCGGGTTCCGACCGACACAGCGGTGACGTTTCCGACCAGTCACGCTCCTTCCCCTACTCCTGTTTTCACTCTCCCCTTCCCCCCTCCTCTCACACTCACACCCGTAACCTTCTCTCCCTCTGGTGAACAAACGGCCGGCCACCACTAATGGTGGCGGCGTGCGACAGCGGCAGCGGAGCCACGATAGGCCGGAGCCGCGGCTTGGGATCGAGCGAGGGAGAGAGGCGATATAGAGAGAAAGAGAGCGTTAGAGATATAGATAGACGACGGAGAAAGAGATGCGCAGCCGGGTTACCGGCGACGGCGGCGGTGAGGGTGGAGGTGATTCGGGTTTTGTTTGGCTCGGGTTATGTCAATCTCGGCCCAGGTTCAAGTTCGGTTCAGTTTTGGTTCAACCCGAGTTTAAGCCGGTTCAATGTGGGTCTCGGTTCGGGTTCGGTCAAAACAGTCAATGGGTTCAGGGCAGGCTGCAGTTGTGGTGTTTAGTAGTGGTGAGTGTGGTACGGTGGTTCGGGTTTCGCAAGTTACAGATACATCGCCGAAGACACGCTCAAATCGAAACCATCACCATTGTCATTGTGTTAACCGAGATTCACAGCCGCACGCACGCACTATAGGTTTCCAACAGTTTTGTTTTCACAATATAAGGTAAGCGAACAAACCGTGTCTTGATTAAATATTGTATGAACAAACGCACTTGATTTCCAAATTATGAAATCTTTAAGTTCTCTGCAAGTTGTAATATTGGTTCAGTTGAAATATTGAGCAAACTTACGTTCAATGTATGCGCTTTGTTCCAACATTTTTGGAGCAACAATCTGTTTCACCCAATAGTTATTATTATTATTATTATTATTATTATTATTATTATTATTATTATTATTATTATTATTATTATTTTTAATAAATTATTTACCTCCTACAAGTTGGTTTAATCTCGTTAGCAGATTAAAGGCAAGAAACCTACTTGTTAGAAATAAATTGTCAAGTATTTGGTGTAAAGAAAATTTTGATGTTCTATTTATATGTATTCGGATAGTTAAGTTTATAAAGTAATGAATTTATGTAGTTTAACATAGAATTGATTGTAAATGTAAATTGTAGAGTGTCCATATTCTTATAGTTTAAAACCACGTTCATCGATGATTTAGTATTAACTAAATAAAAAAATATCTATGTTAGAATGTCACGACGAAATCATGTCCATAAATTTTAGTGGTCAAATATTCACTATATATATATATGTATTTTGTTCTGAATAATTGTTGAGTTTCGAAATTATATCGACAACTTGTGGTGTCGGGATCATCCAAAAACAGAGGAAACTTTGCTTGTTTTTCGTAAAAATCCGTAAATCAAACCTGTTAAATTATGAAACGAAATGTATCGGATTCAAGTAATTTCTATGAAAATAAATATAAATGTATATTTATTTTCATAACACTTCGAAAACCTCTAATATTTTTATACCGTCGTTTGCCCATGTGAGGTGATCTTGGTGTTCCATCTTTCGACCGTCGACTCTTCAAGGAATTTACTGAGGAAGCTTCGCAACATGTGAGCATACTCACTCCCTTTTTTATACTTTATTACCTTTGGGATGCAATACATGTACTTATTATCAAATATGCAAACATAAGTGTTATACTTGCAATCCAACGTGTTATACTTGTAATCATACATGCTTAAACCCATTTGCTCATACGTAGTCATTACCATGAAAGATTGTCCATAAGGTTTTCCTATATTTATATTTAAACTTGTATACTCGTCAATGCTTTTTTTTTTGTATTGAACTATGCTTTAACATGTATTGCAGATGGACGATATTAGTAAAGATGTAAGGAATCTAGTAGGATTGCCTAGAAACACATTTTAAACTCTAATGCTTGTTATGTTGTAACCTACTCAACTATACAATATTCAACACACGCTTTATCTCCAAACTGTCATGTGTTTAAATCTCTCACTCAACTATACAATATTCAACACACGCTTTATCTAGCCTATTTGTACAGTGGCGGTCACACAAAATATGCACTAATAGTTTCCCCCTTGTGCGTCAATGTCGAATCTTGATCTTCAAATATTAAAGCCGTGTTTGAATATTCTGCAACTTCAATCAAGCATTTTGATATCTTCAATTAATTCCCCCTTGAATGAAGATTCGGGTTTGCATCATTACCAATATATTCACCCTGAAATGAATCCACACTTCAGGTCTCTATATGCATAGTTCCTGACCTCCTCTGATTTGCATAACTGCAATCTTCACGGATAATCACCAACTTGAAATGACACAATGTAACTTCTCTATTTCAACTTTCACCACATCCGCGTTCGGTTTTTGATCTACCTCTCATAGCTCAACCTCTTAATATTCAAAAACTCATAGTTCAATATCTTAATCTTCAAAAACACAACCGGCAGTTGATAGAAACTTTTAAACTTCACACAGGTAAACTTCATGTTTGTGAATACCCACAAAAATCTGAAACCCCGTCTTCTGTAATCACCTTTATGCACACTTCTGAATGAATGACCAGTGTAGCACACTTTGATCTAAGAAACATTCTTCCACGATCAAATTCACATTCTTCCTCATTAGTCACGATAACATATGTATAGCCTTCTCCGTTAGTCCCGGCTGCAACTTAATCAACAAAAATCATCATTCTCCGATGGTTAGTCAAGAAAACAACTCATCTGCTCGATGATTAACCATCTGACACTTTAGAGTATCACAGAACTATCAGGTAAATTTTTGAAAGCCCTCTGATATCTTTTAAGTATCGAAAATCTTGATGCATCCTCCTGACGCTAATCCTGCTAACCGGCTTACACGAAGACTCAGGAATTAAACCCTCAGATATTAATCTAATCACAATCTAAATAATCCAAATTTCCTATAATCACGAACTGACGAATCCAATATTTTATGCATCCCTATTCAATTTGAGTCGGAACCACCTGAATAACGTTGCATGTCTGAATTTAAAAAATGTTGGAATTTCAATATATTCTAATGAAATTTTTATCCCCCCTCATTTTTGCTAATTCTAAGAGCATTCACATTCTGAGAATCAAATCTGTGTGTGGGGTTTTTAAAATATAAAAAAGTATAAAAAGTGGTTGTGAGTAGAGGAGAGAGAAAATGTTACTGTTCATCTGTATATTTGGGGACACTGTTCACCCCCTATACTTTTTAATATATATTGAAAGTGGTTGTGAGTGAAGGAGAGAGAAAATGTAATTATAAAGATATCAAAATATTATTTAATTGAAAAGAAGAGAGAAAAAGTTTTTGTTTTAGTGAAAATATATTGATATAGGAGTTGTTTTTAGTGGAATGTATGTATATTTTTAGGGAGCTGGATGTGAATGCTCTAACATCTCTAAACTCATCACAGAATTTCTCCCTCAAAATAGGCAAATTCAGGTTTCTTGCGGATTTAACAATTTTGGCCCATTAGTAGTCACTTCACCAGATGCTAATCATTATGAATACGTCTCCGTGACTACCCCACTCTCCAGTAACATTCTGTCTGTGAATTCATCATCCTTTTTGTAACAACCCGATTTTTCTGGTTGTTCCGTACTACCGTTATTTGCTTTTATAAACCGTTTGTAATCCGGGATCTGATATAATAATGGATTTATGTTATATTAAATACATTTTCATCACACTGAATAACATCACACTTAAAACACTATATAATCGCAACGCCAACGCTACACAAATCACAGTAACTTATGCTACTTTATATGACGAGTGTGTTTGTTTGTTCGGTAACCACTCGTGCCTACGACCTCACTTATCACACAAATCGCAATCGCAGTTATTTATGTTACTTATGTGTTATGTGTGCTTTATAAATTATGGATTGTATTCGCTCTCGCAAACGCCCTCGCTCACACAACACGCTATATCGCATTGCAACGTTAATATAACGCTTAACGCTTCGCTAAAACCCCAAACCAAACTAACTAATACAAACGAAAATGCCAAACGATCAACCAACGCGCAAACTGGAAATGAGATACGCAAAACAGATCACTTCGTGCGAACTAATCAGTTCGTACGAACTGGCCAATTTGTGCGAATTGGACAGTTCGTACGAAGTGATCAATCCGTACGAACTAATCACATACTCCTCCTTCTGTAAATACCTAACACACCCATGCTCCCACTCTTGCTGCCACTTCGCACAGAAACTCCCTCTGCTCGTTTTCTCTGATTTCAAGTAAGAAACAACTACTTTCCACGCAAACACAACGATTTTACACGACTTTATCTGCGATTTCATCTAAAGTTATATGTTTACGAAAACCTTCATTTTTTTCATAAAACCTTCTGATTTTACCTTGGGTTTACACTTAAACGAGTGTATTTGAGTTAGCTTTGGCTTCTCAAGATAGAAACCTAGTTGTTTCAAGCTCACTAAGTGTTTTATCCAACTAAAACTGTTTTAAACTCGATTTTTGCACCAAAACGGATCAAAACCGATATATGTTTTGTTCACTTAACAGTGGGACGGAGCGGTGTCTAAACCGTCATGAAAAGGACTCGAATTCACATTCGATTCAGACGGAAACTCAGTTCGGACACACGAAGACGCAAATAGTCAGCTTGTGCGAACTGGGCTGGCTCGTACGAACCAGCCCAAGTTCCTATAAGTGACTTAACTGCTCTAAAAGACCTCCCCAACTTTTGGTTTGCTCAGTAACTTGAGGTTGGAAAAATGGACACTCGATTTCCCGAAGAAACGATGCGAAAACACTCAATTTTGGACACGAAACAACCTAGTTAGCACCAAATTCAATTCGTACGAATTGGTAACAGTTCGTGCGAACTGACTGTTTCTCCCACACCGTCACTCCGTTTCGACCGATTCAGCACTATGGAAGATTCATGCACTTCTGTTCCTGCTTACAGGCTGACCGGCACTCTCTCCCCTCTCCTTTACTCCTACATCTCTGTTTACACACTCACTGTGAGTATACTTGACCCCCTTTTTCTTTAACGCACTTTTGGGTGTTACATACGTTCTCTATATCAAAACACAACACACAAAAGCTCAAACGCTTTAAAACATAACCCGCTCTTACATGACTATTCGTGAATCGCTGAATTGTATGTATTTACTTGATGACTTGTATGCCACCCTTAACATGATAGCTTGCTAGAGGTTGACCCTCCACCCGGAGGCCTGGGGTTGTTATGGCTCACACTTTTACATTTTGCTTTATTTTCTCTTTAGTACGTGGACACTTGTTCGCGTTACTCGCACTCGCGGTTTGTTAGTTACTTGTATCAATGCTGTTAACATAGTTCACATCTCTTACGTATGTTATGCGGTTTATGCGAAACACTTATCTATTATAATTATGCAAACCGGTATGCTCACCTTTACATTATTGTATTGACTTTTATTTTGACGTATGTGACAGGTTGATGGATTATTGTATGCTGAAAAGGGATAGGATTGCTAGAAACCCACAATAAAACCTTGGTTGTCGGATTTTGATAGTTTGAGAGACATGTAATCTGTTTTGACTATTGTGAAATATTGTTTACTTGTATGGGAAGTTAAACTTTAAGTATTGTCATTTTAATAGTTGCTATGGATTCCCTTGAGCAATTTGGTTCGCCTAGTGCCACGCCCCGATGATTCCGCCATCGGTTGGGGTGTGACAGATTGGTATCAGAGCCATAACTATAGGGAATTAGGTAGAATTGCATGATTCGACCTAGTCTATGGTTTAGAAACCCAAAACAGACCTCGGTGCGCAAAAATTATCTCAATCCATACGAACTGACCAGTTCGTGCGAATTTGGCACTTCGTACAAAGTGTGTCTCCTCAAGAACAGAGAAGGTGCACTTCGTACGAAGTGAACAAACACTCGATCGAAAACGAACAAATTTGCTTCTGTTCTGCTTTTGATCTAGCCCTATTAACTAAACTACATATGCTTTTCCTAAAGCTACAACGCTACAACACAATTCGTACGAACTGCCCAGTTCGCACGAATTGGACATCTTACGCGACGTGGACGATTCATACGATTCGGGCGGCTTCCCAAATAAAAAGTACTCGTACTTTGTCTAAACTGTTTCTGGTCTAATCCCGTTGTAGGAGCCACATATGCTTTTCCTAAAGCTACCGCAATACACGCTCGAAGATACCCGCATAACACTAACGAGTGATTGTGTTGAGATTAGGTGTGAAAACTTCTCAATAAGATCGCTCAATCCGCGTATTTCTCTCTGCACGAGATGCTCTCATTGAGTTAGGAGTGATATCTATACCTCAACGGGAATCTCCATCTCTATCCCGTGGTTGTTCAGACCCCAAGTTATGGCACGAAGTTGTTAAGTTAGGGGTGAAACCCGCATCTTAATAACTAGTTCTGCTCCTTGATTTTCAATCTCACGAAAGTCTCGATCGTTTCACTAGTTTGGAGCGCGTAGTAACTGGAAGGGTGATGCCATTAGCTGCGAGGCGGTGAGAGCATTTACCTATTAGGCCAAAGCGCGTGTCCAAACTTAGGGGAATAATCGAATCACTTTGGATAGTCAACGTCTCAAAACCCAGGACACTCCAAATTATTTTAAGCCTACAATCGCCGATTTTCGCATCATCACATTTTATGGTGTTTATATGTTTTAATTTGTGAATTTTAAACATTTACGCTTATCGATTTCTCGATTTATCGCTTTTTCGCTCTATGAACGTACACACAACTCGCACAGCTCTCGCAATCTAAAACGACAATTATAAACACAACCAAACTAATCACACAACTAACTCATGCGCATGGCCCCATGCGCCGTGCACTAGCTATACTACTCGCTTATAAACAAGTTTTCGCGATTTGGAATTTTGGGATTTTTTTTAGCCCCAAATAGTCTCTTTCGTGCGTGAGAGTTCTTAAACAAATTGTTGATGCATATGTCTGTTGCTTATGTCATCATGTTAGAATATTTGATTGTGTATAATATGCTTACCTCGTACAAAGGTAACACCCTCGTACAAAGGTAACACCCTCGTGAGAAGGTAACTTACCTTCGTGCGAAGGTAGATTTATCTTCGTACGAAGGTAAAACATTAATTTCGTATGAAGGTGAAACACCTGGCTTCGCACGAGGATGGTTGTGTATAAATTGATGTGCAATCTCAGTGTTAGAGTTAGATTTTGTAGACAGGATGGCGGAGCTCTGTCCTAGTGTTTTCCATATATGGTAAACGTTGAATCATTGAATGATAACAGAGAATTGAGAAATTGTAATCTTGTTATAATTGTCACCCAACCTAAAATGGATTCCTCACATTTCAAACTAGGTTAATCATATTAGACTGGGCTATCAGATCCTAAACCGGACCTACAAGTAGTATCAGAGCTTTGGAGGTCAAATCTGAAGACAAAGAACAAGATTCTACAGTCAAACACTTCTCTTCTACTCATTTTCACTCTTTTTTTAATCATTTTTCACGAAATTAATGGTCGAAATGGGCTGAATTTTTCAAGGAATACTTAAAGTTTGTTTCTAACAAACCCTTGAGAAAATTGGACCTAAAATCAATCAGAATCACGATAAAATCAACGAAAAATAAGAAAATTTTGAAACATTCATCTTTGTACGAAGATAGATCTACCTTCATATGAATATAAATCTACCTTCGCACGAAGGTAAGTTACCTTCTCACGAGGGTTACCTTTTTACGAAGGTAGATTTGAAGTTGTTAGTTCACTATTCGTGTGGACATAGATAAAAATCTAATTGTACGCATATTGTCAAGTGTCTTGAGTCTGTATTATACCGGATAGAGGTTTCGCTAGGTTGTGTTAGTATTGTTTAGGTCAAGATAGGATTCGGTACGACATAGTGCGAAGAGAGCAGGAATGTTCGGGTATGATGTCATCATCAAAGGTGATGACACACATCTATAACATCTCCATTACATCATTCAAGGTGCATATATAGAAAATGTGAAGTCAACATGCATGGAACTTGAAAGTATTCATATGTTCGGATTGTAATAGTTAAAGATCGCACGAAGGTACATATTATGTTCGTACGAAGGTGGAGATCACTTGGTATGAACTTGAGACTATTATATATATCACCTTCGTACCAGAACTTCAAACAACAACAACTTCGCACAAGATCACTCTCAAGATGATACGTGAATGTTAGAGAGAGAAAGAGTTAGAGAGAGAACAAAGAAGATACCAACACAACTAACTACTCATTCAGTTATTACCCATCTGTTTAAGTACAACTTCCATTAACGACTCATTAACGACTAACTACTATTCTAACATCTAGGCCCCCTAACTATTTCAATATTACAATTAAGACCATGTATTATATTTCTATATCAATACTTCCCTCTTTAAGAAATTTTGACCCCAAAATTCTGATCTCCGACACAGTCATCAAAATCCGAAATCAAAATCAGGAAATCTCGCCTGCATCTCCTCCACATTCTCCCACGATGAATCAGTCAATGGTAAGTCTTTCCAACGAACCAATACATCCATACTTACACGATTGCCTTTCTTAACCATCCGTTTGTCTATCACCGCAGCTGGGTAAAACAAGAAACGAGGCTGCACCGGTAAAGGAAGAACTGTGGAATGATCACCCTGAGCTGGTTTCAGCAATGATACGTGAAAAGTGGGATGTAGCTGGGCTTCTGCAGGTAAGTCTAATTTGTAGGCAACTTTACCAATTTTTTCTAGGATTAAGAAAGGCCCAAAATACTTAGGGCTAAGTTTGTTGTTTTTATGACCCCTCAAAGAGTGTTGTCTATAATTTTGTAACCTCAAATACACCCATTGCCCCATATCGAACTCTCTCTCAGTTCTTTTACCATCTACCACCAGCTTCATTTGATTCTGAGCAATTGACAAAGCCCGTCTCAATTGCTTAATTGTTTGTTCCCTTTCTAAACATAATTGATCCACAGCTTCTCACAATCTTTTGGAATATAAGGTACAAAAATAGGCGGTGGATACCCATACAGAGCCTGAAAAGGTGTAGTCCTGATCGAAGAATGATAATTGGTGTTGTACCACCACTCAGCTAGAGTCAACCATTTAATCCAAGGCAAGTTGGTACGTAGTGTCATACTTCTCAAATAGGATTCAATGCATCTGTTCACTACCTCAGTCTGGCCATCAGACTGAGGATGGTATACAGTTGACATAGCCAGTTGTATACCATGCATTTTTATAAACTCCTTCTAAAAATTACTCAAAAACAGAGGATCTCTATCTGATACAATCGTTTGAGGCCACCCATGAAGCTTGAAAACATTATCCATGAAAGCCTGAGCAACAATAGTAGCTGTATAAGGATGCCCTAAGGGAATGAAATGGCCAAACTTGGTCAACACCACAACAACCATGATAAAATCCTTACCCTGCACCCTAGGCAGCCCACCAATGAAATCCATGGAAATATCAGAGAAAATATGTTTAGGTACAGGTAGGGGTTGCAATAAACCAGGATATGCCACATTCTCTGACTTAATTCTTTGGCAAACATCACAGGTTCTAATAAAGTGTCTAACTTGCTTGTGTAACCCTTTCCATTTGAACATTCCCTTGATCCTCTGAGTAGTGGCATGTACACCAGAATGTCCCCCATACTAGAATTATGACACAACTTAATAATATCCCTTTGCAACTCATCATTACCCACAACTACCCTGTTGCCTTTAAACAACACTTCACCATTCCACTTGTAACCTGTCACAGTTTCCCCTCTGATCAATTTCCCCAACCTATCATTAACCATCATATCTTCCTGCCATGACTTCTTAATCATATCCCAAAGACTCATATCTAATGTAGATAGAGACATAGTAAACAAAGCAGGACCTGGAACTCTTGACAATGCATCAGCCACCTGATTCTCCACTCCCTTCCTATAGACTATTTCATAATCATATCCCATCAGTTTAGAGAGCCAAGCATGTTGTAAAGGTGTAGTTAGCTTCTGTTCCAACAAGTATTTTAAACTCTTTTGGTATGTTTTAATAACAAAGTGATTGACAGACAAATAGTGATGCTAATACTTCACTGCATAGATGATAGCTAAAAGCTCTTTTTCATAAACGGATAAAGCTTGTTGTCTAGGAGATAATGCTTTGCTAATAAAAGCCAAAGGATGGTTGTCTTGCATTAATACAGCCCCAATTCCCAATGCAGAGGCATCCGTCTCTAACATAAATGGTTTAGTAAAGTTTGGAAGAGCCAACACTGGTGGTGAACAAACTGCCTCTTTAAGTCTTTCAAAAGCACTGGTGGTTTCATCAGTCCATACAAACTTATCTTTCCTTAAAAGCGAAGTTTAAGGTTTTGCCAAAATGCCATAAGATTGAATAAACCTCCTATAATACCCTGATAATCCCCAAGAACCCCTCAACTGTTTAACATTTGCAGGTCTAGGCCATTGCTTAATTGCTTCAATCTTCTTTGGGTCAGTAGCCACTCCTTCTTTTGAAATGATATGTCCCAAGTATTCCACTCTCTCCCCACCAAAAGCACATTTAGAAAGTCTTGCATACAACTTAGCATTTCTTAAAACATTCAACACCTCCTTCAAATGATCCACATGTTGTTCTAATGATTTGTTGTATACCAATATATCATCAAAGAACACAAGCACCGATTTCCTCAAAAACTCTTTAAATGTATGGTTCATCAGGGACTGAAAGGTAGCAGGAGCATTGGTTAAGCCAAATGGCATTACCAAAAACTCAAAATGACCCTCATGAGTCCTAAAAGCTGTTTTTTGAACATCATCAGGATACATCCTAATTTGATGATACCCTGATCTCAAATCCAACTTAGAAAATATTACAGCCTCCCCTAATTCATCCAATAGTTCTTCAATTAGGGGTATAGGATAACCATTCTTAATAGTTGCCTCATTAAGCCTTCTATAATCAATACACATTCTCCACGACCCATCTTTCTTCTTAACCAACACTACAGGGGCTGCAAAAGGACTGGAACTGCCCTGTATAACCCAAGTATCCAATAATTCTTTGGTTATTTTTTCTATAACATCCTTTTGTGCAGCTTGATACCTATAGGGCTTTTGACTGATAACCATAGACTCATCCTTCAAAATAACCCTATGATCATAGGCTCTGGAAGGTGGTAAACTATTAGGAATAGCAAACACATCTTCAAACTACTGTAATAAGGACTGAATCACACTAGGAGTCGGCCCATTAGAAACCACAGTTTTATGTTGAAACTGATCATGCCCTTCCTCCTTTTGTAAACTAAACAATTGAGACTGGACAATTTGTTTGCACTGTGATGATAACAAATGCCTCATCAATTCTGTTGAACATAATGACACTCTATTGGTATTACTTCCTTTCAGTTGATAGACCTTATCATTTACCTTGAACTGCATGGTCAAATCTTGGAAATTCCAAACAATATTCCCAAGAGAAGATAACCACTGCACCCCCAACACCATATCATAACTAGCCAATGGCAGCACTAATACGTCAGCCTTCATCCACAAACCCTGCAATTTGCCACTGAAACCCTGGACAAACCTTTGCACACAACAACTGAGAACAATTAGCTACCCCCACCTTCATTCCTTCTATATCTTTCATCACACAGTTGAGTTTGACAGCCAGTTTTTCATCAATGAAATTATGAGTAGACCCAGAGTCTATTAAAATTTGTAAGTGTTTTGTACCAATATTCCCTACTACTTGCATAGTACAGAAAGAAGGAATACCTGTTAGAGCATGAATAGAAATAAGAGGATCAGTTGTTGTAGTGTCTATGACTGTGTCCTGAACTATATCAGCAACAGGTTCATCAGTCACATAGTCCCCTTCTTGTGGCAATTCATCATTCCCATCAACAACTTCTAGGACAAACAATTGTTTATTAGGACATTTGTGGGTAGGGTAAATTTGTCATTGCACCACAAACATTCCCCTCTTGATCTTTTACTTTCAGTTTCCTTACTAGTCAGTCTTCTAGTAGTGGTCAACTTTTGGTTTGTAGGAGGATTAGGTAATAATGGTAAGTGTGATGTATGAACTGGTGGTTTAAAGGTTGACACAGGTTTAGGATTGTGAACAAAATTGGATGGTGTTGGTTTGGAACTGAATGAAGGTTTGAACGGAGATTTCATCTTATCATTAGTAAGTTTCTGTTTCTTAGCTAACATATATGCTTCCTTCATAGTTTTAGGGTTAAACATACTAACTGGTCCCCCTAGTTCTGGTTTAAGACCCTTAATGAAAAGACTAATTGCATATTCTTCTGCAATAGTCACCCTCAACAGATTTTCATCAAATTCATCACAATAAGTTTCTAATTCCCCATTCTGGACAGTAGAAGATAAAATTCCCATAGCATCTCTAAACAGTAGTTTAGAAAACCTATCAGTAATTGTTCTAGCATATTCTGCCCATGTAACACCAGCATTAGGCCTTGTTTTTGCAATATTGTTATGCCATTTCATGGCCCTACCTTCCAGGTTAATCACAGCATACCTGACTTTGTAATTCTCTGGTGTATTATCCACATCAAAGACGTGCTCACACTTACACACCCAATCTTCAACATCTTCAGTCCCATCATACTTCGGAAATTCTATCTTTTCCAACCTGAATAATCTGTCATTTCGATTGAGATTATTGAATTCTTGATTACTATTAACCATATTGCTGGAACTTGTTTGGTTATTGTTGTTATTGCTAACCAATTTCTCCAATAACTGCCTGAGGTCAGTAAAATTAGGCTCCGTTTTCGCCATAAAAGCATCAATTTTAAGCAACGAAGTTGCATGCTCCTTCAAAGTCTTCTCAATCTCAGTTTGGCCTCTTGTTGTTGCAATAGGAACCAGATTATGAACACTTTGTTTTATAAAAGATTTTTGAATTCAATTTGTTGAACAAATCGATCGAATCAATGATCAATTCAAGTGATGAAACGAAGAATACGAATAGAATTGATCTAACAATGATCAATTCAGAAGTGAAACAACGCAAATTGGAACGAAATTTGATCGAGTTAGGATCAAATTACAAGATTGAAACGATACAGCAGATTCTCAATCAAATGGAGTTGCAGAGTACCGAGGATAGGTAGCTCTGATACCAATTGATACGTGAATGTTAGAGAGAGAAAGAGTTAGAGAGAGAACAAAGAAGATACCAACACAACTAACTACTCATTCAGTTATTACCCATCTGTTTAAGTACAACTGCCATTAACGACTCATTAACGACTAACTACTATTCTAACATCTAGGCCCCCCAACTATTTCAATATTACAATTAAGACCCTGTATTATATTTCTTTATCACAAGAACATTCATACGGTTTAGATCTAGATCGAGTCGATTTTGTAACGTTAGCGTCGAAACTCTGTCCGGTTGTCGTTAGAACATAATAAACGTTGATTTACGATTCGGTGTCACGATTACGGTTCGGTTTAATGGATTCCGCATGTTAAACCGTATTAAATGCAGAGGTTGTGTTCTTCGGTGAACCGATCTGGACCTACAATTGGTATCAAAGCTACGGATGTCTGCGTGTAATCGTTGATCGAAGCGGACGATTTTCGATTCATTTCGGTGAAGATTTCGGACTGCTTTGGTTGTTTTTGGTTAATTTCGGTTTTGTTTCGATGAGTTTCTGTTGAAGTTTTGATCATTTCAGTCATTCTTTCATTGATTTCAGTTTGTTCTAATTGCTGAAACTTGATCAAAACTCAATATATTGTTCAAAAAACATCTCGTTAAAACAGAGCCTAAAATTTGAATAGATAAGAAAGGCTGAAACTTGATAATGTTCTTCAAAAGTTAACTATACATCACAAGAAGTTTGTAATACACATCAAATCGATTCAGAAAATAATAAAAACTGAACATATGATGAAAAATTAAAATTTTGTTCATACGCATCAAAAATTTGATTCAAGTTCAGATCTGAAAAGTTTAATATGAATCTGAAGTTGTAGGACTGTTATTGTTTCGAATATGAGATAGAATATCGACGAGTCTTGTGTTGTTGATATTATTCGAACATTACTTCAAGTGCAGATTTGAATCTGAGTCAGTGGCGGAACTAAAAGAAAAAATAAGAGGTATCCCAAAATTTTTACTTAAACCTGTCTCTGATAATTTGAGTGTCTATAAGGGGCCCTGTGTGGCTAGTAAAAAGGACCCTTAAAATTTTCTTTTACATAGGTTCATCCCCGAGAATTTGAGAACCTTTAGGGACCTTTGTGGTCAGTGTGTGTGTATATATATACACTAGCGCATAGACCCGTGTATTTCATGGGTTGAATAAAAAGATATTAATTATGGGATCCAAATATAATTTTAATTTTACATTCTAAAGCATATCTTGATTATAATTTTTTATTGTTAATGAGTGTGCCACACACAAAAATGTTATCAAATATTCTTTTTATAAAAATTTATGTGTTAACTTGGAAGTTTTATCAATAACATTTAGTTTGTAATAAAAATATCTTAAACAACAAAAAGAACGGAAAATATTTGTTAAAGGCTTAAAGCATGTAGTCTTATATGAAGTTTCAATATTAGAATCATAGGCTTTAAATTGAATAATATCTAGAATTTTAATCTTTAGTTTTATATAACTGGAGTTTAAAAACTCTTATTTGTATATTTGTAAATCATACAAATAAAATTGTCATATTTTCTTTTGTTTATATAATATTTCTTTACATTTAAATATTATTAGATCATATATTAAAAAGAACTATTTTGAAGTTTTTCTTTTATTATTTTCATTATAACCTTCATTTTTGTTTTAAAAGAACCACCAGTTATATTTTGTGAAAACGGTTTACATATCATTTTCAAAGAACTTTTTATGCAGGTAAAAAGAACGAAAAATAAAAAAAACAAATAAATAATGTTTATAATAAATCATATAAACTAAATGGTTGAAATTTGACTAAATATCTCTGAATGCAGAATAGTGTTACCTTGTCCCAATGCTTGTTGGATATTTATATCCGGTTCGATAAATCAACGCTACCGACCAGGTCTTGATCCGTAAGAGTTACACCGTGGGCAACGAACTTAAATCCACTTAACTAGTTTAACTGGTAATTACGAACAATATGCGAAACGGATCATAATTATATTTATGATCATGAGCGGGATTATTGTTGCGGGTATTAACTGAGAGACGGGTACATGGACCGAGTGAGACAAGAAGGCTCACCCTACGCCACTTGTCGCGCATGAACCTTTGCTGCGCCACATGTCGCACATGCATCCATCTACCGCCACTTGTCGCGCACCAAACTCTTGGCCAATTGCAACACATGCACTACGCATGTGTGCCACTTGGCAAGCATGCATAGACCTCTCAACACTTGTCCAAATTCTTATGCATGACCGCCATGTGTTGCACATGCATGAGACTTCATGTCTTATATAAAGGGGGTGTGGGTCTTGATTTGGTGTGGTTGAAAGAACTAGCAAAAACTCTCATAACACACACACACCCACAATCGGCCGAACCGCGGTTTGCCGCCGCCGCCGCCGGAGCCGTCAGGTACCGCCGCTGCCCCTTCGTCGCCGTCGCCGTCGCCGCTCCACAGTCGCTGGCCTCCGCAACTGCCGCTAGGCCGCCGCCACTACTCGCGGTTATACCCGCCTTCCGTTTGTTTGTTCACTAGCATGCGTTCGTTGCGGTGTCTCAACCGGTTAGTCATTAACCAAGGTATATCTTTCTCGGTAGTTAGAGTTTTATCACTGTGCTCGTATTTGCATGTAACCGGATCCTGTCGGGTTTCGTTTATTGTTGATCACTCATTTATTTCCGCTGCGTTTTATTAATTAACTCGCTTAATTAATTTATTATTATTTATTGAACCGGGTTTTTGATAAATAAAATTTTAACCGATCACCACGGAAACCCAACAGTGGTATAAGAGCCTTGGTTACAGCATACGAGTCAGTACCGGTCTTTTAACCGGAAATAGAACACAAACTTTAATTATTTTAAAGTTTCTGATCTATATGATTTTAAGAGCAACTTTATTTTTGGTCAATATCTTATTTGTTTTGCTTGACCAAAACATTGCCCGGATTATTTTGTGATTGTTATGAAATATGTAAATCTGGCCCGACCTTATTTTGTGGTTGCATATTTTATTCGGTTTGCTAATTATATTTTATGGCCATTTATATGGTTCAAAGTTTTAATAGATAGGGTTTCTTCCTTTATTGTATTTTTAAAATATTGCAATAAACGAAGATCCGAAGACAAAACCGAGGACGCTGAACAGGAGTCATGAAGTCAGTGGGAGTTGCTCGAGACGACTGGATACACTCAAGTCCATCCTTGTGGTTGTTTGTGTATTGTGACCCCGTGACCCGTTTGATCTTGCTATTAGGCTCTAGCAAGATCGAATAATTTTTGGCCATATAGATTTACATATTTATCTTGCTATTGTGGTTGCTTTTTATCTTATAAGTTGTTATAACATAACCAACCTAAATACCAACATGATTTTAAAAGGAATTTTAAAATATTAAAACAATCACATTAAAACAAGTTCTAAATTATTTTACAACTTGTGAAAATTTCGTTATAAAACAAAGGTTGTTTTGAAAACAAACAAATAGCCAATAAGTTTTGCAAAATTCAATTTTCCAAAATTATTATAGTTTTCTATTAACTTCAAATTGGTTATTTCAAGTTGCGACAAATTTAGTTTTAATAAGATATTTAAAACTAAGTGTCCTGAGAGATGAAATGGTTCATCAAGATGTCACGACTAAAATATATACTAAAATTGGCTCTCACGACCCTATTTGGTAAAAATTAAAATTAACCCATAATTAAAATCAATGGTCGATACCATCCTACTACTAGTAACACTTGGGGCATAATGCAAACCGTCAGTGTTGGAGCCACAGCACAACACTTGGTGTCTAGTTTATCCTTCCAAGGTGCAAGGGCTTTGTCGACACATCTGACCCTTCAACATGTGACCGTTTTAGGACGACTATTACTTTTCTTCTCGTGTTACGTGCTACAGCTGTCTCGAGAATAAAAGTGGCATAGATGAGGCTAAACGTATCAATGCATAGACAAGTGTTGTCTTAGCGGCCTCATACCCGAGAGTTGTGCTCTTCTCGCAACTGACAATCGTTGTCAGTCCGCTTGAACCCCTTGCTAATGTTGCGTGCTACAGCTGTCTTTAGAACGAGCTTCTAACCGGATTCTCATTCCTTGTTCTAATTACTGTAATGGGTCATTAATTAAATAAGGAAATATACATCGAAAATACTAATTAAAATCATTGCTTATATAATAGATGTCTAAAGAAAACAACTCCTGCATTCTCAAGTCTATACTTGAAAAAGAAAAATTTGAATAACACCCACTTTCATGAATAGCACCGCAATATGAGAATAGTTCTTAAGATGGCGAAAAAGCTATGCATCTTAGATGGCCCAGTCCCTACCGAGCCTGAAAGTAACACTGCTGTTGCTCGCAAGGCACTTGAAAAAATATAACGAGGATGCCGTTGAGGTAGCCTGCCTTATGCAAGCCACCATGTCTCATGAACTTCAGAAGAACATGGAAGATAAAGATGCTTATGACATGATCCAGCAACTGAAAGGCATGTTTCAGAAACAAGCCTGACAGGAGCAGTATGACACCATGAAACACCTCATAAAGCTATAAAGTGCTGGAAGGATCATGTACTTAAGATGAAAGGATACATTGACCAAATGAACAAACTTGGTTATCCCCTGCAAGAGAAATTGCAGCGGACTTCATCTTGAACTCTTCCCCTAGCTCATATGACCAGTTCATTATGAACTATAATATGAATGCGTGGGTGAAGACTGTGCCTGAGCTACATGGTATGCTCAAAACGGCCGAGATGAACATACCACACAAAACCAACCAAGTTCTGATGGTCAGTCTGGTGGTGTTAAGAAGCCCAAAAACAAGAAAAGAGATCTTAAGAGCAAAGGCAAGAGAGAGGTTGTTGTTGCTGCCAGAAATGTCACCAACAACAAGCATGTTGCAACACCACACCCTCCTGAGGAGTGTCAGTGCTTTGAATGCAACCAAATGGGGCACTGAAAAGGAAACTGCCCACAGTATCTAGCCAAGCTGAAATGAACAAGGCCAATATAACATTGGCACTTCTTCTGGTATTCTCATTTATGTTATTGAACTTTTCACTGCTTATAGCAACACATGGGTATTTGATACCGAATGTGGTTATCACATCGTTAATGTCTTGCAGGAACCTGAAAAGTGGAAGAAACTGAAACAAGGCGACATGGAACTCATAGTTGGTATTGGAAAGAGAGTTCCAGTTCTAGAAACTAGAACATTTTGTTTTTCATGTCTTTCTGGCCTTGTAGTTATTTAAATAACTGTTTGTTTGCACCTGGTATGACCAGAAACATTATTCCAGTTTCTTCAATGTTTGAACAAGGATTCAAGTATGTTCTAATGGAATTTCCATTTCTGCCTACTTGACTAAAGTCTTTTATTTTGAGGCTAAACCTCGAAATGGTATTGATGTTCAAACAAATAATAACATAGATCATCTTTCTAAAGCGTAATAAAGCTGGTATAAACGAAACATAGTTTTGGCATTGTTGACTTGGCCACACAAGTAAGGCACGCAAAAATAGGTCCAGTCTGAGGGGATTCTTGAATCCGCTAGACAGGACTCCTTTGATGATTGCGGATCTTGCTTAGCTGGCAAACTCACAAAGCACCCCTTCACCGGTGTTGGTGAATGGGCCAATGGTCTTCCGGTACTCACTCACACTGATGCATGTGGCCCTTTCAGAACCACGACTAGAACCATGAAGGATACTTCGTTACTTTTATCGACAATTATAGTCGATATGCTTATGTCTATCTTATGAAGCATAAGCACGAAACTTTTGAAAAGTTTAAAGAATTTCAAAACGAAGTAGTAAACGGGGTTTACTAGAAAGATAAAGTACTTCGATCAGATCGAGGTGGTGAGTACCTCAGCTTAGAATTTCTCGATCATCTAAAGGAACATGGAATAGTTTCACAACCCCCTCCACCTGGCACGCCCCAACTTAATGGCATGAGTGAAAGGAGAAAATCGAACCCTACTTAATACGGTTCGATCGATGATGTGTAGAACTAACTTGCCTCACTTATTTTGAGGTCATGCTCTTATGATCGCTGCCGGCATCATCAATTCAGTATGTGGTTGATCTTGAAGAAACTAGAGAACCACAAACAACCGCTAATGGAGTCTGACCGTCTGATGAACAAGTAGTTGTTGCCAATGAATCAGACATAAACACAGACGTTCGCAGAACTAGTAGAATTCGCCAAGAACCTGATAAATACCTATGGCATCTAAATGGTCCCGAACTCTTATTAGTAGTTGACTCTAATGACGAACCTGCTAACTAGAAATCTGCAATCTTAGATCCGAAATCTAAGAAAAGGCAAGAAGCCATGAACGTCGAGATGCAATCTATGCGTGACAATCAAGTATGGTACTTGGTTGAGCTACCCCCGATTGTCGGGCAGTTGGGAGCAAATGGACTTTCAAGAGAAAAACCGATATGCAGAAATGTCCACACCTATAAATCACGGCTAGTTGTGAAGGGTTTCACTCAAACTCAAGGTATTGACTTTGATGAGACCTTCTTTCCCGTTGCTATGATTAAATCAATCTGGATATTGCTTGCCATTGTTACGTACTATGATTACGAAATATGGCAAATGGATGTCAAAAACGCTTTTCTTAATGGATATCTCTATGAAGATGTCTATATGGTTCAGCCTGAAGGTTTTGTCGATCCGAAATATCCAATAAGGTGTGCAAACTAAATAAGTCTATTTATGGACTCAAGCAAGCATCTCATGGCTGGAATCTGCATTTTGACCAGAAGAGTAAGAAAGGTGGTGTTCCTATGACTAAAGGAACCGTGTTGAACAAATCGCAATCTCCTTCAATGGACATTGAAATAAAGCAAATGGAAGAAGTTCCATATGCTTCAGCGATTGGATTCTATCATGTATGCTATGTTATGTACTAGACCTGACGTCTTGTATGCTTTAAGCATGACCAGCCGTTTTCAGCAAAGTCCTGGCATTGCCCATTGGACTGCAGTAAAGAACATTCTGAGGTACTTGAGAATAACCAAAGATATGTTCTTGGTGTTTGGAGGAGTGGAAGAAGAGCTCACCGTAAGGTGTTACACTGATGCTAGCTTCCAAAAGAGACCGAGATGATTCTCGCTCACAAATAGGATCCGTATTATCTCTCAATGGATGAGTTGTTCGTTTGAAAAGGTCCAAACAGAGTGTAGTGGCATATTCAACCACTGAATCCGAATATATTGCTGCATTGGATGCTGCAAAAGAAGTTGCTTGGACGAAGAAGTTCATCACTGACCTCAATGTGGTTTCGAATATTCAAAACCAATCGAGGTGTCCTGTGATAACACAAAAGCTATTGCTCAAACCAAGGAGCCCAAATCTCATCACAAGACCAAGCACATTCTAAGAAAGTTCCTCTATATACCGGAAATACTGGAAGAAGGAGACATCTTAATAAGCAAAGTAGACACAGATCAAAACCTAGCAGACCGGTTCACTAAACCGATAACTCAGGACAAGCATGACCAACATAGGAATGCTATCGGTCTTAGATTAGCTAGCCATTTGTTTTGATTTAGTATTTGGATGTACGAACATTCAAACAGTTGTACCTTTTGAATTCACCTTTGATTTACTGGTTAAATGCAAAGTTTGAATCTTACAACTGTGTTCGATTTTAATACGTTTAATCCATGAATCTTGTATTCTAAATTATCCGTAGTCGGTCAGACTCGTGGGAACGACTCTGAATTAAGACTATTCTGACTTTGGACTCAAGGAGTTGACTTCCAAACTCACAGACCTCATTATGAATGACGTTGGATGTAACTCGCATCAAATCATCTTCATGGATCTTAGTCATAAGATGTATTTGATTTTGGTATACTCATCTGCTATCCTCTGACCTGAGATACATACTAGAACTTTCATTTACTAAAGACTATTCTTTGATCAGTGTCAACCGTTGTCGCGTAACTGCCAGTCAAAAAGGCATTGGTTGGGAATAGTTTTGAAGTTCAGTGGGAGTTGTATGTAGTCAAGATGGGATTCTGTACTCTTACAATATATGTAACAGTTAGACATCTGGGCGCCCTCATTGATTCAAACCGGTGAAGTGTAAGGCCTTACCCAAACTTACTGTGTGTTTGATTGGACCACTTAGATTCATGAACGAGAACGATAATGATTGAACGCCATGTGAGATTGAATCTGATCCATGTCTCATTGTTCAATTGATGTCTTTTACAGAAAGAATAGATGACGATGATTACCATAAGTCTATTGTCTTCAAGTAGCAAGTTGTTGCTGAAGGGAAGATACCTTGGTTAGTGACTTTAAAGTGTCATGACCTGTTGGGGGCATCTATGTGTAGCTAGAGCACCGCTGGCTGTCTGCGTTGAGATCTTATCAGAAACCGTCCAAGTGGGAGCTGTTGGATATTTATGTCCGGTTCGATAAGTCAACGCTACCGACCAGGTCTTGACTCGTAAGATTTACACGGTGGGCAACGAACTTAAATCCACTTAACTAGTTTAACTGGTAATTACGAACAATATGCGAAACAGATCATAATTATATTTATGATCATGAGCGGGATTATTGTTGCGGGTATTAACAGAGAGACGAGTACATGGACCGAGTGAGACAAGAAGGCTCACCCTACGCCACTTGTCGGGCATGAACCTTTTGCTGCGCCACATGTCGCACATGCATCCATCTACCGCCACTTGTCGCGCACCAAACTCTTGGCCAATTGCAACACATGCACTACGCATGTGTGCCACTTGGCAAGCATGCATAGACCTCTCAACACTTGTCCAAATTCTTATGCATGACCGCCATGTGTTGCACATGAATGAGGTTTCAAGTCTTATATAAAGGGGTGTGGGTCTTGCATTTGGTGTGGTTGAAAGAACTAGCAAAAACTCTCATAACACACACACACCCACAATTGGCCGAACAGCCGTTTGCCGCTGCCGCCGCCGGAACCGCCAGGTACCGCCGCTGCCCCTTCGCCGCCGTCGCCGCTCCACCGTCGCTGGCCTCCGCCACCGCCACCGCCGCTACTCGCGGTTATACCCGCGTTTCGTTTGTTCGTTCACTAGCATGTGTTCGTTGAACCTCTGTGTCTCAACCGGTTAGTCATTAACCGAGGTATATCTTTCTCATCGGTAGTTAGAGTTTTATCACTGTGCTCGTATTTGCATGTAACCGGATCCTGTCGGGTTTCGTTTACTGTTGATCACTCATTTATTTCCGCTGCGTTTTATTAATTAACTCGCTTAATTAATTTATTATTATTTATTGAACCGGGTTTTTGATAAATAAAATTTTAACCGATCACCACGGAAACCTAACAATGCTCTCATATTATTATTATATTAATATAAATCTTCATCTTCTTCATTCTTTTAAGAAGAGTGACTCTGCAAGTTTTCAAACGGAAATTTTCGTTTCCGTGACCGTAAAATTTAAGTTTATTTTATTTACTACACCCCAGGGGTATCCTAACATTTGCTTAGAGGTATCCTGATAAATAAAATAGATATTAAAGAAAAATATTTATAGTTCGCCAAGAAAGTTGAGGGGTATCCCGGGCAACCCCTCACAACTAAGTAGATCCGCCCCTGATATGAGTTGTGTCTTTGCTGTTTCTTCATCAGAATTGATGAACTAGATTTGAATTTTGATTGTTCTTATTTGAATGTGTTGATTCGAGACTGGTGAAGTTAGGATTGGCTGGTACTGTTAAGCCGTTTAGAGTAGTGTTTGATTGACTTAGGGTGAAAAGAAAAGTAGGAAGAAAGAAATCAAAGTTGCAGGTTTTTGAAGGTAGTATAAGTGACAAAAGGTTGTATTGAAGTGTCATAAAAGAAACAGAAAGCAGCAGGTGTGGGCTATATTTTGAGAGAATAGTGTATTAGGGTTGTTTATGTGAGACATGATATAAGCAACGTTGGGAAAAGTTTTTTTTATATGTGATGTCTATGATGTTATAAAAGAGATTTGGATTTAAAACTAAATAATAATAAAACACTAGATTGACATCATAGTAGGTTAAAAATTGGGTTGGTATAGAAAAAGAATTGATATAAAAAAAACAATTTCTTGTGATTTTCAGTATACACATGTTTGTTAAAATGAAAATTGTTTTGTGAAAAAGAATTGATAAAAAAGCAAACAGTAAATAAAAAAAACTGACGTTTTGTGATTAATCTTTAAAAAATAAATAAATAAATAATCAATCCTAATAATCAAATACTACCAAAATTAGTTTTGTAGTTGGGCCGTTTGAAGTTGTCAAAATATAGAATTTGGGCTGAAGTCTTGCGGCTTAAAGTTTTGATCAATTTTGGGCTCATTACGGATCAAGTTGTTATTGGTCTGTGATTTAGACATTGGGCTGAAGTATTGTTTCTAGTGGGCTGATTGTTTGGGTCGAATATTTTAAAAGCTTTTCAGCTAAATTTGGGGTTTCAAGTTAAACCAAGTTCAGCTAAGTGGACGTATCATTTGAGTACATTTGGACCATGATTGTAGATTTTTGGACTACAAAACCTTTTGAATCGGATTTTAATCTACAAAATTTTCGAGTTTGATTATTTAGGTTTAAGAGGCTAAAATTTTTAAAATTTGGAGTGATTCAAAACCTAAGCAGATAATAAAAGATAAATTTGAAAATTTCACGATTCGGCAAAATGCATCAGTTAGAATAATGGTGAAAGATTACTATGATTTAGTATATGAAATGAAAGATTTTGTTGCCGTGATTTCAGATACTGTGAAGATATTAAAAATTTGAAGATGCTTTACCCTCGGAGTGGGATGATTTTATGTTCATATTAAAGAAATATTCTGATTTGTCTGAAATTAGAGTATATGAGTTTCTTGAAAGCATAAAAACTCATGAATCGATAGCAAAATGAAAGGGATGGAGACAGAAAAAGAATTATGGCGAAGAACAGCGAAGTCAAAGTTTCAAGTACATCTACAAATGAGTCTTCAAGTTCTAAACCAAACTGCCCAAATTATGATGAAGATTTGAATGATTATCTGGCATATAATGCCAAACTCTTGACCAATCTGGAGAGTTTGACATTAGAAAATAAAAATTTAAAAGAAAATGAAAAAGAATTTCAAAACAAAATAAATTCTCATCATGAGAAAATAACTCAACTTGAAAATGAAGTTGAGAGTGCTAAAAATAAAATTGTTAATTTAGAAAAGAAACTGAAAGGTTTTGTGACCTCATCTTTGATGTTAGATCATATATGTCCAAAACCGATCAAAAAAAATAAAGAAATTGGGGAGTCAGTTGAAAATCCAATAAGTGACATTGTCACAAATTATGACGAAGTCATAATTGAAGATTGTGATGATGATACCGATGATGAAAATGTTAAAAATGAAATATTTTTGAAACTAAAATAAAAATGTCAAAAAACTGTTTTACAATCTACTAAAAAGGGTGAATGCTCAACGCAAAAACCTTTTAAGTAGAATTTGAAACAGAAACAAAAATAAAATTTTAAAAATTCTGAAAATTTTCAAAGTAACAATTAAGGTTCATTAGTTCAATCAACAATTCACAAAAATTTGAAAAACAAAACTCACAAAAATTTGAAAATAAGTGGTGCAGGTTTGACCACAGTGCTTCAAAGAAAAATCAATTTAATCGAAGAAGCTGGAATGACGACTATTACACATCAAATCAGTGTTATGATTTAGGAGTGTGGATTGACCGAGAAGATCGGTGTGATAAAAGGGTGTGTTACAGCTGTGGAGAAAGTGGACACATTGCTGTTAATTGCCCGAGAAAGAGATCTGATACGAGAAGATGCTATAATTGTCAAATCAAATGTCATATGTCCGATAAATCTGAGGAGAGGTTCATCAGATAAATTTCAGGGGGAGAAAAAGAAAGCTGTAAAGAAGACAGTGAAGACAGAAGAAAAGCCCAAAGAACGAAAAGTAAAATTATCACAAGGGCAAAAAGATAAACTAAGAAAGAAAAGAAAGAAAGCGAGAGATTATTTGGAAAAGATTTTTTCTTCGGATACGCAGATTAAGTACAGTCAGAAGAGAAAACGGTAGAAAAGAAAATTGTTTATCTCACAGTTGCAAAATCGAAGCAAACTTGGAAAGCTAAGGTTTTGAATGACTCGGAAGAAATTTTGAAATTCTTTGATCAGAAACGAGACTATGAATGGACTAATGTTTCTTATGTTGATGAATCTGGTCAACCCGAATCCAATATGAATTGGGTTCCAATTCAAAACTGATTAAGTTCATTTACTATGCAGGATGACCAAGCTTCAAGCAAACGCATTATCAGAAGCAGTGGTTGTTCGTGCAGCGGAAATGAGTTGAAAGGACTAGTTTTCCACACAAACAAAATGGTAGTCTCGCGTTCACATTCCTAAAAAGACGTTAAACAGTTAAAATGGAAGATTTTTATTTTCAATTTCGAAAAGATGTTTTTAATTTTAGGGGGAGAAAAATTTAAAACTTTAATCTCAAAATTTCAAACATCATTTTAGATAGATAAATTTTTTTCAAAAAGCCAAAAACAATAAAAAATCTCAAAATGTCAAAAATATTAAAAAATAAAAATGAGATTACTTGTGCGAAAAGTGGAAATGATAGTACATCAGTGGACTATCAGTGCATGCTAAAGATATGTACTGTTAAAAATGGTTAAACAATCTCACTAAAGATGTGTCGGCAGGCTCAGCTAGACAAGTAGTTTTGCGATAACGATACAAACTTAAATAGAAAAAGCCTAGTTCTAGTGGGAAACGCGATTGAGAGCATAGTACTTAGTTTTATCCTTCGTGACTGTGTACCTACTCGGTAATCGCTGAATGGTGAAAAGCATAAAAATCGGTCAGTTTGTGAACTTTCATGACTTACTGAAAAAGTCACTATGATTGTGTATTTCATTTTGCAAAGATTTGAACTTGTTTTATTTCTTTATTTTGTTTAAGCATTGGACATCGTCTGTGTGTACGAAAGTATCAAACTTGATGTTAGTGCCTGAACGTTTCTGCTTTATTTTACTTTGTGTTCGTTTAAATCTTGGATCACTTTTGCGTATATGAGAATATCGAACTGGTGGTTAAGATCTAAACAATTTCAACTTGTTTTTATTTCTTATTTTGTTTAAACATTGGACTTTCTCTGCGTATCGAAAGATCGACCTGATTGTTAGCGTTTAAATATTCTGTGTTATTTTCACACATATCACAGTTGATGAAAGTTTAAAGGCATTACTTGAGTCAGTGTATTACATGATGAGGGGGATATGCTGAGATTGTGGGGTCCATAAGAACTTAGTGCAAATTATTGTACCTTAATGTATCGGTAAGCATTACGAAAGTTTTTAGATTGAGTTTAAGTGGACAACAATATCGACAATCCATGTGAGTTGTTTAAACTGAGTGTTTCATCTAGATCAACGGTGCAGTTGATATATCTTAGTAGCATAACTGATATGATCCTCTAGCACGTTTTCTCTCAAAATATAAAGTGCAAATATTACATTTTAGTTTGTTTACATCTCTGCATTCAATATTAAAAATCCAAAAAGATTTCTTTCAATATTTTCCATGCTAACCTGATAATGATGAAAGTAAGTCGAACCAACGAGACTGTTAAGAAACTGTTTGTGTGTGGATGCATGTGATTGTTCTTAAATGTCAAATCTTAGAGATTCGGAGCATCATTCAAGGGGGGGACTGTGGTTTCACTTGAAGATGTTATCCAAGACAGTTCAAGACTAATCATAACAGATTTCTAGCTATGTCCAAGGGGGAGATTGTTAGTGCACTATTCGTGTGGACATAGATAGAAATCCAATTGTACGCATATTTTCAAGTGTCTTGAGGCTGTATTATACCGGATAGACGTTTCGCTAGGTTGTGTTAGTATTGTTTAGGTCAAGATAGGAGTCGGTACGACACGATGCAAAGAGAGCATGAATGTTCGGGTATGATGTCATCATCAAAGGTGATGACATCATATCTATGACATCTCCATTACATCATTCAAGGTGCATATACAGAAAATGTGAAGTCAACATGCATGGAACTTGAAAGTATTCATACATTCGGATTGTAATAGTTCAAGTTCGAATGAAGGTACATATTACGTTCGTACGAACGTAGAGATCACTTCGTATGAACTTGAGACTATTATATATATCACCTTCGTACCAGAACTTCAAACAACAACAACTTCGCACAAGATCACTCTCAAGAACATTCATATGGTTTAGATCTAGATCGAGTCGATTTTGTAACGTTAGCGTCAAAACTCTGTCCGGTTGTCATTAGAACGTAATAAACGTTGATTATTTACGATTCGGTGTCACGATTACAGTTTGGTTTAACAGATTCCGCACGTTAAACCGGATTAAACGCAGAGTTTGTGTTCTTCGGTGAACCGATCCGAACCTACAGAAGTGTTGTTTGAAAATTTTAGTTTGCACATCCGCATGAATGTAACTTTTGAGTTTTAGTTCGCGCGATTGTATAAGTTTGTTTGACTTTGCTTCGTTCGCACGAGCATACTTTTGCACCAAAAGTTTACTTTGCATAAATTTGTGACAAAATGGAAAATGATAAAATTGTTTTCGACGAAGAAATTGACGAGGATGTTATTGCTGAGATTGTTTATGATAGATATTGTTCTGAAGAAGATATTATTCATAATGATATTAAATCATCTATGCCTCATCAAGTGTATAATACTTTTGCAGGTATCTTCAGTAATCATCAATATAACCAAAGCATGCAAAATGAGAAAGATAATAAACAGTGTGAAAAAGAAGATGTTGTTGAGAAAGTAATGATGGATCAATCAGATGAGGAAACTAAAACTTCTAAAGTTGATCAGAAATTTGTGGTTGAAGAAGTCAAAGAAGAGTAAAATTGAGAAAGGAGCAGAAGAAAAACAATGCATAAAATGTTTAGAACCATGCGAGTCGTGTATTGTAAAATATGAGAGATACATAGAGCTAAAACGTCATACTAATAACCTATCAAGCGATTTCAAAGATACTAAAGAAGCTTATGATAAACTGAGCAAAACTATCAATGAATACCGTGATGCAAGCAGAAAAGATAGCTCTACGCTTTCTATGCTCAAGGCAACGGTCATGGACAAACAAATGGCAATAAATATTCACATTGACACGATTGCCAAATTGAAGAAGGAGCTAGAAGCTATGAGAATAGAAACGAAATGAGTTAATAAGAAGTTAATCAGTTAATCTATGAGATCTTACGTATTGGATCACATTCTTCCTAAACTAACTGGAAAAGATGAAAATGGGAAGATGTGTATGGTTACCAAGATAGAGTTTAGGTTATAATCGATGTCCACCTCCAATATGGAATAATTGCTCAAAGAAAAACCCTGATGGGGTAGAAAAGGCGCTGAACTTGAAATTAAAGACAATAAAGGCTGAACAAAAAGATTGATTTGACTTATTCAAAGTGTGATTAAAATGTTGAATCAGAAGTGGTTATAAATGTGGTTGATAATGTTTTGGGAATAGGAAAAGAAAAAATTCTTTTTTTAAACACTCAATCAAAGGTTGAAAAAGAAAGTTCAAATTCACAACTTGAAAGTGACGAAAGTTTTCATGGTAACTATATTCGTAAATCAGGAAATAGTTCAAATGATGATCCAAATATTTTCATATAAAAAATGTGTGGATCTGATCAACTATATTTTGTCCAATTCAGAATGTGAATTTGGACCGAGTCGAAAAAGTTTTCAAGCTTGTCGAGGTCGAAATGTCTGAAATTGAAAATTTGACAAGTGATCAAAATTTAACAACTTCAAACAAGATAAATCTTATTATACCAAACCAAGAAATTTCTACCCTAACTATCAATAGAAAAATCATTACAGGGGAAGAAATGATTCGGGGTATTATAAGAAAAATTACAACAAGTTTGAAAAGTCAAAATTCATGAAGAAAACGACTTTTGTTCTTGCAAGTTCAGAAAGTACAAAAGAAAGTCAGTTTTTGAAACAATCTAATGAAGAATTTTTCATTCAACAACAGCGAGAACATGTTGAGGGATCCTCTGTTGAAATTGACAGTAGGACGTGTTTTCGATGTAATCAAACATGGCACATTGCTAGAAGATGTCCACAAAAGAAATCTAAACCTGTTTCTAATGTCAAAAAAAATACAGAAGATTTGAAGTAGAAATCACGGATGTTTGTATCAACTCAGGTTTTGAAACAAAACAAAGAATTTTCTTACAAAGTGAAACCGGTTTATATCAAATTTTCGAAATATGAAACTGGTGAATCTTCAAAAAGTGCTAACCAAAAAGATTCTTCGTTTTATTTCAAGAAATCAATGTTAAAAAATGAAACATGGTTGATAAAACAAAAAGAAGTTTTTGAAAAAGTTGAAGAATCTGTGGTAACCGAGAAGTTAAAGAAGGTTGAACAGAAAAAGAAAATGAAAGTATTCAAAAAATTGTTGATATAGCACCAAAGACTAGCAAGACTTGGTTGTCACTATTCAAATAATTGTTTTGTGCATATGCAGGGGGCGTTCAGAAAGGTAAATGACGGATAGAGAGACCCCTTGGCACATGACGAGGAAGTAGCCATGGTGTTGAAATAATTTTTTTTCATAAATGACATAATGGGTTGGATAGAAAAAGTTTATTTAAAAGAAATTAAACAAAATAACAGAACCCTTACTGTTGAACAGACGAAACAATTTGATAAGTAAATTTGAAAATGTTTTAAAATGATAGTATCTATGTTTTTGTCATCATGAGGGATAAATCAGAAAAAAGATAAACATAGTTTATAAAGCAGTAATGGATGACGATTTGGAGTTGTTCTCATTAGTCTATCAAATTTTTCATTTTCAAATTTCTTTCTTTAAAAAAATCCAAAAATATATATTTTTTATTTTAGGGGGAGAAAAATGATGTGAAAATACAAAAAACATAAATTTTTGAAAATGTACAAAAACATAAAAAAGACAAAAAGAGTTTTCGTATAAAAAATAAGGAATTGACAGTATATCAGTGGACTATCACAGTATCCTAAAGAAATGCAGTGTTTAAAAGTGTTTAAACATGTCTCACTGATGATGTGCCAGTAGACTTCGCACATTTAGTAAATTATTTTCTAGATATAAACATAGAGAAAAAAATTCTTAATTAGTGGCTTAACATCTCTCGGATATATGGTCTTAGTACATCAAAATTTTGTTTGAGAGATTGCCAGATTCTGAGATACTAGGTCTTTATAAATAATTGATATCTGGGGTATTATACAAGTTCTTCTGATTTTGCGTCCGCAATGGCCGAGAACTTGTATAATATTTTTACTATAAAACCTAAAAAACTGCATCATATTGAAAGTATCGAGAGATCTGACAGTTGCAGTAAAAAGATTCCAAAATATAGAACACCACTTTTTAGTCGAGCCTTTATCTCTTTGTCAGAACGGTGGTACTAACCTGAGCTCTCAAGGCTTCGCACAACCCAGATATAGATATCAGTTAGATATATTCAATTGTAAGATGAAATCCAAGGAATCTTGATACGGGAGTATATTCTGAGGTGGGAAACACTATTAAGTCAAGTTCTAAGATATCTAATTATCATATCTTGAAGCAATTAAGAAATGTGTAGAGGTTTAAGCGGATCAGTATACTGACAATCTAAGTGAATCTGTTTAGAACTTAAAGTTTCATCAAGATCAACGGTACTAGTGATATGTCTCAAAAACTGATATGATCCTCTAACACAAACTCATAAAAAATGTCTGTAAATATGTTTGTACATAGCTAATTCATTTCATTTCAGAAAAACCCAAAAAATATTTTTAGTGTGTTTTAGCATAATCTTTGAAAAAAAATATATTTTCATGTTATTTTTGACTATCGGTATTGGAATACTGATTTTGAAAAATCTGAAACTGCTAAACAAAATTCTGAAGAACAATGGATTGAAAGTTTATTTGAAATAAGAAAGTGTTCAACGTAATCAAAAGTTCATTAATTTGAAACTTAATACTGACAGAAAATATCAGTTTGTTCACAAATTGATCAACCAAAGTCATTAAGTTGAATTTGGTAAACAAATTAGATAACCTGGGTCATTAACTTGGAATTGGTTAACTAAGAGGGTTAAAACTGATAAAGTGTTTAAAATTTGAAATTGTAAAAGTTTGAATTTAAATTTCTAAATTTGAATTCGACATGTTTATTTGAATGATAACGAGTTTGAAAAGGAAGCTGAAAGAAAGGGGGAGCAATATGACATGTTGAACAAGGATAATGAAACCTCAAGAAAAGGGGAAGCATGTTGATATCCAATGTCTACAAATCAAGCTCAAAGTAATGGGGAGATTGTTGATGTTATTTGCTATGCTGAAACGTCAAAAATATTAAACTTATGAAGAAACATGAAGATTGATCGAGACTTCGACATCGAGACTGCGGCAACATCCAAGGGGAAGACTCTTGATGCATATGTCTGTTACCTACATCATCGAGTCACATCAAGTCTGCAATAGGATCTACATGTTAGAATATTTGATTGTGTATGCTTACCTAGTACAAAAGTAACACCCTCGTACAAAGGTAACACCCTCGTCCAAAGGTCACACCCTCGTGAGAAGGTAACCCTAGTGAGAAGGTAACCCTCGTGAGAAGGTAACCCTCGTGAGAAAGTAACCCTCGTGAGAAGGTAACTTACCTTCGTGCGAATGTAGATTTATCTTCGTGTGAAGGTAGATTTATCTTCGTACGACGATAGACGTTATAAATAGGTGTGCAAGCTTAGTGTTAGAGTTAGATTTTGTAGACTAGACGGTAGAGCTCTATCCAAGTGTTTTCCGGATATTGTAAACGTTGAATCATTGAATGAAAACAGATAATTGAGAAATTGTAATATTGTTATAATTTTCGCCTAATCTATAATGGATTCCGCACATTTCGGACTAGGTTAATCAGATTAGACTGGGGCTAGCAGATCCTAAACCGGACCTACACAAATGACTTAATTCGTGCGGATGAATGCTAGTCCGTACAGATGAAAACTTGATCCGTGCGGATGAGACTTCATTCATGCGGATAACTACTTCTTTCGTGCGGATGAGATTTTATTCGTGTGGATAACTCCAATTTTTCAAACGGATCAAGGTTGATTCGTGCGAATGAATGACTCATTCATTCGAAACTTACTCATTCGCTCAAAAGCTGATGTTCAAGTTTTTTTGATCCAAAATCTTCATTTCTTTGAATTTGATGATGAATCCTTGACAGACATGAACGTAAATCTATTCTGAATGTAATGATGTCTTAAATTTCAAATTCCATCCATGAAGTGACCTTCAATTTGATGTTTTACGTTTAAAACACATAAATCATGAGCATAGGCGATTCAATCAACGGTTAGATCGATTGAATTGGTACCGTAGCTCTGATATCACTGTTAGGGTCCCGGAACGACAGTTTAGACGAAAGTTTGGATAAGATAAAGTTAGTTTAGTAGAAATTTCGGCATCATAAAGTTTAGATTAACAAGAATGTAGAAGCTTCCATTAATACCGAAAGAGTGTACATCATTTTACAAGCTGGGGAGAAATCTGAGGTCTCTCCAGCCTTTCCCCAAAACTTAGCAACGACAAACACATGACTTCCTATTTATAGACATGAGCCTTTGGGACAGATGACCACTTTGGAGCGGATGAGTCCTCATCCGTACAAATGAGTACTCGTCCTCTCCAAATTGTCATCTGTTCGAATCTCTCACTCTACTTTACAATATTCAACACATGCTCTATCGAGCCTATTCGTAGAGTGGCGGACACACACAATATGTACTAACATTAGTCACTTAGAACATATTAGTTTAGTTGTCAATGGGTTTTGTATCAACTTAGGTTTAGAAGGAAATTGGCTTTGATACGTATAGAGGTAAAGAATTCAGTTATATGTAAATGGAAGTTCATCCTAGGGAGTAGGATGGTGAAAATAAAGCAACAATAATCCTTTTTGTCTCAAATGAGGTTTAGTGGTAAAATACAAAGCAAATATAAAAAAAGATTAAAGTTCAATTGCCTAAGCAACAAAAATGTTTTTTTGTTAACTTCTGGTACATGGGATTCAATCTCAACGTCCTTCTAAAAGTAAGTTGTAGATGTTGAGCTATTTCTTTTTATTGATACGTATAATAAATACTTACATGACATGATGATATGTTGGAATTAGATTGATCAATGAATATTGATACCTGAAGACCGCCATCAACGCCTGCAACGGGAATTAGTAGTGGAGCTTTTTGATGAGGAACACTAAATCCTTTAGGATTGCAATTTTGATCCATTGAGTTCCCTTTTTCATTGTTTAACTCATGACCAACCCTAGAAATCCTCTTAATTTCTTCCAAAACCCCATTTCATCAAACCAACTCTAGGACTATAATCACAGTTCGATTGCTTCAGGTGATCTGATATTTCAGTGCTTCTGTATGAATGTCATTTCATCATCACTAAAATGAACTATATATTTCATATTTGTCTTATCTTCACTTTTTTGAGTAAACTGTAGCTTTACAGCCTGTGTGTTGGGATTAAACCCTTTACAAAGGAACAAATGATTGAAAGCCAAAATGTCTATCAAATGATTGATCCTAAAATAACAGATTTTACAAGCTTTTTGCCTAACCACTGCCCCAGCCAAAGATCTGATGTAAGAAGCTCTAATGAAGACTAAAAGACAAAGATATGCAAAGGTCTGCTAAAGACCATCAGTGGATTGCATCATCAAAGTTTTTATTTTATCAGTGTTTATCAATGTAACAGTATTTGTATTAGCAGAGTTTTGGTTTAACAATGTTTAGGATTAGTTAGATTTGTTATCTGTCACTTTCAATGTGGATGTCATCATTAGATGCTCATTTGCTTTGTACTATAAATAGACAGTGCATGTGCACTGTTCTAGTTATCTATGGAAAAGATCATTTTCCACTTTTAATCCAATCATGTTTTTTACATTCAGTACGAACAAACATCTGCGATATCAGGCTGAGGGGGAGTTGTGAATTACATGCAAAACTTATAAGTTGATAGTATGATAATGAAAGCAATCTTCCATTAGTTGTGATCTAAAAGTTTCCTAAATTCCGCTGTAATTACACTCTGTTTTTAAACTTCATTCATCTTTCATCTATAAACTTTCACACAGCTAATTAACTCAGATCCTAACAATTGGTATCAAAGCTAGATCAATCAAATTTGATTTAACAATCAATTTGATTTGAACAGATCAGCTCTCCCTGCTAATTTGTTTGTTCGTTTTCATTGGAAAACAGAGTTTATTTACGTTCAAAGTTTTTTAAACAAAATCTGTTTGTAAACAATTAGAAAGTAAGAAAATACACAAGATCTGCACAACACTGGTTCTATGCTCCAACCTCCGATGCTTGTCCGATTTGAATATAACATATGGCAATATCAGATGGGTCATATACTTGCTCAACAAAACACTGGTTGCTGGAGGTCTGTTGCTTTTGGACCTCATGTTCCTATGGTATCAAGTATCAAGGACCAAAAAATTCAAGTGCCTAAGAATCCTGAAAATTACTCCGAGCAAGATTTTCAGAAAATCGAGCTGGATGCAAAGGCATTCAGTATCGTGGCATCTGCTTTACCTAATGATATCTATGCTGGCCTGTTACATTGTAACAATGCAAAGGAGTTATGGGATGCCTTGAAAGAGAAATTCGATGGTACTAAGGAAGTCATTGAGAACAACAGAGAAGTTTTAAACCAATAGTATGAAACATTTTGTCATGTTAAAGGAGAATCATTAACTCAACAATTTGAAAGGTTTAGTTGCCTGATAAGTGAGTTAAAAATGGCTGATGTTAATTTTGCAAATTCTACTTTGAATAGCCGATTTCTTAGATCACTACTAGATAAATGAGACACTATAGCCTTTGTAACTAGAAACTCTGTTGGGTTCAAAGAGATGATTTTAACTCAGCTTCATGGTAGGCTTCTCACTTATGAGAGAGAGCTTAACCAGAAAAAGAAGCTACAAGAGTTAGGAAAAGTAGCTGATGACTATGCTTTTGGTAGCACAACATTTGTCACACCGCAACCAATGGCGGAAACATCGGGATGAGACGAACAAATTGCTCAAAACGTCATAACACTGCTTTGCGGCAATATTTAATAACTCAAAATTTCATTCATACTAAAATGATAATAAATTGTTTCAAAGTGGAAATACAATAAGTTACAATGACAATACAACATGAAAGAAAATAGATAAATTAAATCTAGGCGTGTATCTAAACCACCCTAAATAGAATTCTTCAACGGCATCAACTAGTTTCCTGCAACATGAATTAAAATAATTTATATCAACAAAAAGTTGACGAGCATACAAGTTTGTTACATAGCATAATAGTGAATAAAGTTTGACTCATATCCAACATGGTAATCATGGCATATAATTGTTATAACATACTAAACATGTGATTTTATATGTCAATCCAAAGTCTAACGCAATCGTGTTTACCCAAATCATCAAAATGAAAATGGTGTAATATAGTTTACTTAACAATACCACAAGTTTACGGGCGTTGCGTTACTCCTATAGCTCTATATTTGTTAAGGTTGGCTAGCAAAGTTAATGAGCATATAATACAAGTCTAACATAGCATGCGATAATCAAGTATAATATCAAGTATCATGTCGTTAACAGATAGAGTAAGTGTGTAAACTAGTTTCATTGTGTTTTGTGATTTGTATAATGTACATGTTGCACCCAAAGTGTTTAAAATGGAAAACGGGATCAAGTATACTCATGGTTTTGCAAAGCTTTTCCTTTGTTATCCCGTGAAGGTTGAAGAGTTGGAGATGGAACACCGAGATCACCCTACATGGGGTAAACGAAGGTGTGTGAGTATTGGGATGATAATGGAGAACTTGGAATTTGGAATGTAAAGTATGACAAAGTATACATATAAGAAAGTAGTCACCTAGGTCTAGCACTCGTTTTTGACACTATGGAACCCATAAGGGTTAGTATGATTTCATAGGTGTAACACCTATTAGAATCGTAACGAGGACCTACACACTTCGGTGATTAAACTTAATAACTTGACGAATAGCTATTTGATTAACATCAAGGTTTTGGTTTTAGGTATTTTATATAGATTATAATATAGATATAAGTCAAGTAGGAGGTAGGAGGATTAAACCATCTATTTAAGACCTCTATAGATTCATGTAAGTCAAGCATGAGGTAGGAGGATCAAACCATCCATTTAAGACCTATTTAGGTTTCACCACTACACATGTTGCCATAGGCGACAAGGAGGGTCATGAACATACATTAAGGAAAGAAATAGTTACAACTGATCTAGGAAAACATCAAGTGATGCGTGGATTTGTAGTTAGGATAGCCCAAGCTATCCTATAATCACACAACTTCAAGTACAAGACTTGTTCATCACTTGTGAGTTAGAAACTCTATCAAAATAGAAAGTTTGTGAGGTTTAAACCTCTAGATTTAGATGTCACACCCTTGTTTTTAAGCCCAACTAACCATACATTTGATTATGATCATTAGGATATAGGAATGTGTATGAGTTACCTTAAGTTCAAGTAGTTTAACAAAGTTTACACTAAAAATAGAAAGTTTATGGCACGTTGGAGCCTTTTATGGTGATGTTCCAGCCTTGGTATTCCATGGAAAACCTGTGGAAACATACCTAAAGTTGTTCCAAGTGTTTAGAAAGAAGAACTAATGCAAAAGAAGAGGTAGAAGTGAACTTATGCTCACTTTAGCAACTTGTGATGAATTTGCCAAGCTACTGATTTCCAGCTGAATATGGAGTTGTTTGAGAGTGTTTGAGGGAGTAGGAAAGTGGGAGAAGTGTGGAGGAGGCTTGGATTTTATAGAGGATTATTAGGGTTGAGTGTAGTTGAGTATTAGATGCAAGAAGCACAAAACAAACTCAACAAAACACACAAAACTGCTCATTCCCGCAGCTGAAACAAACATTCTGCGGATCGGGGGCCTTGGCGTAGCGCGTAGCCCCAAGGGGGTTAGGCTACGCTTGCGGCGGCGCCCCTGTTTTCCGTTTAAAGTTTTATTTCTTTCATTTTGGCCCCCAAATTTCCTATAATTCATCATTTTACGCATAATCTTTGATATTTAACATGTTTTCTAGTATAATAAACGTGTGTAAGTATAAATTGAATATCGCGAATGCATGTACGAATGTTTGCACGTATAATAAGTAGCAATTGTGTATAAAAGTTTATTAAATTTCAAGTATAACAAGCGTGTATAAAATATGAATTTCATTACGATCAAGGTCTCAGATTACAAAGTTGAAATTGAAAGATGATACAAGTACAAGGTTTCCGAAAATAGAAAGTTTCCCAAGATGGAAAGTACAACAAGACTTGTTAAATATAGAAAGTGTGAAAAGCAGGGCATTACCGTCTTCCATCCTTTAGGAAATTTCGTCCCGAAATTTAGGAAGATGCAACGAACATATGCGGATACTTAGTCTTCATATCACTTTCGAGTTCCCAAGTAAACTCAGTGCCACATTTTCCTTCTGATCGAACCTTAACGAAATGAATTCCACTGCGCCTCAATTGCTTGACTCCTCGGTCCATGATTTCGACAGGTTTCTCCACGAAGTGCAAAGTTTTGTTGATTTGAAGATCTTCGAGCGGAACTTGAAGTCCTTCTTTAGCTAGACACTTATTGAGATTTGAAACATGAAAGACAGGATGAACATTGTTGAGTTCTTCAGGTAGGTCCAGTCGATACGCAACCTTGCCAATCCTTTCGAGAATTTTGAAAGGACCTATGTAGCAAGGTGCGAGTTTACCTTTCTTACCAAAACGAACTACACCCTTCCAAGGGGATACCTTGAGAAGTACTGGATCACCAACATTGAATTCCAAAGGTTTGCGTCTTTTGTCAACGTAACTCTTTTGACGACTTCAAAATTTGAGTAGGTTATCACGTATTTGCAGGATCTTGTCTATTGTTTTTTGTATGAGTTCGGGACCAGTGAGTTGAGCTTCACCAATCTCGTGCCAACAGATAGGCGATCGACATTTTTGACCATATGATGCTTCAAATGGTGCCATTTGGATACTAGCGTGATAACTGTTTTTGTATGAGAATTCTACCAATGGTAAATGTGAATCCAAATTGCCACCAAAATCGATTACGCAAGAACGAAGCATATCTTCCATAGTTTGAATAGTACGCTCGGTTTGGCCGTCAGATTGAGGATGAAAAGCAGTGCTAAGATTTAGGTGAGTACCGAGAGCTTTTTGGAAGGTTTGCCAAAGACGCGAAGTGAAACGACCATCGGTCCGAGATGATGTCAATGTGGATACCATGACGACAAATGACTTCATCCGTGTAGATACGAGCCAATTTCTCGACGTTATAATCTTCACGAATGCGGAGAAAATGCGCGGACTTGGTCAAATGGTCAATGATGACCTAGATGCTGTCGTGACCAGAAGTAGTACGAGGAAGTTTGGTGATTAAATCCATAGCGATACTCTCCCACTTCCAGACGTGAATTTTTGGCTGTTCGAGTAAGCCAGAGGGACGTTGATGTTCGGCTTTGACTTTGGAACACGTGAGGCATTTCGAGACGCAGAGAGCGATATCTTTCTTCATGCCAGGCCGCCAATAAGACGTACGAAAGTCTTGGTACATCTTGTCGGCACCAGGATGAATGGAGTATCGGGATTTGTGGGCTTCCTTCATCAAGAAGTCATGAAGGTTGCCACAATTCGGGATCCAAACTCGATTGAGATAGTAACATACCATCAGCTTTGGACGAAAGTTGTTCTCCAACACCACACTTCATCTCATTGTACAGATTGTTCTCGTTGATGTACGAGTCTTGTGCTTTACGAATTTGGTCCTGAAGATTACTTAGAATCTGGAAACAGTGGATACTCTTTGCATGAGGTTTACGACTTAGAGCGTCGGCTACAACATTCGCTTTACCAGGGTGATAGCGAATCTCGCAGTCGTAGTCATTAAATAGTTCTACCCAACGACGCTGACGCATGTTGAGTTCCTTTTGATTGAAGATGTGTTGAAGGCTAATATGGTCGGTGAAGACCACACACTTGGTACCATAAAGGTAGTGTCACCATATCTTCAATGCAAAAACAACTGCACCATGTTAATACATGATGTCTATTGTCTAGGTCTTGGATCGAGTCTGTATGTTTAGGGCTTGAATTGTAAGATTTTGTGAAGTATTTAAGTTGTAAACACACGTTCGGCCGAACTTGTGTGTAGGATGATCAAGTTCGCCCGAACTTGATCTATCCAAGCATATCTTCGCCCGAACTTGTATATCTATATATAGGTCATCTAGGGTCTCTCATTGTAAGAACCTTGTGACATTGACGGCGAACTCTGTCTGTTTGGATACTCGATGTACATGATTTGACATTAATAAACAAACAATTTAAACAGTAAACTTGTGTATTTGATTGACATGTCACATGATTTCCGCTTATGTTGGACATTAGATACAAATTAGGTTCCTTGACAGTGGAGTAGCGATCCTATCAAGTGGTATCAAGGCCATGGACACCTAATTTGCGGAGATCTACACAAGACACTCTCTATTTCTATTCATTTCTCTTATTTTTCTTCATTTTCACAAAATTGATGAATTCACGGATAAAAATGGCTAACATTTGAATAGGTCATACATAATCACCTAAATACAAACCCTTGAAAGTTTCAGAACCAAATTCAATCGAATTCATGTCAAAAATGTCAAAAAACCATGTTTGATAACCAAACTTCGCTCGAACTTATACCTCAAGTTCGCCCTAACTTGGCTTAAAATCATCAAATTTTGTTGATTTTAACCAACTTCGCTCGAGCTTGTTGAATTTTTCAGAGAATTTTGACTAAGTTCACCCGAACTTGTCAATTTTTGCTGAAATTTACATAAGTTCACCCGAACTTGATCAGAAACTTGGAAAATTTTCAAAATTCACCACAAGTTCGCCCGAACTTGCTTAAAATTGGAAATTTCCGAAATCTTTTCACAAGTTCGCCCGAACTTGTTGAAATTGAATCGGAATTTTTTTATCTGCACAAGTTCGCCCGAAGTTGTCAGTTTGCTAATCGGTTTTCGAGTGATTTTGAACGTGTTTTCAGTTAAATCGTCAGATTCTCAAGATGGATGATTTCCATAACGCCTTTGCTTCACCAATGGCTTTTACATCTAATGCAAATGCGGTAAACCAAATGAATCTGGATAATGAGATAGGAACTTCTACAAAGCCGCCAAAGTTGATGAGCATGGATGAGTTTGAAGACTGGAAGGAAAAGTTCGTGAATTGGGTTCAAGCAGATCACTTCCATAGTTGGGTTGCTGTAGAAACCGGATATAAGTGGCCAAAAGATGAACGTGATCAAGATCTTGCTTTGGTTAAGTTTACACCAGAACATAAAGATGCGTATGTAGCAGAAAAGAAGATGATCAGTCTGATACAGCAATCAATGAAAGAAGACATCTTGATCTTGCTACCTGAATGCGATACGTCACAACTTCCGTGGAATGCTCTTTGTGCTAAATATCTGGGAAGTGACGAGATGATTAAAAGCAAGAAGGATTTAATCAAGAAAGAGTTTGAAATTTTCACAATGATCAAAGGCGAAACCATGAAGCAGATGATCGATGATATTGTCATTTGATGGTTCAGATGTGAAGGCACAATATTCATAAAACTAATGAAGAGCAGATTGATAAATTGGCTGATGCACTTCCTGAGGGGGAGTGGTCGACCTACTTGATGGTTTTGAAGAATAGTACGAGTTAGCAACATTTCAAGCTATCATCTTTCATTGACAAGTTAGAAGGACATGAAATGGAGTTGCTGAAAATGGCGAAATCAAATAATGCAAATGTTCTTCAAGATGCAGGTGTGTACTACAAAGGAGGTGTTCAAGATATTTCGAGCCCGAATATTCAAATAGCGTTTAGTGCGAATATGAATTCTTCGAATCATTAATCTCAAAGTCAACAGAACACTCAATCATACCGAAGTTATGATCAGAGTCCTCCAAACACAGGATATTCAAGTGCTAGTTCAAATTCCCCGTTCCAGAATCAACCGGATCAGACAAACCAGACAAATCATTCTAGTTCTGATCCAAATGTTTTTCAGTGCAACATTGCAGTCAATCTGAAGAATGTTTTCCCTAAGCAAGTGGCTAAACAACATATAGCGCTTCTTGCAACCGTACTCGAATCATACGAAGCTTAGTTGCGGGGAAGATCGGAAATCAAGAAATGACGGCTGAGGATTACGACCAGGTTGATGAAGAGGAATTGGAACTAATGGATATCAACTGGAGCTTAGCTTTGATTATCAGAAGAGTCACAAAGTTTGTTGCGCTCACTGGAAGAGACATTAGAAACTCGAGCAATAAGCTTGGATTCGATAAGTCGAAAGTAACGTGCTTCAAATGCAGACAAAAGGGGCATTTCAAACGCAAGTGCACAAATCAAGAAGCAAGCGGCAATCAAAGCCCTTTCGGCAACAACAATGACTATTACAAGAAAGCATTGCAGTACAAGCCATACCCAAAGAGAACTCAAGTTGAAGTTCAAGATAATTTCTCAAAGCCAACCGAAAAAGCTCTAGTTGTGTCTAATGAAGAGGAAGGTTTTGACTGGAATAAGTATATTGGCAAGAAAACTGGTGTTGCATTGATGGCAGAGATTGTGGATATTCAGAATCGATGGTTGATGATGCAGCTCTTGAGAATGCGATCTTAGAAGAATATCTGCAAAGAACAGAGGAAGAAGAAATGATCTATCACCAGAAAAGATGAAGAACATTATCTTTCCTAACTTTGATTCTATTTTTGCAGGTTGTTTTGGAAATACATCGCAAGAGCAAGTGGCTAAAGAAAAGAAACCAGAGGTCGAGGAGGTCATTGACGTGACGAAGGAGATGAATGCAGAGAATCTCACGGAGATTGCTGACAAAGCCATGATGGCGAATCAGAAACAGGTGGGTTTAGAGGTAAAGGTGATTGAGAAGGAAGTTGTGAAAGTTGTGGAGGTTGAAAAACCTTGCACAAAGTGCACAAAACCTTGTGAGCAATGTGTTGAAAAATCTCAAATCGTAAGCGAACTAACTGTGCATAACGAAAATTTTAGATATGATTATCACATAATGAAAGAAGCTTATGATAAGATGACATGCACTTATTGCAATGTTGGAAAAGCTAATCTAGAACAAGGTGCCACAATAAGAATGTTAAAAGCAACAGTAATTGAAAAACAAGAAGCAATTAACATGTACATAAATACCATTGCTGAAACAAGACAAGAGCTTCAAGATAAAAAAATTGAAACTGAGCGTGTTAGACAACTTTTGCTCAGTTATAGGACTAACGCTTATGTCATTGATCACATACTTCCTACGATTAAGTCGGAGGAAAATGTTTAAAAACCAAAAGGTATGAAGCGTAAAGAGTATTGCAATGTTCCACCTCCATTACTTGCAAGTTATTGTCACAAGAAAGTGGATGAGATTGAGAAGGCAACTAATATAACACTTTTATCAGAAACAAATGATAAGTTGCCTGAGAACCTTGATGTAGTCTAGACGACTTCAAATGATGACAGTGAAGCAATCGTGAAAAATGTGGGTGAAAAATGTGGTTGAAAATGTTCTGGAAATGATTCTGATAATGGCAGATTGAGAGCGCCAACTCAAGTTTGAACAGTTCTGATTCACAATCTGAAAATGACGATACATCTTCGGAAAATAGCCTAAGTGATGATCCTAACGTTGTAATGTACAAATTTAAGGATTCTGATAGATTATATTTTGATGACAATTTTCTGATTCGAAATGTGAAAGAAGATCAAATCGATAAACTATTCAAACTTGTTGAAGTATCATCAGATGATCTTGAGAGAAATGAAAAGAATTTTTACTCAAAATCCAAGAAAGTTTACGATAACTACCGAAGGAATGGTGGTGACTTTCCTGAGAACAGGAGAGCGGGTTTGGGTTTGGAAGTAGAAGATGAACCGAAAAAGAAACAGAAGTCACCATTTCATGAATAGAAGAATAAAAACATGAATTTCGTGTTTGGGACTAACACGGTTCAGGAAGAGAATTTGATTGGAAAGCAATCAAATGATGAGTTTAAGAAAGAAAAGGAACTTCGTGATAAGGCTAAATCCACGAGTGGAGTAAAACCCACAAATGGATATTCTGTTAATACTCGGACTTACTTCAAATGCAATGAAGTTGGTCACATTGCTCGCAAGTGCCCGAAATCAAAGCCTATGTATCATCGAAGAAAGACATCTTCAGATGATGAGAAACTTAAGCAACCAGAGAACGTAAAGCCAATCACGATCTTAAAACGAAATAATGAATCTAACATTGAAGTGAAACCTAAAAGTGAATCTAATATTGAGAAATCAACTTTTGAAAAAGGTGAAACTTCTAAATAAAATGAGATCAAAGATTCAAAATTCTACATTAAGAAAGCTCGAATGAAATCTCAAGCTTGGGTTGTAAAGAAAACTTCAGCATCATCTGAAAGTGCAAAGTTTGTTTCAGCAAAAATTGAGAATGTCAAACCAACTGATTCAGTCAATGTTAAAGAATCCAAAGAAACAACGACTGATAAAAAGTTCTCAAAAATGATCTTCCAAAATTAAAAAGGGATCTTCTAAAACAAATAAAGGAAGATAAAATTGAAAAGTTTTCAAAGTTGACAGTGGACGAGATGTTTGATGGAAATTTTGATTACGCAGATGAGTGTGAATTTGATTACGAAGATGGTTATCCGACTCAACCCAAGACCGGAAAGGCTTGGGTTTCCCTCTTTAAATAGTTTCTTTACATGTGCAGGGGATCCAAAGATCCATCTTGTCGAAGTGGATTATGGATAGCGGAGCTTCATGTCACATGACCGGGATGCGTGCCTTACTCTTCGATATTAAAGCAATCAATGGAGGGTACGTGGGAGTCGCGGGTAATCAAGGAGGCAGAATCGTTGCAGAAGGAAAGCTATCGAGTGGTGTGGTTTCATTTGATAAGGTCAATTATATCGCGGAGCTGGAGAACAATCTTCTTAGTATTTCTCAGATTTGTGATAAGCAGTTTACCACCCATTTCAACGACAAGGGGTGCATGATTATTAAACCGGGCTTTAAGATTCCAGAAGAATGGATTCTCATGCGTGCTCCTCACGAGAATGATCTTTATGTGCAAGATATGAGTGTTGCTACTACTACTTCAAAGTCGGCTCAATGTTTCGTAACGAAGGCCACAGAGAAGGAGTCAATTCTTTGGCACAGAAAGATGGGTCATATACATCTCAAAAAGGTGAATCACATGGTTCACAATGATTTGGTTGAAGGAGTGAATCTTAGAAGGTTTCACAGGACTGATAATTGTCTTGAACGCAAGAAAGAAAAGCAAGTTAAAAAATCTCATCCAAGAAAGATTCTTAACTCCATCAAGCTGCCGCTGGAAAAACTGCATATAGATCTCTTCGGTCAAGTGAATGTTCATAGTATATCTGGAGATCTTTACTGTCTTGTCGTCACCGATGATTATTCAAGGTTTTCATGGGTCATCTTCCAAGAGAGCAAAGACGAAACGTTCGATAATCTCATGATTCTCTTCAGGAAGATTGAAAATCTGTACCATCTCCCTATTAGAAGAATTCGAAGTGAAAATGGTACAGAATTCAAGAACGCCTGAATGAAAGAGTTTTGCAACAACAAATGCATCTTACACGAATTCAGTGCTACATACACTCCGCAACAAAATGGTGTGGCTGAGAGGAAGAACAGAACGTTAATAGAAACAACAAGAACTATGCTTGCTGATTCAAAGCTTCCTGTCAGTTTCTAGAGTGAAGCAGTCACAGCAGCATGCTATACTTTGAACACAGTCTTGACGGTCAAACCTACCAAGAAGACTTGCTTTGAAATGCTAAACCGAAGGAAACCCAATTTGAAGTATTTAGAACCGTTTGGCGCACCTTGTACTGTTATTGATTCAGACGGAAAGTTTGGTGCCAAATCGATAGATGGTTTCTTTGTCGGCTACACAACTCCACTCAAGAGAGTATATCTTCCAAGTTTGAGGAGAGTGGTAGAAGCACAACACGTCAATTGTTTTCGATATACAACTCCAATTCAGAGAGCAGGCGATGCTTGGTTATTCAATTATAGTGAATTATGGAAATCATTTGACTTGCCAGAAGAGCCTTCTGAAGAAGACATTGCAGTGTTATATTAATCAACCAACTTTTGGATCATCTTCTTCTTCTGGTGCAGGTCAAGTACTATCGGTGTTCAAGAAACTCATGTAGAACAAGAGACACCGGTTACAGAACCAGTAAATGCTATAGTGGAACCCAATCTTTCTCAGCACATGATTCAGACTCTAATGAGGCTCCGACGTTTGATGATGATGGAGAATCTTCTTCTGACGAAGAATCTGAGCAGATCACAAGTATGTTGAATCAACCTGCTGGCCCGAGTAATCAAAATGAAGCGTCCTCTAGTGCTCCTATAGTTAAAACGATGGTAGATCAGAATATTACTAATCAGGAGATTACCGTTGATGTTCCTAGTGAGGTGATGCCGAGATCTTATTCATACCACCCATCTAATTTCCGTAATTGGTGAGTTACAAGCTGGTGTAAAAACAAGGAGCCAGATCAACAAAGCTTTGAGTTGTTTCTATACTCGAGTAGCTCCGACTCAAGAGTATTGCTATTATTCATGTTTCATATCCCAGATTGAGCCGAAGAACGTTTTTGAAGCTTTAGGTGATGGGAATTTGGTGCAGGCGATGCAAGAAGAATTGCTACAGTTCGAAAAGCTAGGGGTATGGAAGCTTGTTGAACTTCCGGAAAATCAAAAGGCCGATAGATACCAAATGGGTCTTCAAGTGCAAGCGTAATGATCATGGAGTGATAGTGCGAAACAAAGCTCGGCTCGTTGTCAAAGGATTCCATCAACAAGAAGGAATTGATTACACAGAAGTGTATGCACCAGTAGCACGATTGGATTCAATACTAATTTTCCTTGCATTTGCTGCTTGGAAAGGATTTAAAGTGTATCAATTAGATGTGAAATCAGCTTTTCTATACGATAAGCTACATGAGCAAGTGTACGTCGGCCAATCACCGGGTTTTGTCGATCCGCTGAACAAGAAGAAAGCCTATCTTCTGGATAAAGCACTATATGGTTTGCAACAGGCCCCAAGAGCCTGGTACGAGACGTTATCTCAACAACTTGTTGGCAATGGCTTTATTAAAGGAACAGTGGATAGTACACTATTTACTAGAGAAGTTGGAAGTCATCTGATTATCGTACAAATATATATGGATGACATCATTTTTGGTTCAACAAATGATGATCTTTGCAAAGAGTTTGAGAAAATCATGAAGAAGAAATTCGAGATGTCTTCTATGGGCGAATTGAAATTCTTCCTCGGATTGCAAGTAGATCATATGCCAGAAGGTGTTTTCATTCATCAAACCAAGTATGTTCGTTACATTCTGAAGAAGTTTGAGATGGAAAGTTCGAAGCCGTTATCTACTCCTCTTGCACTCAGTCATGGAATTTGTATTGATGAAACTGGAACCAAAGTTGATGATACTCTTTACAGGTCGATGATAGGATCACTCATGTATCTGACGGCATCTCGCCTGGATATAATGTATCCTACCTGCCTCTGTGCACGTTATCAGTCAAGTCCTAGAATATCTCACATGCAGACCGTGAAGCGCATTTTCAGATACTTGAAGGGATGTCCAAGCACCAGCTTGTGGTACCCGAAGAATGACAACTTCGATCTGACGGGATATGCTGATTCTGATTTTGGTGTAGATAAATGTCACACTCTCCATTTCCACTTGCGGAGTATTACCGCGAGGCGTGTGATCAAACCAGAATCTCAGACACTAGCAACATCGAACGAATCTATATGATTTATTTTAACATTTTCCAAAAACGTTTATTCTAAATATGCTTAGTCATTTCCAAAGTTTCAAAGTTTTAGCGGAAGCATTAGAATAAAGTAACGGGTGCCAACATAAACGCCAAAACCAAAATCCTAAAAAAATAATCGTTAATAAAGACTCGATGACGTGTCTTGATTTAATGCAAAGTGGGTGCACCTAGCGCTCCTAGCGTCCTGAGAAACATGCAAAAAAACAAGTGTCAACATTAAAGAAGAGTGAGTTCACAGGTTTTTATAAGTTCACAAGTTCGGTTTAAAAGATTGTTTTCCCCCGTTATTCCTAACCTGGAATAATAATGTTGGTTCGTAAGTAAGTTCAATGTTAACATGTAGGTAGCGAGCCTAAAGTTACGTCATGTAAGAGTTCGCGATCGAAGCTGACTGTTGTTGCCTCTGTGTTGCCAGGTCTATCACTGACCATGGCGAAAGTTTGGCCAAATTAATCACCCGTTGACCATTCCCGGTCGGCTAGCGCGACTAGCTCGGGTGGGGTTTGTCGGGCCCAGTAGTACTACTATAATTTCCCCGCTATCTAACCCAATACTAACGATCCGAGAGTTGGTTGAGGACTTTTGTGACCATAACATACATTAACATTAACTTAGTTACTGAATAGTTAACGGTGTTAATTTCGCATAACGTAAAAGATTGAGTTGTAGAGCGTATACATGTTTCTCCCCCTGTTGTTCAAAACCGGATAAAATAGGGGCCGTGAACTCACCTTAAATTGCTCGGTTAGATAAACGCGAAAGAAGTAAAGGTTGGAACCGCTAATCGCGTCCTAACATGTCAACCGATTCAAAGTTAGTGTGTGAACACACTGACACAAAACCCTACGCATAACTAACACACAGTACGGCACACGTAATAACCAATTCAAAACCATAATCATGCATGCAAAGTATCACCATACAAAATAACGACCAAATCAACTTGTCATAAACACAGGATAACTCATACAACACTTAGATACACACAAACGCAAGTTATCATGTTTCAGCTTGTACACTCATAACTGGGCTGTTTTCGAGAATTTTTATAAAATAGTTCTAACATTCCAAAAATTCCAATTGTTTTACAGGAGGTGTCAATTAGACTGTAGAGTTTTGTGTAAAATTTTCAAATCCTAAATCTTTAACAATTATTTATAAACATTTATATACTAGGCTGCAGTCAGATTTGTCGCTTTCTGACTGTAGTCCACGAGAAAAATCATCCGATTAACAAAACTCCAGTGGGGGATTTTCGGAAACTCCCTTCTCCAGTTACTGAACAGATTTCGTGACCTAACCCTATAGAGACTATGAGATCCGACTCGATAAACAACCTGCAAATTCTGCAGAATTTACTCAGCTTCAGCTGCTGCCCTAAATGGACATTCAAAATAGCAAACGACCTCAGAAAAATATGAATACAGCGCCATTTAAAGCGTTTTTAAAAAATACACGTTTTAGGCTTCAGAAAATCAACTTTTCGATAAATAATGATGAGGTTAGTTGGCTGTAAATGTCAATCAGATTTCTGTTTTCGAATTTATCGTATTAGAACATGTTTAAACCACCACGACGCTTAGTTGTATCGATTTATAGCAGGTTAACTTGTCAAATATCATCTAGAACATCAAGATTCACACGATCCCTAGGTGAATAACACCCTAAACATCATCACGAACGCAGCCAACACTCATGTATACGTACATATCATTCTACTCATCAAGTCAAATATTAACATGAACAAGATCACCATGAAACACTACAAAACCCAGCCGTGTATACACCGATTTCTATACGAAACAACTAAAACGAGACTAAGCTTGCGAAGATGGGTGTACACTAGAGAGGGAGTAGCAGAGAGAAAGAGGGTAGCGAGAGAGAGGGGAAATCGCAATGGGGGGGGGGGTGGGGGTCTCCACTGCCGTCGACTCCAACTAGGGTATTAGGGTTTTGAATGTTTCCCACAACATGCATGTATACGTAACATAAAGGGGGGTCGCATGGGGGGGTTGGGTTTTAATTGGGCCGAAAGGAGTGTGGGCCACAGGGGGGGTGTGGGTGGCGGGTTGGGTTTGCTTGGTTGCGAAGTTGAAACGTTTCACAGGCTCAGTTCGGTTCGGCTTATAAATAGAATTTACTAGCCGATAATTATAATCTGATAAATAACTACACACAATACGACTCGTCAATTATTCGCGACATGGAGTTTATAAAATATTAAATCACGTATTTGGAGTGTGACGCAATAGATTCACAAACGTCTAATAACACATAGCATGTAATTCAGATAAGACCCGTTAAAACTCCCAAACATCGTGTATTCCCTTATTACAAAAGTTAGCGTAGTTATTGCGAGCACCTAATCAATTCTTCGGATTAAATCAGCGTAGGAATGAATAACAATAAAGTAGCGCGTTTAAGATACCTGAAAAGCCGGGATGTCACATTATCCCCATGTTGAAATAATTTTCGTCCCGAAAATTGAGTAAACACGGTTTAGAATGCAACGCACAAAAGTTCAGTTTGTTAGAATGGTACAAGGAAATCCCAGGCTGTCATATCATCCACATGTTGAAAGAATTTCGTCCCGAAATTCAGTTGGCGGTAACATCAGATTGCTGCTCAGCTGCAAAAAGGTGTGGACATTTGCTTTTCATTTGGTCCTCTCTTTCCCACGTGAACTCCGGTCCACGCTTAGAGTTCCAACGAACCTTGACGATCGGTATCTTGCTGTGCCTTCGAGTCTTGGTCTCACGGTCCATGATCTCGATAGGTTGTTCCACAAAATGCAGTTGCTCATCCACTTGAATCTCATCCAATGGAATGACTAGGGTCTCATCTGATAGACACTTCTTCAGATTGGACACGTGAAAAACGTTGTGAACTCCACTGAGTTCGGTAGGAAGGTCTAACTGACAAGCTACGGGCCCGATACGTTTTGAAATCACAAATGGGCCTACGTACCATGGGTTTAGTTTGCCTCGTTTCCCAAAACGAATTACACCCTTCCAGGGTGACACTTTCAGTAGGACGCGGTCACCTACTTGAAATTCGAGCGGTTTGCGTCGTTGATCTGCGCAACTTTTCTGTCGATCCCGTGCCGCTGCCATGCGGTTTCTGATTTGCACAATCTTTTCAGTAGTCTCAAGTATCAACTCAGGACCTGTGAGTTGACTGTCACCGACTTCTGCCCAACAGACCGGTGATCTACATTTGCAACCGTACAATGCTTCAAATAGTGTTGCCTGAATACTCGTATGGTAACTGTTGTTATACGAGAATTCCACTAAAGGCAGATGGATTTCCCAACTGTTCCCGAAGTCTACCACGCATGCCCTAAGCATGTCCTCGAAGGTCTGAATGGTCCTTTCACTTTGACCATCCGTCTGAGGGTGGTAAGCTGTGCTCATATCTAAGCGTGTACCCAACGCTTTCTGAAGTGACCGCCAAAAGTTGGACGTGAAACGAGCATCTCTGTCTGAAATGATGGACGTTGGCTCCCAGTGCCGAGAAACTACTTCCTTAATGTAGATGCGAGTCAACTTATCCAGCTTATCTGTTTCTTTGGTCGCTAGGAAGTGTGCAGACTTAGTTAGACGATCCACGATCACCCAGATGGTATCGCAACCACCCGGAGTTCGCGGGAGTTGAGTGATAAAGTCCGTCGAGATCTGATCCCATTTCCACACTGGGCCACCAGTACGCGGCTTTAAGGTCTTGATACATCTTATCCGAACCAGGATGGACAGAGTATCGGGATTTGTGAGCTTCGTCCATAACTAGCTTTCTGAGTTTTCCGTAGAGAGGTACCCATATACGGTTCATGAAATACTGGGTACCATTGGGTTTCACTTCCCAATCACGTTCCATCTTTCCCACAGATTCGGCCTTGATGTTCTCTTCCTTAACGGCTTCTTGCTGCGCGTCGCGTATCTGTTCGGGTAACCCAGAATGAATTGTAAACTGTAGTGCTCGTACCCGACGAGGTTTCAAGTGCTCCTTCTGACTGAGGGCATCAGCTACCACGTTAGCTTTACCCGGGTGATATTGAATGGCACATTCACAATCGTTTAGGAGTTCGACCCAGCGACGGTGTCGCATGTTCAACTCCTTCTAGTCAAAAATATGCTGGAGGCTCTTGTGATCCGTGTAGATTGTGCAATTTGTTCCATATAGGTAGTGTCTCCAAATCTTAAGTGCAAACACAACTGCTCCCAATTCCAAGTCATGTGTCGTGTAGTTCTTCTCGTGGACCTTCAACTGTCGGGATGCATACGTGATGACCTTATCATGTTGCATGAGCACACATCCCAATCCCTGAATGGAAGCGTCACAATATAACCATAAAATCATCCGTCCCCTCCGGCAAGGACAAAATGGGCGCACTGCAAAGCTTCTGCTTCAGTAATTGAAATGCTGCTTCCTGTTTGTCACCCCAAGCATACTTGGTGCCCTTCTGAGTGAGAGTGGTAAGCGGTTGTGCGATCTTGGAAAATCACTCGATGAAACGTCTGTAGTAACCAGCCAAACCCAAAAATTGGCAGATCTCTGTCGGTGTCCTGGGTGCTTCCCAGTTCTTGATAGCATCGATCTTGGCGGGATCAACGTGTATATCCTTTTCATTCACGATATGCCCGAGGAACTGAACTTCCCGAATCCAGAAATCACACTTTGAAAACTTGGCATATAGTTTCTCCTGTTGAAGTAGTTCCAGCAATAACCGCAGATGCTCAGCATGTTCTTCTTCACCCTTAGAGTAGATGAGTATATCATCGATGAACATGATGACAAACTTGTCGAGATACAGCTTACACACGCGGTTCATGAGGTCCATGAACACCGCGGGTGCATTGGTGAGACCAAAGGGCATGACCAAGAACTCGTAATGGCCATACCGAGTGCGAAATGGCGTCTTGGAGATATCCTCCTCCCTGACGCGTAGCTGGTGATAACCGGACCATAGATCAATCTTGGAGTAGTAGCTTGACCCCTGAAGCTAGTCGAAAAGATCGTCGATGCGAGGTAAGGGGTACCGGTTCTGGACCGTAACCTTATTGAGTTCCCTGTAGTCGATGCACATGCGGAAGGTCCCGTCCTTCTTCTTGACAAAAAGGACCGGAGCTCCCCATGGCGAAGTACTGGGTCGGATAAATCCTTTTTCCAACAATTCCTGAAGTTGGGTAGATAGCTCTTGCAGCTCTGCTGGAGCTAAGCGGTACGGGGTCTTGGCGATAGGAGTCGCATGGCCCGCCAATTCGATTTCAAACTCTACTTGTCGATGTGGTGGAAGACTGGGTAACTCCTCTGGAAACACATCGGGAAAGTCACGGACGATGGGGATATCTTCAATCTGCTTCTTGTCCTTAGACTGCTCGGTGACCAGTGCGAGCAAAGCAAAAGAGTTCTTCTTCCGAAGATACTTCTGAGCTTGCATGTAAGAGATGATGTTCGTGACGACGCCTGCCTTCTCGCCTTGCACCATCAAGACTTCGTCGTTAGAGAGCAGAATACGGATAGCTTTCTCGAAACAGAGAACTTCAGCTCGGACGTCGGATAGCCAGTCCATTCCGGCTACCACATCAAAACTACCCAGAGTAGTTGTCATCAGATCAATGGTAAAGGTGTGACCCGCGAGTTTAAGTTGACAGCCAGTAACTAGATGAGTCACATCTACAGATTTACCATCGGCTAGTTCTATATGACGTAAGGGGTCTCTAAGGGTTTAGGTGTGAGATTTAGGTTCTTCCTAAAAGACTCAGATATAAAACTCTTATCCGCACCCGTATCAAAAAGTACAGTAGCAAAATGATCGTTAAGTGGAAACTTACCGGTGACCACATTCGAGTCGTTTCGGGCCTCCCCACGGCCTAGCGTGAATGCACGTCCTTTGGCACCTCCTGTTCCGCCATTTCCATTGTTGCCATTGTTGTTATTGTTGTTGTTGTGGTTATTCCCACCATTTTTGTTGCGAAGTTGCGGGCAGTCTCGCTTGAAATGGGTAGTGCTACCGCACTGAGAGCATCCCCGGTTATTACCCTGCTGCTAACCCTTGGGCTAGTTTTGATTCTGTCATGACATAATCTCCCTGTGACAATCCTTTTCCGCGTGTCCTGCTTTGCCACATCGTTGGCAACGATTTCCGGCGCAAGGGCCGTGATGATGGAGGTTACAACGATTACATTGCGGCTTCCGTCCTGCATAGCCGCTCGAGTTCTGGGTGTTGTTGGCAGACTGATTGTTGTGACCCCGATTGTTGTTGAAATTGTTGGACCGCTTCTGGTTTCCTTGTTGTGGCTGGGCTGATGAAGACTGCCGAGCAGGTGAGTCTTCAAATTTCCTTTGGTTGTCAGCGACAATTTCAGTTGCACCCCTAGGTGGCAACTTCCTTTGCTCCACCGCCTTATCGGTGAGTTTATGTGCCAACCAAATCGATTGTTGCTCCGTCGTAGGGTTTCTAGACATTACCATGCCCTGGATCTCAGGGACCAGACCCCCAAGATAAAACTCAAGTCGTTTAACGACGGTGTTAGCCAAATCGGGACAAAGGAACACCAGATCATGATGTCTTGCCGTGTATGCTTCAATTTCTGACCCGACCATCTTGTGGTTCCATAACGCTTGTTCCAATTGCTGAACTCTGTCCCGCGGATAGTATTCCTCCTTGATTAGAGCTTTGAACTCGGTCCAGGTCATTGCGTTTGCCGCAGCAAGCCCACGCGTTTGGACTTGTGCGTTCCACCAGGTTAATGCCCCATCTTCCAACGTCGAGGCAGCATACTTGACCTTATTAGCTTCAAGGCAATTACACTTTGCGAAAACCGATTCAGACTTTTCGACCCAACGAACCAGTCCTATGGGTCCTTCAACTCCCGTGAACTTGCTCGGTTTCGCATCCAAGAACGTCTTGTAGGGGTTAAGACCCCTCCTGAGGATAGAGGATAGGTAGTCAGCGAGAAAGTCTACTAGCCAAACTAGTAGATTTTCCCATGAAAATTTAATAATGGTTACCTGCTGGTGGGTTAGGAACACCTGCCAGAGCAGTACTCACGTGCTGTTGGATTAAAGCGGCCAATTCTTCAGCTGACATGTTGAGATTTCCATGACGATCGGTTGCCATTTCAGATCTTCGCAAGACAACACAAACACACACCGATAAGTATATATCCAATATAGTTATCATATTCCACACTTCAATGATCACACAATTTATGTCAACCCAACAAATTAAACAATCAAAAGGAACATTCGATTAAATAAATTGTAATGTCTCACAAAATACCAACCAAACATATCAATTTAATTATAAAATTTCCAAGTTCAAACATAAGTGGAAACAAACAAACTAAAGGAAACAAAACGGAGATTGGCGAGACGAGTTAGTCATCTATGTCTCCATCTCCCAAGTCGCTATCACTGCCGTCTTCCTCTTCAGCGTTTTCAGCTTCAACAGTCGGGTCCTGTTCCGGCTCTTCTTCCTCTGGATCCTCCTCCGGGTCTTCCTCTGGTCCTCCTCTTCGTCTTCTACCGGCGCTGGAGGAGCCGGTGCTGGTGCGGGTACTGGGATAGGTGGTGCTTGGTTCTGCTCCAGTTCGTGAATCCTCCAACTGGACTCAAGAACTCTGTCTTTGAGCCAGTCAGCCCTCAGCTGCTCAGCACGAAGGTCCTTAGCTAAACTGCTTCGAACTCTCTTATTCTCATCTTGCTCTTCCTTGAGCTCTTCAGTTTTACCAGTCAGCTGACGTATCAGCCATCCCTGTGCTTCGATAGTCTCTTGCATTCTCTCCAGCTGTTCCTGTTGTTTCCTTAGCACAACTCTAAGTAGATCGTCCCCCACTCCTGAAGAGTTGACCGGTTTGACTGGTACAGCGGTGGTTGGACAGGAGGATGACTCCCCTCCTAGAGTGAGTCTTTTCCTGGCAGCTGAGCGTGTCTCCACGCCAGGTGGTGAGGGTTCGACCATGGGTGCCTTCCCCGGCGCCTTTGATTGTCGAGATCTGTCGGATGATGATGATGACATAGCCTGCTGGGTTGGTGTAGTTAGTTATGAGCTGCGTATATCACAATATATGTATATATATATATATATATATATATATATATATATATATATATATATATATATCACATAGAACAATTGTAGTATAACACATAACAAGATATCACAGTTCGGTGCCAACTAAGTCTAGTGTCATGTAACAGCTATAGTTTAGGTCTACTTTAAATGCGATCCTGGTTCTCTATAGCTAGAGGCTCTGATACCAATATGTCGCAACCTCCATTTCAACTTGCGGAGTATTACCGCGAGGCGTGTGATCAAACCAGAATCTGAGACACTAGCAACGTCGAACGACTCATATGATTTATTTTAACGTTTTCCAAAAACATTTATTGTAAACATGCATAGTCATTTTCAAAGTTCCAAAGTTTCAAAGTTTTAGTGGAAGCATTAGAATAAAGTAACGGGCGCCGACATAAACGCCAAAACCAAAATCCCAAAAAAATAATCGTTAATAAAGACTCGATGACACGTCTTGATTTAATGCAAAGTGGGTGCACCTAGCGCTCCTAGCGTCCTAAGAAACATGCAAAGAAACAAGTGTCAACATTAAAGAAGAGTGAGTTCACAGGTTTTTATAAGTTCACAAGTTCGGTTTAAAAGATTGTTTTCCCCCGTTATCCCTAACCCGGGATAACGACATAGTTCCATTATTCCTAACCTAGAATAATAATGTTGGTTCGTAAATAGTTCAATGTTAACATGTAGGTAGCGAGACTAAAGTTACGTCACGTAAGAGTTCGCGATCGAAGCTGACTGTTGTTGCCTCTGTGTTGCCAGGTCTATCACTGACCATGGCGAAAGTTAGGCCAAATTAATCACCCGTTGACCATTCCCGGTCGGCTAGCGCGACTAGCTCGGGTGGGGCTTGTCGGGCCCAGTAGTATATAATTTCCCCGCTATCTAACCTAATACTAACGATCCGACAGTTGGTTGAGGTCTTCCGTGATAAGGCTACTTAGTGACCATAACATACATTAACATTAACTTAGTTACCGAATAGTTAACGGTGTTAATTTCGCATAACGTAAAAGATTGAGTTGTAGAGCGTATACATGTTTCTCCCCCTGTTGTTCAAAACCGGATAAAATAGGGGCCGTGAACTCACCTTAAATGGCTCGGTTAGATAAACGCGAAAGAAGTAAAGGTTGGAACCGCTAATCGCGTCCTAACATGTCCACCGATTCAAAGTTAGTGTGTGAACACACTGACACAAAACCCTACGCATAACTAACACACAGTACGGCACACGTAATAACCAATTCGAAACCATAATCATGCATGCAAAGTATCACCATACAAAATAACGACCAAATCAACTTGTCATAAACACAGGATAACTCGTACAACACTTAGATACACACAAACGCAAGTTATCATGTTTCAGCTTGTACACTCATAACTGGGCTGTTTTCGAGAATTTTTATGAAATAGTTCCAATGTTCCAAAAATTCCAATTTTTTTACAGGAGGTGTCAATTAGACTGTGGAGTTTTTTGTAAAATTTTAAAATCCTAAATCTTTAACAATTATTTATAAACATTTATATAATAGTTTGCAGTCAGATTTATCGCTTTCTGACTCCAGTCCACGAGAAAAATCATTTAAAAATCATCGTTCATCCGATTAACAAAATTCCAGTGGGAGACTTTTAGAAACTCCCGTCTCCAGTTACTGTACAGATTTCTGACCTAACCCCATAGAGACTATGAGATCCGACTCGATAAACAACCTGCAAATTCTGCAGAATTTACGCAGCTTCAGCTGGTGCCCTAAATGGACATTCAAAAATAGCAAACGACCTCAAAAAAATATGAATACAGCGCCATTTGAAGCGCTTTTCAAAAATACACGTTTTAGGCTTAAGAAAATCCACTTTTCGATAAATAATGATCAGGTTACAGCCAACTGAAGTTGGCTGTAAATGTCAATCAGCTTTCTGTTTTCGACTTTATTGTATTAGAACATGTTTAAACGGCCACGACGCTTACGTGTATCGATTTATAGCAGGTTAACTTGTCAAATATCATCTAGCACATCAAGATCTACACGAACCCTAGGTGAATAACACCCTAAACATCATCACGAACGCAGCAAACATTCATGTATACTTATATATCATTCTACTTATCAAGTCAAACATTAACATGAACAAGATCACCATGAAACACTACAAAACCCAGCCGTGTAACGATACTAACCTTGCGAAGATGGGTGTTAGACTAGAGAGGGAGTAGCGAGTGAGAAAGAGGGTAGCGAGAGAGAGAGAAATCGCGATTGGGGGGGGGGGGTCTCCACTGCCGTCGACTCCAACTAAGGTATTAGGGTTTTGAATGTTTCCCACAACATGCATGTATACATAACATAGAGGGGGCTCGCATAAGGGGGGGGGGGGTTTGGGTTTTAATTGGGTCGCATGCGGTTTTGGGCCGAAAGGAGTGTGGCCGCAGGGGGGGGGGGTGTGGGTGGCGGGTTGGGTTTGCTTGGTCGCGAAGTTGAAACGTTTCACAGGCTCGGTTCGGTTCGGCTTATAAATAGAATTTACTAACCGATATTATAATCTGATAAATAACTACACATAATACGACTCGTCAATTATTCGCGACACGGAGTTTATAAAATATTAAATCACGTATTTGGAGTGTGACGCAATAGATTCACAAACGTCTAATAACACATAGCACGTAATTCAGATACGACCCGTTAAAACTCCCAAACATCGTGTATTCCCTAATTGCTAAAGTTAGCGTAGTTATTGCGAGCGCGTAATCAATTCTCCAAATTAAATCAGCGTAGGAATGAATAACAATAAAGTAGCGCGTTTAAGATACCTGAAAAGCCGGGATGTCACAATAAATTGAACTCAAAATCAACTACAGTGGGCTGCCAGTTCTTCGGAACACGCTTGGTAACATGGCAGTATAAGAAACAGACTACGGTCACTCTCTCTACTTGTGAAGCTGAGTATATCTCGGCCTCCAGCTGTTGTTCACAAATTTTGTGGATCCAACAGCAGATGAGAGGCTATGGTATGCAATTTCTTGACACTCCACTGTATGTTGATAATAAGGCAGCAATAGACATAATGAAAAATCCCGTGCATCACTCTCGAACAAAACATATCAAGATTCGATACCACTTTATTCGTGATTGCTATGAAAAAAGATTGGTACGAATTAGAAAATCCACTCCGATGAACAAAAAGCTGATTTTTATACCAAACCTTTTACTCTTTCACGGTTTAAATACTTAATGAGAATTTGACGGTATGAAAATTCTGTTGACAGGTGTGGATGCAGAGGTTGAATATGGATCGCACGACGAGTTCTCATGATCCTCATTGGTTTGTTACCTTTTAGGATTAGAATTTCTTTAAAACTAAAATACAAAAATATGTTTTTGATTTTAGGGAGAAAAATATTACGAGAAAATACAAAAACATATGAAAAACCAAAAAGTACAAAAAACATGTAAAAGACAAAAATAATTTTGTGTAAAAAAGGAAATGATAATACATGAGTGGACTATCACAGTATGCTAAGGAATTGTAAAGTTTAAAACTGATAAACAAGTCTTACTGTGGATGTGTCGATAGGCTTTACACGTTTAGTAAATTGTTTCTGAGATATAAACTAAATTTTACAACTGCTTAAACTTGTGGATTAACATCTCACGGATACATGGACTTAGTACTTCGAAATTTCGTTTGAGAGATTGCCTGATTCTGAGATACGAGGTCTTTATAGATGATCGATATCTGGGGTATTATACAAGTTCTTCTGATTTTGAAGAAGCAATAGCCTAGAACTTCTATAATGCTTCTGCTAAAAACCTTAAACTGCCGCAAATTGAAAGAATCGAAAGATCTAATCCATTGCAGTACTTAAAAGATTCCTTAAGTGGAACACACCTTAAAGTCGAGCCTTCATCTCTTTGTCGATACAGTGGTATTAACATGAGCTCTCAAGGCTTTGCATAACCCAGATCAGATATCAATTACGCTATACTCTCCTGTAACATGAAATCTAGGGAATCTTGATTCGGGAGTATATTCTGAGATGGGAAACATAGTTGAGTCAAGTTTCATAATTCTATCTAAAATATCTTGGAACAATTGAGAAATGTGTCGAAGTTTAAGTGGACAAACATATCGACAATCTAGGTAAACAAGTTTGGAACTTAAAGTCATCAAAAGGTCAACAGTCATCAAAAGGTCAACGGTACAGGTGATACGTCTCAATCAAATGATATGATCCTTAGACACGAATTCACAAAAATATATGTTTGTAAATATATTTGTACATAGCTTATTTGATTTCAGATTTAAACCCAAAAAAATTTTCAGTGTGTTTTAGCATAAACTTTCGAAAATTCAAAAAGATTTTGTTTCTAAATTGTTTTCAACAGCCAATGATGGAAAGCGGATCTTCGGAGTTCGGAATGGTGCTAAGTTGTTGGAATCTTGACGACAACGGGTTGGGAGCTAATCTGTTAAAATCCAAATGCACGAAAAACGATGAATAGTTCATTAATTTGAAACTTTAAATTTGAAGAAAACATCAGTTTGTTCATAACGGGTCAAACCGAGGTCATTAACTTGGACTCGGCAAACAAATCGGTTAACCAAGGTCATTATCTTGGACCTGGTCAACTGAGTGGATTTTCATAACTGGTAAACATGTGAAAGTTCAGGGTTAAAATTAAAAAAATTGAAAAATTGAATTGTTTTAACCAAGTTCGGCCGAAGTTACTAAGATAAAACAATTTCATTATTGCTTAACATCGGGTGAAGTTATCTGTTGGTTATTGATGAAATGTAGTCAAGTTCGCCCGAACTTGACTCAGTGTAAGTATCTAAGTTCGCTCATAATGTCACTTTATCTGAACCGAACTTCGAGCGAACTTGAAAGGCGATTTGAGAGATATTGTGAAATTGCAAGATTTGTGCCCGATTTAAGACCAGTAATAAGTGATTGGCACACTTATTAACATGGCCGAGGTATTAATCGCATGAATCAACCATGAATTGTACCTGTTTGAACATCTTTGGACCGAACATGTTAAATCAATTAGATTTAGGGATAAAATGAAAAAAATTGAACGGCGATATTTGTTAATAATCATGTTAACATGCTAAACAAACCATAAAATCGATCAAATGAACATGTATGAATGTTGCAGCTGATGTTTTGAAGAAGACGACAAGTTCACCCGAACTTGTTGTTGATGTTTTTCATCAACTTCGGGCGAAGTTGTCCAAGCATGTATAAAACTTGTAAATGTAACAAGTTCGCCCAAACTTGTTTACATCTGAATAAACTTGTACACATAACAAGTTCGCCCAAACTTGATAAAATAATGAAAAATTGTTTCAATAGCATGTTCGAGCGAAGTTGTTCAGTGTTGTTATGTTGGTGCATCAAGTTCACTCGAACTTGATGTAGATTGTTTGAAAATTGTCAAAATTGATAAGTTTTTGATTGTTTTGTCCGTAGAATATCCAGCTTTCATTTAACAAGTTTCATAACACTTGTATTTCGCTAGACGAGAAGATTTATCCGACACTAACGGCATTCTCAGAGATCTTAGAGTTTTTGGGCAGAATTCCGATCACGGAGGCGATTACGGATAAACACATCGTATATAGATCGCATGTCTATTTTTTCTGGAACTCAGCATCCTACGACGAAGCGAATAAGGTGATAAAGTCTGCAGTTAGAGTTGGCAATGAAGATAAGGATTTTTTGGTCATCGAAGCTGATATTCGAAGGGTTTTAGAGTTCAACGACAATGAAAGTGATCTGAAAGCTTCAAGGAAAGGATGGTAAAAGGCTGTTTCTATCTTATGGGATATAAAGGTCACGCAAACGAGCCAACGTTAAAGAAAGGCGGTGTTCCTCTACCGTACAAGCTTCTAATTCATGCTATTATTCACGCTTTCAGTCATAGGAAAGCAGGGCTTGATGATATCCAAGATTACATGGCATGTATGGTTACTGCATTGGTTCTGAATAAGGAATTCAATTTCTCGAAAGTGATATTCAAGTTTATGTCAAAGAACATGGGCAAGGAAAGACTGGTGATGTATCCAAGGTTCGTTCAGATGTTGATTGACACAAAATTCAAAGACATTGTGAAAGATCCAAATTGTCACACCCTCAAATTACCACTTGCAGAGTTCTACCGCGAGGCGTGCAAGTGCCAAGGATCCAGCCACTAATCATGTCGAACTATAGTAATAATATAAAACAAGTCATCATGTCCAACATTAAAAGTGAACTTCAAGTTAAACATTTAAAAATAGTATGTGTTCAGCGGAAGCAAATGTACAATTGTTTAAATAATAAAAACCATTTTTGTTCAAACAGTAAACATAACATTAAGCGTTTCGTCAAACAATACGACCCATGACAGCTCCTACTCCTCAGACTGCAAGTTCCCATGCAAGATATATCTAACAACCTACAAGCATGCAGAAAAAGTGTATCAGCGATTAAGCCGGCGAGTTCATAGTTTTGTTTAATGAAAACTGGTTTGTGTTTAGTTTAAAGACATGTTGATAATAACTCGATACCGCAGTGATGTCAGTTTGTTTGCCCTTCCCCAATGCCTATCAACATTGAGATCATGTGGTTAAGGTCATTAGTTCACGCACGTCCAATCCAGGTACAGTGTGATGTTTTCAAGCCTAATAGCGCTATCAACTAATACCCCGTTGCCCTCCAAGCAACTAGTTCGGTAATAAGATTGGACTTAAGTGATAGAGGTGAGTAGATTATCCAACATCGAATTTAAACTATAACGTTTGCCAAAAATATTCCTCCAAGGAATAGTTGTTTCGTAAATGTATTCCTCCAAGGAATAATAGTTTGTTTGTTCCCTAGGAACGCATGCTTGTAAAAGAGCAGTGAACTCACCTTTGTTTTGCTCGGTAAGGCTTATGTGTTTTATGAGCTGAAGTGGTCAACCACGTCCTATTATGGTTACCATAGGTTCGTTAGTGTGTATGAATGCAAACACATATGTTCTACATGTATCTAACACATAGCACGTAATATATATATATATATATATACACATGCATGCAAAGTGTCGCTATTCGAAATAGCTACAACCTTTTCGTCACAATCACATAATAAATCTTGTCACAAAAATTCAGCTTTTAAGTGCATTTTCGGAAAATTTGCGGTACGTTAATCGGGACCGTTCGGGCACCGGATAGTTCCCGAAGAATTTCAGAACGTTCCAAGTGGTCTGCGTCACTTTGTATAAAAATCTCTAGACCCAAATCATTACCAGTTATTTATTAAAAATCATCTAATAAGCTGCAGTCAGATTCGTCGCTTTCTGACTGCAGTCCACGGAAAAATTTATTTAAAAATCATTGTCTGTCCAAATGGCAAAATTCCAGTGGGAAATTTTCGGCAACTTCCGTGCCCAGTTACTGTACAAAATTCACATCCTAACTCTATCCAGTTTACATGTTATAACGAAAAGCGTAACATGAATTTTCTGCAGAAAAAACGCAGCTTTTGCTGCTGTACAAAACAGTCCTTTAAAAATCTTAAACGACCTCAGAAAAATGCGATTCCAGCGCCATTTGAAGCGTTTTTAAAAAACATACGTTTTAGACTTCAGAAAATCAGTTTTTCGATATATAACGACCTGTTTACAGCCAACTGAAGTTGGCTGCAGAATCCTAGATAGATTCTGTTTCAGCTCTAGTCATTACCCGACCTCCCCAAAACGATCACTAACGAACTCAATGAGTTATCAACATCAAGCGTAGCAGATTGTCGGTCATTTATATCAAGTTCATCACTACTATTCACCCATAAATTACAAAGATACCAAATCCAAACAACCAACCAATCAACTACCCAACAAACATGAACCCTAACAAACCTAATCCATCAAAATCATCATATACATCAAAAACATATCAACAATCGCAGAAAATGCAGCCAAGTTAATAGAGTTTCACGACCAAAAGCTAGTATAACTAAAAGAAATATAATCAAAACTATATATGTATAATACCTAACGATGAAGTAGAAGTGTGCTAAGCCTTGGCCGATTCACTTGGAGCTCTTGGGGTGATCCTTTACTCGTCCCTAGTAGCGCACAAGAGGCAGAAAAATAAAAGTTCGTAGGTTGCACTTAGGGTTTGGATAGTTAGTGGGATAAACATGCAAGACCGTGTAATATATATTTGGGGTTATGTTTGGGGCGGTTTGGAGTTTGATGGCTGAACTAGGCCTGCAACAACAACTTAAATAAGCTAGAATTGGGCCGAGGTTGGGCTGAGAACATGGAACAAGGGGGAGGAGGTGTTGCACGACATATGTGGTTTTGATATTGTTATTACTAATAGTTATTATTTGTTTTTTTTAAACATAATATCAAATAATATAGATGCACAATTTAGCCAACTAATATAAACATATAATATTTGTGTTACGGTTCGGGCCTCATACGTTTCGACAAGCGAGGCATATGATTCGGTTCAACCGGTTCGGGTCGGTACAACACGATATGGATTTGGTTTCGAATATTCATTGACACACTATAATTTACACAAATATATACTTAATTTGTAAAAGCGAAACAAACCATTTTTTTCCCTCCAAGTTACGGGTTGTCACATCATCCCCAAGTTGAAAGAAATTTCGTCCCGAAATTTGATAAGTAGACAAAGGAGAGTGAAAGACGAGTTAAGATGACTGTGGATTTTCCTTGGGTATCACATCATCCCCAAGTTGATAGGGAATTTCGTCCCGAAATTTTGCTAAGTAGTAACGGAAGAGTGAAAGGAATGCGTTAAGATGACTGCATTAAAACTACTAAGAGTGACAGGAAGGAGGTCAATGTCAAACACCTGACCTAAATATCGAATTTGCACCCAACACAAAAATATGGGATGTTCACTCGGCTGACCGTCAGCCAATTTCTCAATGTGTTTGGTTTTCAAGAGAGGTTTGGAGTCAATCATAACAGTCTGCTGAGCTTCAAGGACACAAAACTACAATCGGCACTAGAATCGAATACAACAACAACGAAAAGATTGATCATAGAAAACGTACCAATCACAAAGATATTCAACATCCACAAGATACCAACATGAGAAAAATATATAACGCATATTATTACCATATTTAGTACAAGTAGACAAGAAAAGATAAGAGTATAGTTTAAGGCTAGGTAGGAGTCCACATTGCCATGACTCCCATGGATATCTGAATCCCAATTATGTCGGATAATGGGTCAGAAGCCCTTTACACACGCTTGGTCTCAATGGGATTCACATGCACCCCAAGTTATGATTACGTGTGCACCTGTAATGATAATTTGATTTGAATGTTCACCCCAATTCCTCCTAACTTGTATCAAGAGATCTTCAGATTCGAATGTCAAAAGAAAGTGTTGTCACAATGACGGAGATCACAAAAGATTTAAAAGTAAAATCATACTAATGATTCATCATAGTATAAATAGATAACACGAATTCGTGCTATTGTTGGTGCATATGTCTGTTGCCTACGTCATTATGTATCGAGTCTGAGTGAATATGGCTTAATCTGTTAGAAACGAGGCGTATTTATGTGTGATAGAGGGCAAGTTCGCTTGAGAATGGTTATGAGAAGTCATGTTCGCCCGAACTTCAGTCCCTCTCAAGCGAACTTAGAATTCTATAAATAGGTGCCTTGGTGATTTCATTTGTAACTGGGCGTGATTTTGGCACAAAGACGGCAAAGCTCTGTCGGATCCGGTTCTCGAATGTATTGAACTTTAGACCAATGAAAACAACATTTAAATGAGTAATTATTGTCATTTGGTTAACTTGTCATTAGTTTCTGCCTAATCGGGCAATAGATAACAAATTTAGGTTCCCGTGCTAATCGTGGACGTTCCTACAAGTGGTATCAGAGCCTGGATACCTAAATTTGCTGGAATCAAGACAAGAATCTCTCTATTTCATCTCCATTCTATCATTTTTCTTGACATTTTCACATACTGGATGATTTCATGGACAAATTTGGTTAAAATTTGAATATGTCATGTAAAATACATCATAGATAAACCCCTGAGAGTTTGGACATCAAATTCAAACGTTTTCATATCAAAAAGTTGCAAAAACCATGTTTTGGAAACAAGTTTCAGCCGAACTTAACACTAAGTTTGACCGAACTTGATTGAAATTCTTTGAGTTTTAATCAAGTTCGACTGAACTTGATTAGTTTTTCAAGATTTTGAGCTTAAGTCCGTTCGAACTTGTTATTTTTTGCTTGAAGTTCTATCAAGTTCGGTCAAACTTGATATAATTCTAGTGAAGATTCACTTAAGTTCGCCCGAACTTAGTTTTCTCTTGAAATTTCTTCATAAGTTCGACCGAACTTATCAGTTTCTTCTAAAAATCCTCAAGTCCGCTCGAAGGTTGATTTTTCTCAAAAACCCACATCAAGTTCGACCGAACTTGAGTGCTTGATAAAACTTTGGAAATTAATTCATCTAAGTTCGACCGAACTTGTGAAAATTTGAAATCAAAAAGTGTTTTCACACAAGTTCGACCGAACTTGTCTGTTTCTAATCAAATTTCGAGTGTTTTTGATCCTATTTTCAGATAAGTCTACGGATTGACAAAATGAAAGACTTCCACAACGTATTCGCTCTCAAATGGCTTCTTCATCAAATGCTAATGCTCTAGTGGCGAACCAAATGAATATCGACAATGAAATGGGTACTACGTCGAAACCGCTAAAGCTAATGAGCATGGATGAATTTGAAGGATGGAAAGAAAAGTTTGTGAACTGGATACAAGCGAATCAATTCAACAGCTGGGTTGCAGTTGAGGATGGTTACAAATGGCCAAAAGATGAACGTGATTAAGGTCTTCCGTTGAACAATTTTCAAATACCGACAAAGATAACTATGTTGCGGAGAAGAAAATGATCAACTTGATACAACAATTAGTAAAGGAAGATATCTTAATATTATTGCCAGAATATGACACTTCGCAAGAATTATGGAATTCTCTTTGTGAGAAATTCAAAGGAAGTGATGAAATGATCAAAAAGAAAAAGGCTTTAATCAAGAAAGAATTTGAGATCTTCACAATGATTAAAGGTGAAACAATGAAGTAGATGATTGATAGATACTGTCACCTCATGGTCCAAATGCAGAGACATGATATCAAAAGATCTAATGAAGAGCAAATTGAAAAGCTGGCTGTTTCACTTCCAGAAGGAGAATGGACAACATATCTGACGATTCTGAAGAATAGTCCATCTTGGAGACATTTCAAGTTGTCATCTTTCATAGACAAATTGGAAGGATATGAAACGGAATTGATGAAGATTGCAAAATCAAAGAATGGTAATGTTGTTCAAGATGTTGGTGTCTATTAAAAGGAGGTACTCCAGATACTCCGATTCAAAACTCGAAAATTCAAACAGCATCTAGTGCAAATACAAATTCTTCTCAAAGTCAAAGTTCTCCATATGCTGGATATACAAGTGCAAGTTCAAGTTCATCATTCCAAAATCAGACAAACCAAGCTAGTTTTAATTCAAATGTTTTCCAGTGTAACATCGCAGTTGATTTGAAGAATGTATTTCCTGAGAAGGTAGCCAAACAGCACATAGCACTTCTTGCTACTGTCCTCAAATTATATGAAAGTCTAGTTGCTTGAAAGATAGGAAATCCAGAGATGACCGCCAAAGATTATGATCAGGTGGATGAAGAAGAGTTGGAGCTAATGGATATCAAATGGAGTCTGGCATCTATTATCAGAAGAGTTTCCAAATTTGTGGCGCTCACTGGAAGGGATATTGGTAACTCAAGCAACAAGCTTGGATTCGACAAATCTAAAGTCACATGCTTCAGGTGTCGACAGAAAGGACACTTCAAACGTGAATGCAACAATCAAGAAGCAAGTGGAAACCAAAATCCTTTCGGCAACAACAATGAGTATTACAAGAAAACTCTTCAATACTAAACCATATCCAAAGAGAACACAAGTCGGAGTAGAAGATAAATCTGCAAAGAAAACCGAACAAGCTCTTGTTGTTACTCATGAAGAAGATGGTTTTGACTGGAACAGATACATTGGAAAGAAAACTAGTGTTGCTATGATGGCAGAGGTAGTGGATGATTTTGAGACATCTTATGTTGATACTGCTCTAGAAAATGCCATATTGGAAGGTTACAGGCAGAGAGTTGAGGAAGAAGAATTAGCTTACCTTGAAATGTAGAAACAAGAAGTTTTGAAAGCAGAGGCAGAAAAGGTAAAGGATATGTAAGTGTGTCTGAAAAGGAAGTTGTGAAAGTTATGGAGGTTGAAAAACCTTGCACAAAGTGCGCAAGTCCTTGTGAACCATGTCTTGATAAAGTCAAAGTCATAAGAGAATTGACTGTACACAATGAAAACTTTCGTTATGATTACAGAACCATAAAAGAAGCTTATTGACAAAATATCAAGCAAATATAAATATGTTGACCATGCTAATAGTGAGCTTAACGCTAATGTAAAAATGTTAAATGCTACAGTAATTGAGAAACAAAAGGCAATTAACATGTACATTAATACAATTCCTGAGACAAAGCGTGAGTTTCATAGCATGAAAATAGAAACGGAACGGGTAAGACAGCTTCTAAAGAGCTACACCACAAACACGTATATCATTGATCACATTTTACCTACGATTAAATCGGAGGAAAATGGTGAGAAATCAAAGCGTATAGAGTACGGATGTGTTCCTCCACCATTTTTTGCAAGTTATTCATGCAAGAAAGATGATGAAGTAGAAAAGGCATATAATCTACTTATTTTGTCTGATAAGAAAAATAAATTGCCTGAGAACATTGACGTAGACTTTACGAAATCAAATGATGACAATGAAGCGGTGGTAAAAAATGTGGTAAAATATGTGTTGGGAAATGATTTTGATGACGGTAGCTCTGAAAGTGCCAAATCAAGTTTGAACAACTCGAAATCACAATCTGAAGATGACGATACATCATCAAGACATGATCTAAGTGATGATCCTAATGTTATCATGTACAAGATTAAGGAATCTGATAGATTATACTTCGATGATAGTTTTCCGATTCGAAACGTGAAAGAGAACCAACTTGATAAGTTTTTCAAACTTGTAGAAGTTTCATCAGATGATCTTGAGAAAAACGAGAAAAGATTTTACTCGAAACCTAAAAGGAATGCTAACAATTACCGAAAGGTTGATGGTGAATTTCCTGAGAACAGGAGAGCAGGATTGGGTTTGGAAGAAAATGAAGATGAACCGAGAAGGAATCAAAAGTCGCCATGCCATGAATACAAAGGTAAACACATGAAGTTTGTGTATGGGACAAATACGGTTCAAGAAGAAGGTATGATCGATAAGAAATCAAATGATGAACTCAAAAAAGGAGAAAGAACTTTGGGATAAGGCTAAGATCAAGTCCACAAGTGGAGTAAAACCCACTAGTGGAAATGTTTCTGATAATCGGACTTGCTTTAAATGCATTACTGTTGGACACATTGCTCGCAAGTGTCTGAATCTTAAAGCATGTGTTTCCTCGAAGAAAAAGCGTGTCAAAAGATGAAAAGCAAAAACAACAGAGATTGTAAATTCTGTCACAGAATCAAATAGAAACTATGAATCTAAATGCGAAGTAAAACCTAAAACTGATTCAAAATTTGAAAACTCAATTTTTGAACAAGGAGAAACTTCAAAGTTTAATGAAAACAAAGATTCTAGGTTTTATATCAAGAAAACAATAAGCAAGTTACAATCCTGGGTTGCTAAGAAAAGGCTTTCATCATCAGAAAAACCAAAGTTTGTTGCTGACAAAACTGAAAATGTTAAATCAACTGAGTCAGTAATCAAACAGACAAAGAAAGAAAAGGTCAAAACGTTTTCAGAATCGACATTGGACAAAATGTTTGATGATGATTTTGAATATGATGAAGAGTTAGAATACAGTTATGATGCTTATGAGTACAAACCCAAAACCAAAAAGGTTGGGGTTCATTTTTCAAATAGTTGCCTTGTTATGCAGGAGTCCCAAGATCCACAATATCAAAGTTGATACAGGATAGCGGAGCTCCATGAGTTTTTAACTTATTTAGAAAGTCATATTATTTGATGGTTTTTGAAATTACAAAGTGGTTGAAAAGGAAAAGTTGAAAGGTATTTTTGAAAATTTGTGAAAATCCACACTGTTAAACAGAACACTGATTGTTATACCGAAAAATCATTTAAAATTGAGTTCCTACAAGTGATTCTTACAAGTGGTTTTTTACAAGTTGAGGTTAACAAAGTTTAATGATTTGTTCTGCTGACAGGTGATGATGCAGAAAATGTAAACAAAAGGATCGGACGACGAGTTCTCGTGATCCTCATTGGTTTGTTATTTTTTTAGAATGATATTTCTTGAAACCTAAAATCCAAAAATAAGTTTTTGATTTTAGGGGGAGTAAGAAAATTTGAAAATTCTTAGAAAAATAAAAAAACATATGAAAAAGTTGAAAATTCAAAATGTACAAAAACATTGAAAAAGACAAAAAGATTTTTGTGTCATAAAGGAAATGATAGTACATCAGTGGACTATCATGGTATGCTAAAGAATTGTAAAGTTTAAAAGTGGTAAACGAGTCTTACTGTGGATGTGTCGATAGGCTTTAAACGTTCAGTAAATTGTTTCCGGGATATAAACTAAATTTCGCAACTGCTTAATTTTGTGGATTAACATATCTTGGATATATGGATTTAGTACTCCGAAATTTCAATTGAAGGGTTGCCTGATTATGAGATATGAGGTCTTTATAGATGATTGATATCTTGGGTATTATACAAGTTCTTCTGATTTTGCGGAAGAAATAGCCTAGAACTTCTATAATGCTTTTGCTAAAAAACCCCAAATAGCGTACAAAATTTGAAAAGATTCAAAAGATATAATCATTTGCAATGCTTAAAAGATTCCTTAAGTGGAACACATATTAAAGACGAGCCTTCATCTCTTTGTCTATAGGGTAGTACTAACCTGTCACACCCTCAATTTCCACTAGCGGAGTATTATCGCGAGCATGTGATCAAACCAGAATCCCAGACACTAGCAATATCGAACGACTCTATATGAGTTATTTAAACGTTTTCCAAAAACATTTGTTGTAAACATTCATAGTCATTTTCAAAATATCAAGGTTCCAAAGTTTAGCGGAAGCATTAAAGCGCCAACATAAACGCCAAAACCAAAATCCCAAAAATTATTCGTAAATAAAGACTAGATAAAAATGTCTTGATCAAATGCAAGTGAGTGCACCTAGCGCTCCTAGCGTACTGAGAAACATGCAAAGAAACAAGTGTCAACATTAAAGAAGAGTGAGTTCACAGGTTTTTATAAGTTCACAAGTTCGGTTTAAAAGATTGTTTTTCTCCGTTATCCTTAACCCGGGATAACCACATAGTTCCATTATTCCTATCCTGGAATAATAATGTTGGTTCGTAAATAAGTTCAATGTTAACATGTAGGTAGCGAGCCTAAAGTTACGTCACATAAGAGTTCGTGATCGAAGCTGACTGTCGTTGCCTCTGTGTTGCCAGGTCTATCACTGACCATGGCGAAAGTTAGGCCAAATTAATCACTCGTTGACCATTCCCGGTCGGCTAGCGCGACTAGCTCGGGTGGGGCTTGTCGGGCCCAGTAGTACTACTATAATTTCCCCGCTATCTAACCCAATACTAACGATCCGAGAGTTGGTTGAGGACTTCTGTGATAAAGCTACTTAGTGACCATAACATACATTAACATTATCTTAGTTACCGAAAAGTTAACGGCGTTAATTCCGCATGACGTAAAAGATAGAGTTGTAGAGTGTATACATGTTTCTCCCCCTGTTGTTCAAAACCGGATAAAATAGGGGCCGTGAACTCACCTTAAATTGCTCGGTTAGAATAACGAAAAAGAAGCAAATGATGGAACCGCTAATCGCGTCCTAACATGTCAACCGATTTAAAGTTAGTGTGTGAACACACTGACACAAAACCCTACGCATAACTAACACACAGTACGGTACACGTAATAATCAATTCGAAATCATAATCATGCATGAAAAGTATCACCATACAAAATAATGATCAAACCAACTTGTCATAAACATAGATTAACTCATACAACACTTAGGTACACACAAACGCAAGTTATCATGTTTCAGCTTGTACACTCATAACTGGGCTGTTTTCCAGGATTTTTATAAAATAGTTCCAACATTCCAAAAAATTCCAATATTTTTACACGAGGTGTCAATTACACTGTAGAATTTTGTGTAAAATTTTCAAATCCTAAATCTTTAGCAATTATTTATAAACATTTATATGCAAGGCTGCAGTCAGATTCATCGCTTTCTGACTACAGTCCACGAGAAAAATTATATAAAATCATCGTTCATCCAATTAACAAATTCCCAGTGGGGGAGTTTTGGAAATTCCGGTCTCCATTTACTGTACAAATTTCGTGACCTAACCCCATACAGACTATGAGATCCGACTCGATAAACAACCTGCAAATTCTGCAGAATTTACGCAGCTTCAGCTGCTGCACTAAATGACCATTTAAAATAGCAAACGACCTCAGAAAACTATAAATCTTGCCCCATTTGAAGCGTTTTTAAAAAATACACGTTTTAGGCTTCAGAAAATCCACTTTTCAATAAATAATGATCAGGTTATAGCCAACTGAAGTTGGCGGTAAATGTCAATCAGCTTACTGTTTTCGACTTTATCGCATTAGAACATGTTTAAACGGTCATGACGCTTAGTTGTATTGATTAACAGCATGTTAACTTGTCAAATATCATCATATATATCAATATTCATGCAAACTCTAAATATATATCATGATCTTTATCGATAAAACGCAGCCTACGATTTTAGTATTCAACATATCATCACAACCGCAAAGATTTGCATATTCATCCGAACTAATCATACACCGCAACACTTTTTCATAGTAATAATCATACAAGCACATAATCATGATCAAGATTACACAAAATCTAGTATGAAACGCAATACAATTAAACCCTAACCTTGAAACGATGATGATTAGAGAACCGGGACAAGCTTGGAATCGATCCGAGAGTGTAGACTTGCGCGACCATGAGGGGGGGGGGGCTTCCGTCGACTTCAACTTAGAGCATTAGGGTTTTGTTTTTTTTGGAAGGCTATCCACAACATGCATGTGTACATAAAAGGGGGGGGGTCGCGATAGGTGGGGGGGTTTGGGTTAGTGCCTTGGGCCGCTAGTTTGGGTTATTTCCTTGGGCCGCAAGGAGGTGTGGGTCGCAAGGGGGTGTGGGTGGCGGGTTGGGTTTGCTTGGTCGCGAAGTCGAAACGTTTCACAGACTTGGTTTGGTTTATAAATAGAAGTCACTAAAGTAATATTCGCGACACGGAGTTTATAAAATATTAAGTGACGTATTTGGAGTGAGACGCAATAGATTCACAAACGTCTAATAACATATAGCACGTAATTCAGATACAACCCGTCTAATAACACATAGCACGTAATTCACCCTATAGATTCACAAAGTTAGCGTAGTTATTGCGAGCGTGTAATTTAATTCTCCGAATTAAATCAGCGTAGGAGCGAATAACCATAAAGTAGCGCGTTTAAGATACCTGAAAAGCCGGGATGTTACATTATCCCCTTGTTGAAAGAATTTTCATCCCGAAAATTGAGTAAACGCGGTTTAGAATGCAACGTACAAAAGTTCAGTTTGTTAGAATGGCACAAGTAAATCCCAGGTTGTCATATCATCCCCATGTTGAAAGAATTTCGTCCCGAAATTCAGTTGGCGGTAAGGTCAGATTGCTGCTCAGCTGCAAAAAGGTGTGGATATTTGCTTTTCATTTGGTCCTCTCTTTCCCACGTGAACTCCGGTCCACGCTTAGAGTTCCAACGAACCTTGACGATCGGTATCTTGCTGTGCCTTCGAGTCTTAATCTCCCGGTCCATGATCTCGATAGGTTGTTCCACAAAATGCAGTTGCTCATCCACTTGAATCTCATCCAATGGAATGACTAGGGTCTCATATGATAGGCACTTCTTCAGATTGGACACGTGAAAAACATTGTGAACTCCACTGAGTTCGGCAGGAAGGTCTAACTGATAAACTACGGGCCTGATACGCTTCAAAATCACAAATGGGCCTACGTACCGTGGATTTAGATTGCCTCGTTTCCCAAAACGAATTACACCCTTCCAGGGTGACACTTTCAGTAGGACGCGGTCGCCTACTTGAAATTCGAGCGGTTTGCATCGTTGATCAGCGTAACTTTTCTGTCGATCACGTGCTGCTGCCATGCGGTTTCTGATTTGCATAATCTTTTCAGTAGCCTCAAGTATCAACTCAGGACCTGTGAGTTAACTGTCACCGACTTCTGCCCAACAGACCGGTGATCTACATTTGCGACCGTACAATGCTTCAAACGGTGCTGCCTGAATACTCGTATGGTAACTGTTGTTATATGAGAATTCCACTAAAGGCAGATGGATTTCCCAACTGTTCCCGAAGTCTACCACGCATGCCTAAGCAAGTCATCCAAGGTCTGAATGGTCCTTTCACTTTGACTATCCGTCTGAGGGTGGTAAGCTGTGCTCATATCTAAGCGTGTACCCAACGCTTTCTGAAGTGACCGCCAAAAGTTGGACGTGAAACGAGCATCTCTGTCTGAGATGATGGACGTTGGCACCCCGTGCCGAGAAACTACTTCCTTAATGTAGATGCGAGTCAACTTATCCATCTTATCTGTTTCTTTGGTCGCTAGGAAGTGTGCAGACTTAGTTAGACAATCCATGATTACCCAGATGGTATCGCAACCACTCGGAGTTCGCGGGAGTTTAGTGATAAAGTCCATCGAGATCTGATCCCATTTCCACACTGGGATCTCAGGTTGTTGAAGTAGTTCCAGCAATAATCGCAGATGATCAGCATGTTCTTGTTCACCCTTAGAGTAGATGAGTATATCATCGATGAACACGATGACAAACTTGTCAAGATACGGCTTACACACGCGGTTCATGAGGTCCATGAACACCGTGGGTGCATTGGTGAGACCAAAGGGCATGACCAAGAACTCGTAATGGCCATACCGAGTGCGAAAGGCCGTCTTGAAGATATCCTCCTCCCTGACGCGTAGCTGGTGATAACCGGACCGTAGATCAATCTTGGAGTAGTAGCTTGACCCTTGAAGCTGGTCGAAAAGATCGTTGATGCGAGGTGATGGGTATCGGTTCTTGACGATAACCTTATTGAGTTCCCTGTAGTCGATGCACATGCGGAAGGTCCCGTCCTTCTTCTTGACAAAAAGGACCGGAGCTCCCCATGGCGAAGTACTGGGTCGGATAAATCCTTTTTCCAACAATTCCTGAAGTTGGGTAGACAGCTCTTGCAGCTCTGCTGGAGCTAAGCGGTACGGGGCCTTGGCGATAGGAGTCGCATGGCTCGCCAATTCGATTTCAAACTCCACTTGTCGATGTGGTGGAAGACCGGGTAACTCCTCTAGAAACACGTCGGGAAAGTCACGGACGACGGGGATATCTTCAATCCACTTCTCGTCCTTAGACTGCTCGGTGACCAGTGCGAGCAAAGCAAAAGAGTTCTTCTTCCGAAGATACTTCTGAGCTTGCATGTAAGAGATGATGTTCGTGACGACGCCTGCCTTCTCGCCTTGCACCAACAAGACTTCGTCGTTAGAGAGCGAATGCGGATAGCTTTCTCGAAACAGAGAACTTCAGCTCAGACGTCGGATAGCCAGTCCATTCTTACTACAACATCAAAACTACCCAGAGTAGTTGTCATCAGATCAATGGTAAAGGTGTGACCCACGAGTTTAAGTTAACCGCCGGTCACTAGATAGGTCACATCTACAGATTTACCATCGGCTAGTTCTATGACGTAAGGGGTCTCTAGGGATTTAGGTGTGAGATTTAGGTTCTTTCTAAAAGACTCAGATATAAAACTCTTATCCGCACCTGTATCAAAAAGTACAGTAGCAAAATGATCGTTAAGGGGAAACATACCGGAGACCACATTCGAGTCGTTTCGGGCCTCTCCACGGCCTAGCGTGAATGCACGTCCTTTGGCACCTCCTGTGCCACCATTTCCATTGTTGCCATTGTTGTTATTGTTGTTGTTGTTATTCCCACCATTGTTGTTGTTGCGAAGTTGCGGGCAGTCTCGCTTGAAATGGGCAGTGCTACCGCACTGATAGCATCCCTGGTTATTACCCTGCTGTTGACCCTGGTGCTGGTTTTGATTCTGTCGTGACATAATTTCCCCGCGACAATCCTTTGCCGCATGTCCTGCTTTTCCACATCGTTTCCAGCGATTTCCGGTGCAAGGGCCGTGATGATGGAGGTTACAACGATTACATTGCGGCTTTCGACCCGCATAGCCGCTCGAGTTCTGGGTGTTGTTGGCAGATTGATTGTTTTGACCCTGATTGTTGTTGAAGTTGTTGGACCGCTTCTGGTTTCCTTGTTGTGACTGGGCTAATGAAGACTGCTGAGCAGGTGAGTCTTCAAATTTCCTTTTGTTATCAGGGACAATTTCAGTTGCACCCCTAGGTGGTAACTTCCTTTGCTCCACCGCCTTATCGGTGAGTTTATGTGCCAGTCTAATCGCTTGATGCTCCGTCGTAGGGTTGCTAGACATTACCATGCCATGGATCTCAGGGACCAGACCCCCAAGATAAAACTCAAGTCGTTTATCGACGGTGTTAGCCAAATCGGGACAAAGGAACTCCAGATCATGATGTCTTGCCGTGTACGCTTCAATTTCTGACCCGACCATCTTGTGGTTCCATAACGCTTGTTCCAATTGCTGAACTCTGTCCCGCGGACAATATTCCTCCTTGATTAGAGCTTTGAATTCGGTCCAGGCCATTGCGTTTGCCGCAACAAGTCCACGCATTTGGACTTGTGCGTTCCACCAAGTTAATGCCCCATCTTCCAACGTCGAGGCAGCATACTTGACCTTATTAGGTTCAAGGCAATTGCACATTTCGAAAACCGATTCAGACTTTTCAACCCAACGGACCAGTTATAGGTCCTTCAACTCCCGTGAACTTGCTCGGTTTCGCATCAAGGAACATCTTTCAGGGGTTAAGACCCCCTCCTGAGGATAGAGATAGGTAGTCAGCGAGAAAGTCTACTAGCCAAACTATTAGATTTCCCCCTGAAAATTTAATAATGGTTACCTGCTGGTGGGTTAGGAACACCTGCCAGAGCAACATTCACGTGTTCTTGGATTAAAGCGGCCAATTCTTCAGTTGACATGTTGAGATTCCCGCAATGACCGGTTACCATTTCAGATCTTTGCAAGACAACACAAACACACACCGATAAGTATATATCCAATATAGTTATCATATTCCACACTTCATGATCACACAATTTATGTCAACCCAAAAAATTTAACAAACAAAAGGAACATTCGATTAAATAAATTGTAATGTCTCACAAAATACCAACCAAACATATCAGTTTAATTATAAAATTTCCAAGTTCAAACATAAGTGGAAACAAACAAACTAAAGGAAGCAAAAACGAAGATTGGCGAGACGAGTTAGTCATCTATGTCTCCATCTCCCAAGTCGCTATCACTGCCGTCTTCCTCTTCAGCGTTTTCAGCTTCAACAGCCGGGTCCTGTTCTGGCTCTTCTTCCTCCGGAGCCTCCTTCGGGTCTTCCTCTGGATCATCCTCTTCGTCTTCTACCGGTACTGGAGGGGCCGGTGCTGGTGCGGGTACTGGGATAGGTGGTGCTTGGTTCTGCTCTAGTTCGTGAGTACTCCAACTGGACTCAAGAACTCTGTCTTCGAACCAGTCAGCCCTCAGCTGCTCAGCACGAAGGTCCTTAGCTAAAATGTTTCGAACTCTCCTATTCTCATCTTGCTCTTCCTCGAGCTCTCCCTTTTTACCAGTCAGCTGACGTATCAGCCATCCCTGTGCTTCGATAGTCTCCTGCATTCTCTCCAGCTGTTCCTGTTGTTTCCTTAACACATCTCTAAGCAGATCGTCCCCCACTCCTGAAGAGTTGACTGGTATAGCGGTGGTCGGACGGGAGGACGACTCCCCTCCTAGAGCGAGTCTTTTCCTAGCAGCTGAGCGTGACTCCACGCCACGAGGTGGTGAGGGTTCGACCATGGGTGCCTTCCCCGGCGCCCTTGATTTTCGAGATCTGTCGGATGATGATGATGACATAGCCTGCTGGGTTGGTGTAGTTAGTTACGAGCTGCGTATATCACAATATACATATATATCTCACATAGAACAATTGTAGTATAACACATAACAAGATAACAAGATATCACAGTTCGGTGCCAACTAAGTCTAGTGTCGTGTAACATCTATAGTTTAGGTCTACTTTTAAATGCAAACCTGATTCTCTATAGCTAGCGAGGCTCTGATACCAATCTGTCACAGCCTCAATTTCCACTAGCGGAGTATTACCGCGAGGCATGTGATCAAACCAGAATCTCAGACACTCGCAATATCGAACGACTCTATATGATTTATTTAAATGTTTTCCAAACACATTTGTTGTAAACATTCATAGTCATATTCAAAATATCAAGGTTTCAAAGTTTAGCGGAAGCATTAAAGTAAAGTAACGGGCGCCACCATAAACGCCAAAACCAGAATCCCAAAAATTATTCGTAAATAAAGACTCGATAAAAATGTCTTGATCAAATGCAAGTGAGTGCACCTAGCGCTCCTAGCGTCCTGAGAAACATGCAAAGAAACAAGTGTCAACATTAAAGAAGAGTGAGTTCACAGGTTTTTATAAATTCACAAGTTAGGTTTAAAAGATTGTTTTTCTCCGTTGTCCCTAACCCGGGATAACGACAAAGTTCCATTATTCCTATCCTGGAATAATAATGTTGGTTCGTAAATAAGTTCAGTGTTAACATGTAGGTAGCGAGCCTAAAGTTACGTCACATAAGAGTTCGCGATCGAAGCTGACTGTTTTTGCCACTGTGTTGCAAGGTCTATCACTCACCATGGCAAAAGTTAGGCCAAATTAATCACCCGTTGACCATTCCCGGTCGGCTAGCGCGACTAGCTCGGGTGGGGCTTGTCGGGCCCAGTAGTACTACTATAATTTCCCCGCTATCTAACCCAATACTAACGATCCGAGAGTTGGTTGAGGACTTCCGTGATAAAGCTACTTAGTGACCATAACATACATTAACATTAACTTAGTTACCGAATAGTTAACGGCGTTAATTTCGCATAACGTAAAAGATAGAGTTGTAGAGCGTGTACATGTTTCTCCCCTTGTTGTTCAAAACCGAATAAAATAGGGGCCATGAACTCACCTTAAATTGCTCGATTAGAATAACGCAAAAGAAGCAAATAATGGAACCGCTAATCGCGTCCTAACATGTCAACCGATTTAAAGTTAGTGTGTGAACACACTGACACAAAACCCTACGCATAACTAACACACAGTCCGGCACACATAATAACCAATTCGAAATCATAATCATGCATGCAAAGTATCACCATACAAAATAATGATCAAACCAACTTGTCACAAACACAGATTAACTCATACAACACTTAGGTACACACATACGCAAGTTATCATGTTTCAGCTTGTACGCTCATAACTGGGCTGTTTTCGAGGATTTTTATAAAATAGTTACAACGTTCCAAAAATTCCATTACACTGTAGAATTTTGTGTAAAATTTTCAAATCCTAAATCTTTACCAATTATTTATAAACATTTATATGCTAGGATGCAGTCAGATTCGTCGCTTTCTGACTGCAGTCCACGAGAAAAGTTATTTAAAAATCATCGTTCATCCAATTAATAAAATTCCGGTGGGAGATTTTCGGAAATTCCCGTCTCCAGTTATTGTACAAATTTCGTGACCTAACCCAATACATACTATGAGATCCGACTCGATAAACAACCTGCAAATTCTTACGCAGCTTCAGCTGCTGCACTAAATGACCATTTAAAAATAGCAAACGACCTCAGAAAAATATGAATCCGGCGCCATTTGAAGCGTTTTTCAAAATACACGTTTTAGGCTTCAGAAAATCCACTTTTCGATAAATAATGATCAGGTTACAGACAACTAAAGTTGGCTGTAAATGTCAATTAGCTTACTGTTTTCGACTTTATCGCATTAGAACATGTTTAAACAGTCATGATGCTTAGTTGTATTGATTAACAATAGGTTAACTTGTCAAATATCATCATATATATCAATATTCATGCAAACCCTAAATATATATCATGATCTTTATCGATAAAACGCAGCCTATGATTTTAGTATTCAACATATCATCACATCCGCAAAGATTCGCATATTCATTCGAACTAATCATACACCGCAACACTTTTTCATAGTAATAATCATACAAGTACATAATCATGATCAAGATTACACAAAACCTAGTGTGAATCGCAATAAAATTAAACCCTAACCTTGAAACGATGATGATTAGCGAACTGGGACAAGCTTGAAATCGATCCGAGAGTGTAGACTTGCACGACCATGAGAGGGGGGGGCTGCCATCGACTTCAACTTAGAGCATTAGGGTTTTATTTTGAAGGCTACCCACAACATGCATGTATACATAAAGGGGGGGTCGCGATAGGGGGGGTTTGGGTTAGTGCCTTTGGCCGCAAGTTTGGGTTATTTCCTTGGGCCGCAAGGAGGTGTGGGTCGCAAGGGGGTGTGGGTGGTGGGTTGGGTTTGCTTGGTCGCGAAGTCGAAACGTTTCACAGGCTTGGTTCGGTTTCTAAATAGAAGTTACTAAAATATTATTCGCGACACGGAGTTTATAAAATATTTAATCACGTATTTGGAGTGAGACGCAATAGATTCACAAACGTCTAATAACACATAGTACGTAATTCAGATACAACCCGTCTAATAACACATAGCACGTAATTTACCCTATAGATTCACAAAGTTAGCGTAGTTATTGCGAGCGTGTAATTTAATTCTCCGAATTAAATTAGCGTAGGAGTGAATAACCATAAAGTAGCACGTTTAAGATACCTGAAAAGCCGAGATGTCACATAACCTGAGCTCTCAAGGCCTCGCACAGCCCAGATACAGATATCAATTACGCTATTCTCACCTGTAAGATGAAATCTAGGGAATCTTGATTCGGGAGTATATTCAAGAAGTGGGAAACATAGTTAAGTCAAGTTTCATAAATCATATTTTAATATATCTTGGAACAATTGAGAAACGTGGTAAAGTTTAAGTGGACAAACATATCGACAATCTAGGTAAACGAGTTTAAAACTTAAAGTATTTAAAAAGGTCAACGGTACTGGTGATATGTCTCAAACAACTGATATGATCCTTAGACACAAATTCACAAAAATATGTCTGTAAATATGTTTACTTTATTTGTTAAAAATTCTATAAATACTTTAATTGCTTTTCAAAATAAAAATCAAAAAGATTTTCATTGTGTTTTAACATAAATGTAAAAAAAATTCAAAAAGAATTTGTTTCTACATTAGTTTCAACGAAGTAATGTTGGAGAACGGATCTTCGAAGTCTAGTAAGAAAATCTGATAAATGTTTAAAAGTTCATTAATTTGAAACTTTAAAATCAGATTATTCATAACGGTTTTTCAAACTGAGGTCATTAATTTGGACTTGGTTGATATATTTGGTTAATGAAGGTCATTAACTTGGACTTGATCAACTAAGTGGATTTTTACAAATCAAATGATAAAAAAAGTGAAAGTTGAAGGTTTTAAACGTAAAACGATTTTGAAAGATTGAAGTGAAAATTAAAGTTTGAAATGTTGATGGTACAAAATTTCAAAACAGTGAATCTGAAATATTTATTTGAATGTCAGAATTTATTTAAACAGGTAGTAAAGTTTGAGGGGGAGCTGGATATAACACTATCCAATGATTTCAGAAAGCTGAAAGCTAGGGGGAGTTTGAAGTCTAAAGATCAAAGCAAAGGAAAGTCTAAAGGATAAAGCTTAAAGCTAGGGGGAGCATGTTGATTAAAAGTTTTATCAAGACAAAGCTCAAAGAAAGAGAAAGATGATATAAAGATCAAGATGTTAAAGTTTATTCAAGAACTAAAGATCGACTCAGAAGATTTTTAAAGTCAATGACTACGGCAACATCTAAGGGGGAGTCTGTGGTGCATATGTCTGTTGCCTACGTCATTATGTATCGTGTCTCAGTGAATAGGGCTTAATATGTTAGAAATGAGGCGTATTTACGTGTGATAGAAGGCAAGTTCGCTTGAGAATGGTTATGAGAAGTCAAGTTCGGCCGAACTTGACTAAGTCAAGTTTGCCCGAACTTCAGCCCCTCTCTAGCGAACTTAGAATTCTATAAATAGGTGCCTTGGTGATTTCATTTGTAACTGGGAGATATTTTGGCACAAAGATGGCGAAGCCCTGTCGGATCCGGTTCTCGAATGTATTGAACTTTAGATTAATGAAAACAATATTTAAATGAGTAATTCTTGTTATTTGGTTAACTTGTCATTAGTTTCCACCTAATCGGACAATAGATAACAAATTTAGGTTCCCGTGCTAATCATCGACGTTCCTACGACTATAATTCGGTGTGTGTGGCTATATGCAATGCAATGCGTATGTATATGCTAAATGTATAGTGTATGCGATATTTAAAAGACGAACCTTGCAATCTGGAGCACAGTGTCGTGGTCGTTTTCGGAACTGATTCGGTTATAGTCTGGTTTTACAAAAAACTTTTTTAAACCTAGTTCACTATAACCAATAGCTCTGATACCAAACTGTCACACCCTCAAATTACCACTTACAGAGTTCTACCACGAGGCGTGCGACTGCCAAGGATCCAACCACTAATCATGTCGACTATAGTAATAATATAAAACAAGTCATCATGTCCAACATGAAAAGTGAACTTCAAATTAAACATTTAAAAATAGTTGTGTTCAGCGGATGCAAATGTACAATTGTTTAAATAATAAAAACCATTTTTGTTCAAAAAGTAAACATAACATTAAGCGTTTCATCAAATAATACGACCCATGACAGCTCCTACTCCTCAGACTGCAAGTTCCCATGTAAGATATATCTAACAACCTGCAAGCATGCAGAAAAACTGTATCAGCGATTAAGCCGGCGAGTTCACAGTTTTGTTTAACGAAAACCGGTTTGTTTTTAGTTTAAAGATATGTTGATAATAACTCGATACCACAGTGACGTCAGTTTGTTTGCCCATCCCCAATGCCTATCAACATTGAGATCATGTGGTTAAGGTCATTAGTTCACGCCCGTCCAATCCAGGTATGGTGTAAGGTTATCAAGCCTAATAGCATTATCAACTAATACCTCGTTGCCCTCCAAGCAACTAGTTCGGTAATAAGATGGGACTTAAGTGATAGAGGTGAGTAGATTATCCAACATCGAATTTAAACTATAACGTTTGCCAAAAGTATTCCTCAGAGGAATAGTTGTTTCGTAAATGTATTCCTCCAAGGAATAATAGTTTGTTTGTTCCCTAGGAACGCATGTTTGTAAAAGAGCAGTGAACTCACCTTTGTTTTGCTCGGTAAGGCTTATGTGTTTTATGAGCTGAAATGGTCAACCACATCCTATTATGGTTACCATAGGTTCGTTAGTGTGTATGAATGCAAACACATAAGTTCTACACGTATCTAACACAGAGCACGTAAAATATTAATAATGCATGCAAAGTGTCGCTATTCGAAATAGCGACACCCTTTTCGTCACAAATCACATAATAAATCTTGTAACAAAAATTAAGCTTTTAATTGCATTTTTGGACAAATTGCAGTACGTTAATCGGGACCGTTCGGGCACCAGATAGTTCCCGAAGAATTTCAGAACGTTCCAAGTGGTCCTCGTCACTTTGTGTAAAAATCTCTAGACCCAAATCATTACCAGTTATTTATTAAAAATCATGTAATAGGATGCAGTCAGATTCGTCGCTTTCTGACTGAAGTCCGCGGAAAAATTTATTTAATCATTGTCTGTCCGAATGGCAAAATTCTAGTGGGAGATTTTTGGCAACTTCCGTGCCCAGCTACTATACAAAATTCACAGCCTAACTATATATAGTTTACAAGTTATAATGAAAAGCATAACATGAATTTTCTGCAGAAAAACACAGCTTTTGCTGCTGTACAAAACAGTCCTTTAAAAATAGTAAACGACCTCAGAAAATGCGATTCCAGCGCCATTTGAAGCGTTTTTCAAACATGTACGTTTTAGACTTCAGAAAATCAGTTTATCGATATATAACGACCTGTTTACAGCCAACTGAAGTTGGCTACAGAATCCTAGATAGATTCTGTTTCAACTCTAGTCGTTACCCGACCTCCCCAAAACGATCACTAACAAACTCAATGAGTTATCAACATCAACCGTAGCAGATTGTCGGTCATTTATATCAAGCTCATCACTACTATTCACCCATAAATTACAAAGATACCAAATCCAAACAACCAACCAATCAACTACCCAACAAACATGAACCCTACCAAACCTAATCCATCAAATCATCATATACATCAAAAACATATCAACAATCGCAGAAAATGCAGCCAAGTTAATAGAGTTTCACGACCAAAAGCTAGTATAACTAAAAGAAATATAATCAAAACTATATATGTATAATACCTAACAATGAAGTAGAAGTGTGCTAAGCCTTGGCCGATTCACTTGGAGCTCTTGGGGTGATCCTTTACTCGTCCCCAGTAGAGCACAAGAGGCAGAAAAATAAAAGTTCGCAGGTTGCACTTAGGGTTTGGATAGTTAGTGGGATAACATCCAGGATCACGTAATATATATTTGGGGCGGTTTGGAGTTTGATGGCTGAACTAGGCCTGCAACAACAACTAAAATAAGCTGGAATTGGGCTGGGTTGGGCTGAGAACATGGAACAAGGGGGAGGAGGTGTTGCTCGACATATGTGGTTTTGATATTGTTATTACTAATATTTATTATTTGTTTTTTAAACATAATATCAAATAATATAGATGCACAATTTGGACAACTAATATAAACAAATAATATTTGTGTTACGGTTCGGGCCTCATACGTTTCGACAAGCGAGGCATATGATTCGGTTCAACCGGTTCGCGTCGGTACAACACGATATGGATTTAGTTTTGAATATTCGTTGACACACTATAATTCACACAAATATATAATTAATTTGTAAAAGCGAAGCAAACGGTTTTTTTTCCCTCGAAGTTACGGGTTGTCACATCATCCCCAAGTTGAATGAAATTTCGCCCGAAATTTGATAAGTAGACAAAGGAGAGTGAAAGACGAGTTAAGATGACTGTGGATTTTCCTCGGGTATCACACAAATGATATTCTATACTTGTGCCACATGGATGAAAGAACATTGAAGAAGCTCAAGATATACCAAAAACAAGATTCTGCACCTTTTGGAAAGCCTGTGGTTGGTGCTATTGATAAAACTGATTATGTCGCGGCAACAAAAAACAAATGGAGGAAAGATGGCAGCAGAGATGAAAATGAAGAGGCTGAACTGTTAAAGACATTCAAAGAAAAGAGAGGTGATTGGTACATTAAAAGGGTTGTGGTTGTCGAAAAACCTAAACGTAAAAGGGAATCAAAGAAGGTTGATACTATGTTGATCGATGAACATGATGAGAATATTCAGAATGTTGAAGGTTCTAGTGCTAAAGTGAATGTTGAAAGCCAAGAACGTGATGATGTTATATCTGTAACGTCTGATAAAGATGATGAATCATCAGAAGATTCTGCTGACGTTAGATTGAAAGAAGCAGAAAAACAAAAAGAAGAGGAACGTTTGAAAAAGATTGGTAAAGATCTTTATGAACAGGGTTCTGAAGAGCGTTTCAATGAAGAATGTCCTAAGAAAAAGACAAAGCGCTCAAAGTCTAAAGCTGGAGACCCAAAGAAAGCAATGGGTCCGTTGTCCAAGTACTCGAGGAAAGAAAAAGGCTAAGAGCCGCAAGTATTTAAGTCAAAAACCGAAGAAAGGAGTTACACAAGAACCTCCTGTTTCTAATCTGCAAGAAATTCCAGTTATTGAATCTGAGATACCACCAACAACTGTCACACAAGAACCACCGTCTGTTACTATTGAAGTGCCTGTTCAAAGTACGCCTATTTCTACTCCAAAATCTGCAGCTAAGGGTACTACCAAAGTTACTCCTCAAAGTGCCAGAGCTAGAGAGCTTAAAGATGCTTTCGGTGAAATTCCAGATAATATTACTCACCTAGTCACAGCCGAAGATCTTTCGCACTGGTTTGATGTCACACCCTCAATTTCCACTTGCGGAGTTTTACCGCGAGCCGTGTGAACAAACCAGAATCTGAGACACTAGTAACGTCGAACGACTCTATATGATTTGTTAATACGTTTTCCAAAATCATTTGTTTAACCATTCATAGTTAATTTTAGATTGTCTTAGTTTGGTTTCAATGTTTAGCGGAAGCATTAGTTCTTAAAGTTGAGCGAAAGCATTAAAGTAAAGTAAAGGAACGGGTGCCAACACGAACGCCAAAACTAAAGAAAAACCCAAACAATATTCGTAAATGAGACTCGATAAAAAGATGTCTGGATCAATGCAAGTGAGTGCACCTAGAGCTCCTAGCGTCCTGAGAAACATGTAAAGAAACAAGTGTCAACATTAAAGAAGAGTGAGTTCACAGGTTTTCATAAGTTCATTTGTTTGGTTATAAGTTTGTTTCCCCCGTTATCCCTAACCCGGGATAACGATTTAGTTCCATTATTCCCAACCCGGAATAATACTGATGGTTCCATTATTCCTTACCCGGAATAATAATGATGTTCCATTATTCCTAACCCGGAATAATAAAGTTGTTGGTTCCATTATCCCTAACCCGGGATAATATTGTTGATTCGTAATTAAGTTCAATGTTAACATGTAGGTAGCTAGCCTAAAGTTATGTCACGTAAGTGTTCGCGATCGAAGCTGACTGTTGTGCCTCTGTGTTGCCAGGCCTATCACTGACCATGGCGAAGTTAGGCCAAATTATTCACCCGTTGACCATACCCGGTCGGCTAGCGCGACTAGCTCGGGTGGGGCTTGTCGGGCCCAGTAGTACTACTTATAATTTCCCCGCTATCTAACCCAATACTAACGATCCGAGAGTTTATCGAGGACTTGTGTGATATAGCTGCTTAGTGACCATAACGTACATTAACATTAACTTAGTTACCGAATAGTTTAATGACGTTAATTTCGTATAACGTAAAGAGATAGAGTTGTAGAGTGTATACATGTTTCTCCCCCTGTTGTTTAAAACCGGATAAAATTAGGGGCCGTGAACTCACCTTTAGTTGCTCGGTTAGTGTAACACAGAAGTAGCAAATGATGGGACCATTAATTGCGTCCTAACAAGTCAATTGATTTAAAGTTAGTGTGTGAACACACCAATACAAACCTTACACATATCTAACACACAATGCGGTACACACAATAACAAATCCTAAAACTCAATCATGCATGCAAGTATCATCATGCCAACATAGTGATCAAACCAACCTATCATGAACACAATTTAATCCATGCAACACTTTGGTACACACATTCGCAAGTTCTCAAATTTCAGCTTGTATACTCATAATGAGGCTGTTTTCGAGGATTTTTATAAAATAGTTCCAACGTTCCAAAAATTCCAATTATTTTACAGAAGGTATCAACTAAGCTGTAGAATTTTATGTAAATTTTTCAAGTTCTAACACTTTACTGATTATTCATAAATATTAATATACCAGGCTGCAGTCAGATTCGTCGCTTTCTGACTGCAGTCCACTGGAGAATTTCTTTAAAAATCACCGTTCATCCAATTGACAAAATTCCAGTGGGAGTTTCCCGAAAATTTCCATATCCAGTTGCTGTACAAATTTCGTGGTTCGACTCTCTACAGATGATTAGATCCGACTCGATAAACAACTAACAAATTTTCAGAATTTTCACAGCTTCAGTTACTGAACTTAATTGACCACTTAAAAATATCAAACGACTTCAGAAAAATATGAATCCAGCGCCATTAGAAGGGTTTTTCAAAAATCTACGTTTTAGGCTTCAGAAAAACCGTTTTTTGATAAATAATAACTAAGTTACAGCCAGTTGAAGTTGTCTGTAAACACCATTCCGCATCCTGATTTCAGCATTTTATCGCAATATAACACGCTTAAACAATCGATACGTTAAATATAGACGATCAAGAACAGATTTATCAATCATATATCATCATGTACATCATACCCATGCAAACCCTAATCATAATATATGGTTTTTATCACAAAACGCAGCCTAATGATTCTTGATTCCACTAATCCTTATAACCGCAAACTAGCATAATTTATCGAACTAAACCTCATACACTTTCGTAATAATGATTCTACCATTACATACAAGCATGATCGAGAGTTTATAAATCCTAGTATGACTTTGCAAAACAATGATAAACCCTAACCTTTAACAATGAAGATCAATGAACCGTGAGTGAGATTGGAGTCGATTTGGATGATTATGGGGATCGCGACCGAGAGGACAAGTGAGGAGGCTGTTTGCGACCGAGAGGAGGTGTAGGAAGGCTGCCGTCGGCTGCTTCTTATGCTAGGGTTTGTGTGTGTTTTTGTTTTTGAACAATACACATGCATATATAGTGCAAGAAGGAAAGAAAGGAAAAAAAAGGAGAAAGGGTTTGCGGTTGGGTGCTCGCGGTCGCAAGGGTTTGGGTGGGTCGGTTTGCGTTTATAACTTGATCCTCAAGTTTCGCTCAACTCCTTGAGTCACAAGGAATGAGGTCGACTCGTTTCGCGGCTCGGTTCGATTCGTCTATCTATTTATCATATATATATTTTCATAACTAAAAATCACGAATTCGAAACATGGCATAATAACTCATTGAACTTATAAACGTTTAATACACATAGCACGTAATTCACTTGATAGTTCACAAAGTTATCGTAATTATTTCGAGCGTGCAAATTAAATCTCCGAATCAATTTAGCGTAGGAATGCATAACCGTGAAGTAGTGCGTTTAAAATATCTGAAAAAAACCGGGATGTCACATTTGAAAATACTCCTATTGATATGCTAGAGAGAAGAATCAAAGCGTTGGAAGATAAGCTGAAACAAAATGAAGTTGAGAAAGCAGATCTTGAAAAAAAAGTGAAGCAGAGTGATGTTGAAAAAGAGATTCTGCAAGACAAAGTCAAGTTTCTAGAAGATGACAGAGGCTACTTGAAAGCGATGGTTGAAAGTTTAAATACTGCGAATGAACTATTAAAGAAAGAGATTGATGAGCTTCGAACAGAAAGAGATCTGAATGATAGAAGATTTGCCAGATTGCAGAAAGTGTTAACTAACAGCTTGGGCATCAATTTCAAAGCAGAGTATGATCGACTTGATCTGCAAGAAGCGAAAGAGAAAGATGATAAAGAGTTGTTAGAACAGGGCAAAGGCAAAGGGATGATTGATGGTGTTCCTAAACAACAGAGGAGCCGATGATAGAAAAGACAGTTGAATCAGAAAAAGCTCTGGAATTAGAGATTATTTCTCAAGATGTTCCTAAAGTTGTATCCGTTGAAGAGAAAGAATCATAACAGAAAGATGATGATGAGGAAGACAATGACAAAGACGACGACCCTGTGAATGATACTAAAGGTGATTCGGATCATGATGGTTATGATAATGATGATCAGGGGGCGTTGGTCTAAAAGTTGATTATGCTAAAGTACATTCTGAGTTTGATTTTGAAAGTTTGATCAACGATGATGCAAATATGGAAGATGATCAAATTAAGGGGGAGAATACAGAGCAATCAGGACCTAAAGACGATGATGTTTCTAAAGCGATAGTTGCTATGCCTGTTGTTGCTGTACATGAAAAGCCTTTGATGATTATGTTGGATCCTAGTATTGAAGAAGGGGAGTATGTGCATAATTACACCAAAGAAGAATTGGCTAGAATGTTTGAGGTTGATGCTGATTCATTCGAATTCGATTTTGAAGAACAATTAGTGAACATAAAGACGTTTGAACCAAAAGAATATGTCTACAAGCGTGTAGCAGAAGTGGATGACTATGATCGTGTATCTTTGAATATTCTGATGATGATGAAACAGAAAAGTATTCTAACCTTAATACTGACAAGTTTCCAACAATTAAAGAGCTTATGAGTCAGATCGATGTGAGTTCGTTGAAACAGAAGATCGATGAAGTGGTAAAGGAAGGCAATATTCCGAAATGTTACACGAAAGACCAGATTGCCGAAGCAAAGAAGTCGTGGTTCAAGGAAATGCCGAAAGAAAGAAAATTCAAGCGACCACAAGCGTTCTTTACACGTGACAAAGATATATCTCTGGGAGACATTCTGAGCTGGGGGTGGATAAGAGAACTTGACGTTTACGCTATCAAGAGAGAATATGGGGTTCAGTACTTCCCGTCTCTAGCCATGTAACTCATGCACGTTCTGAAAATACGCGTGTGTTTTGTAAAATCGGTATATTGAGTATAAACCTTTCGTAAACCATTTGAGTTAATTGAAATCCTTTCATAACATGGTTTAGAAATATGAATCTTTTCATTTCTCGAAATTTTGTGTACCTTGTCAAAACTTGCATGTCTTTCCACCCCCGAAAACATTTAAAAAATGTAAAAATAGTAAAAAGTGGGGGTTATGAACTCACCTTGTTATCCTTGTGCCAAGCTAGCTAAATGTGTTTCCGTAATGTCATTCCGAGACGTGAACTCGCTAGCGTGCAACTTAGCATTCCTAATCAAGGAATAATTTATAAGCTTCAAGTTAAACGTAACTAACTACGCGTCCGAGCTCTACCGAATCATTAACCAACGACTCTAGGGAAATGTTATCATCTTGAACTATAATAACCAATCTAAGGTTATTTGATCCCATTTAATCGGGATAGAAACTAAGTCTAGAAATCGACTTGGTTTTCGAGTGTTTAGGTCCCTGCAGCCTAAAACTTGTTTTCCGACGCGTTTTGGCACTTTTAACACCCGTTATCCCCATTTTTAAGATTTATAAGGAAGATAAAGCATAGGGAACTTGAAATATGTCCAAATATATTTCAGGTGTCGGTTCGTTTTGTCGTATGATTCCGGTTTTCGGTTAATTACGACGAAAGTCGTAACGGATGCGCAAATGACCGTAAATGCGTGACGAACGATATTTTTGCATTCTAATCATTAACATACAAGATTTTAATGATTAAAAAAATTTTTGGATGTCCGTACATGTTCCGGATAGTGAAATACGCAAATTGGCATAGTTTCGCAGAGTTTACAAAATAGCCCCTGAAGTTGCATAAAGGTGTTTTTGTCATTCCTAAGCCCTCAAAACTTATATCTAAGTTATGTAAAGGGTATTTAGGGTATGTGTAGCTTATATCCTTGTTCTGGAGTGTGCGCCGCTACGAGAATCGGCAGACTTTTGTAGTTTGTCATAAATAGTCCCTGTGATCGAATAGGCTTGTTTTTGACATACCAAACCTTTCAAAACTTATTTCTAAGTTATATAAAGGATATTTAGGGTATGTTTAGCTCGTTTCCTCGTCCTGAAGTGTACGTTGCATTAAACGGGTTACGTTTAGGTATCAGTTATCGAAATGCCTTCAAAGAAGAAGTTTTTGAAAGCTCGAAATTTTGCACAAGGTTTACATAAACATTTTCGTATTACGTATTTTACGAAAAAAGGGCAGAGTTTCCTCTGTTTTTGGATAACCCGACAACTCAATGTGTCGTTATTTTTGTCAAAACTCAACAATTATTCAACAAATAATATATATATATTTCGTCAATCGTTTAAAACATAATTTTCGTTGATACAAGTCCAATATACATATATATTTTGTGTAACGATGTCAGTTCGGTTTATAAAGCATTTTTGTACACAATTCCGATATATTTATATTGTAGGAACGTCCACGATTAGCACGGGAACCTAAATTGGTTATCTATTGTCCAATTAGGCGGAAACTAATGACAAGTTAACCAAATATCAAGAATTACTCGTTTAATAGTTGTTTTCATTGATCTAAAGTTCAATACATTCGAGATCCGGATCCGACAGAGCTTCGCCTCTGATTTAAGAAAGTTACCAACTATTACAAATGAAATCACAAGGAACCTATATATAGACATGGAAGTTCGCTGGAGAGAGATAAAAGTTCGCCTGAACTTGACCTAGTCAAGTTCGGCGGAACTTGACTTCTCATCAACATCCTCGAGCGAACTTGTCCTAAAATACACTTAAATACGCCTCGTTTCATCTATACTATACAGACTCGATACAAGGCTATTCTATAGACATTATACACCATTAGACTCCCTCTTGGATATCTACTTTGTCTTGTTCGGTCTTCAGAAACTCTCGTTTATTCCAGACTCATTTTCGTGCAATGACGAAGGCAACAGACATATGCACCAACAGACTCCCCCCTTGGATGTTGCCGCAGTCATCTACTTTCATAGACATCTTTGACAATAATCATCCTCGTCAGTCTTCAAGTGTCATAGTCTTCTTTGAACGCCTCATAATCATCAGACTTCAAATAAGTTCCTGAGTCTTTATCTTTATCCTTGAATAAGCATTAAACTTTATGATCTTCAAACGTTCTCTTCTCTTCCATTTAACTTGATAAAACTTTAATCTCCAAGCTCCCCCTTGTTGTGAGCTTTATCTTCAATCTAGTTTCATCCTACTCCCCCTAAAACTTTTACTTCCTGTTTCAAAGTACTTGGGAATTCAAATAAACATTTAACATTCTAACTTTGAAATTTTGTACCACTTGTATTACATACCACCTGTACAATACTTGTACTTCAAATTTTAATCTTCATTTTTCAGTTATTTCAAGTTCAAATTAATGACCTTGAAACATTTTACGTTTAAAACCTTCAACTTTCACATTTTTATCATTTGATTTGTGAAAATCCACTTAGTTGATCAAGTCCAAGTTAATGACCTTGATTAACCAAATATGTCAACCAAGTCCAAGTTAATGACCTTGGCTAAACCCGTTGTGAACACCTGGTATTATCTTCAATTTTAAAGTTTCAAATTAATGAACTTTTTCTTACCAGACTTCAATGATCGGTTCTCCAACATTGGCTCGTTGAAAATCTTTTTGGATTTAAAAAAAAGTAAAGTAAACTATGTACAAATATATTTACAGACATATTTTTGTGAATTCGTGTCTAAGGATTATATCAGTTGTTTGAGACATATCACTAGTACCGTTGACCTTTTTGATGACTTTAAGTTTTAAACTCGTTTACCTAGATTGTCGATATGTATGCCCACTTAAACTTCATCACGTTTCTCAATTGTTCGAAGATATGTTAGGTAAGAATTATGAAACTTGACTTAACTATGGTTCCCACTTCTTGAATATACTCCCGAATCCAGATTCCCTAGATTTCATCTTACATGTGAGTATACCGTAATTGATATCTGTATTTGAGTTGTGCGAGACCTTGAGAGCTCAGGTTAGTACTACCGTACAGACAAAGAGACGAAGGCTCGTCATTCAGGTGTGTTCTACTTAAGGAATCTTTTCAGCATTGCAAATGATTAGATCTTTCGATTTTTTCAAGTTTGCATGCTATTTTGGGGTTTTTTTAGCAAAAGCATTATAGAAGTTCTAGGCTATTGCTTCCGTAAAATCAAAAGAACTTGTATAATACCCCAGATATCATCTATCTATAAAGACCTCGTATCTCAGAATCAGGCAACCCTTCAATCAAAATTTCGGAGTACTAAGTCCGTATATCCAAGATGTGTTAATCCACGAGATTAAGCAGTTGTAAAATTTAGTTTATATCCCGAAACAATCTACTGAACGTGTAAAGCCTATCGACACATCCACAGTAAGACTTGTTTATCACTTTTAAACTTTACAATTCTTTAGCATACCGTGATAGTCCTATGATGTACTATCATTTCCTTTTTGACAACAAATTTTTTTTGTCTTTTTCATGTTTTTGTACTTTTTGATTTTTTCAATGTTTTTAAATTTTCAACTTTTTCATATGTTTCTGATTTTTCAACAATTTTTAAAATTTTCTTACTCCCCCTAAAATCAAATTTTTTTTTTGAATTTTAGATTTTTTAACAAATTCTATTTGAAAAATATAACCAACCAATGTGGATCCCGTGACCTTGTCGTCCGATCCTTTTTCTCAGTCCTATATCTGCAATTGTTTAACAAACAATCATTAAACTCATTTACCCCTTGAAAAAGCAGTTTGAACTTGTAAGAACTTTGAAATCAGTTTTTCTGTTCAACGGTGTGAATTTTCTTAATTTTGACTTTTTTTTTTCAAAAATTTTCTTCTTATCTACTCCCCTCAAAATAACAAAGATTTTAACATTCTAGATAAGTTAAATATTATGAAGCCCCTCAATCCCGAATCAACTTTGATAAGCTGGATCATGGAACTCCTGCACATGAAAGGATTTAGTTAAAAAGTTCAACCCAAGCCTTATTGGTCTTGGTTTTTGGATATAACTCCTCATACACCTCTTCGTAATCACTTTCGTATGCTCTTTGATAAGCATATTCAACATCACAACCTTTAAACTCACAATCAACTTTACTTTTATCTTTCTTGATTGATTTGACATTTTCGATTTTATCACAAACAACCTTCACTTTTTCAAGTGATTTCTTTTTAGCAATCTAAGCTTGAGAATTAACTCTAGCTTTCTTGATATAAAACATAGAATCATTGTTTGACTTTGAAGTCTCTCCTCTTTGAAAAATAGAATTTTCAAAATTTGATTCATTTTTAGGTTTTATTTCAAGATTTGATTCAACATTACTTTTCATTTCTTTTAAGTCAACATTTCTTTTTAAAATTCTGATTTGACCATTATTAGATTGCTTTTGTTTTACCTGTTTTGAAACTTCTTTTCTTCGGGGATACACAGGCTTAGACTTCGGACACTTGCGAGCAATGTGACCAACTTTATTGCATTTGAAGCAAGTCCGAGTATCATGAACCTGTCCACTAGTGGGTTTTACACCACTTGTGGACTTAGCCTTGTCCCGAAGTTCCTTTTCTTTCTTGAAATCATCGTTTGACTTCTTACTGATCAAGCTTTCTTCTCGAACCGTGCTCGTTCCATAAACAAACTTTATATTCTTACCTTTGTATTCTTGGAACGTTGACTTTTGATTCTTCTTTGGTTCATCTTCAGCTTCTTCCAAACCTAAACTTGCTCTCCTGTTCTCAGGAAAATCACCACCGTTTCTACAGTAATTGTTAAAATTCCATTTCAGTTTAGAATAAAACTTCTTTTCATTTTTCTCGAGATCATCTGATGAAACTTCCACAAGTTTAAACAGTTTCTCGATTTGATCTTCTTTCACATTCTAAATTGGAAAACTATCATTGAAATATAATCTATCAGATTCCTTAACCTTGTACATGACAACGTTAGGATAATCACTTAGATCATTATCTGATGATATATCGTCACTTTCAGATTGTGAACCAGAACTGTTTGAACTCGAATTAGTGCTTTTAAAGCTGTCGTTATCAGAATCATTTCCCAAACATTCTTTACCACATCTTTTACCACCGATTCATTTTCATCATTTGATTTTGTAAAGTCTATGTGAATATTCTCAGGCAATTTATCTTTCTTTTCTGAAAGAAGTAAAAGATTAAATGCCTTTTCAATATCATCATCTTTCTTGTAGCAATAACTTGCAAGAACTGGTGGAGGAACACTTCCGTAAACTTTACGCTTTGAGTTATCAACATTATCCTCCGACTTGATCGTAGGAAGAATGTGATCAATAACATATGCGTTTGTGGTGTAACTTTTTAGTAATTGTCTGACTCTTTTTGTTTCAATTTTCATTTCGTGAAACTCACGCTTTGTTTCAGCAATTGTATTAATGTACATGTTAATTGCCTTTTGTTTTTCAATAACTGTAGCATTTAACATGGTGACATTGGCGTTGAGTTCACTATTAGCTCTTTCGACATGTTTATATTTGCCTGATATATTGTCATAAGCTTCTTTTATGGTTCTGTAATCATAACGAAAGTTTTCGTTATCTTCAGTCAATTCTCTTATGACTTTGACTTTATCCAGACAAGGTTCACAAGGACTTGCGCACTTTGTGCAAGGTTTTTCAACCTCCACAACTTTCACAACTTCCTTTTCAGACATGCTTACCTTAGCATTTACCTTTTCGGCTTCTACTTTCAACTCTTCTTGTTTTTATATCTCAAGATAAGCTATTCCTTCTTCCTCTGTTTGTTGTATGTATCTTTCAAGAACTGCATCCTACAGGACAGCTTCTTCCTCAACTCTCTACATTAATGCTTCTTGAATAGCATTTTCAATAGCAGCTTCCACAAATGATGTCTCAGATTCATTCACAACCGCTTCCATCATAGCAACACTAGTCTTCTTTCCGACATATTTGTTCCAATCGAAACCATTGTCTTCATGGTTGGCAACAAGAGCTTGTTCGGCTTTCTTTGCAGGTTTATCTTCAACTTCAACTTGTGTTCTATTCAGATATGATTTGTATTACAGCGCTTTCTTGTAATATTCGTTACCGGTTCCAAAAGGGTTTTGGCTTCCACTTGCTTCTTGGTTTTGGCATTCACGTTTGAAATGCCCTTTTTGTCGACATTTGAAACAAGTAACTTTCGTTTTGTCAAAACCAAGTTTATTGCTTGAGTTACCAATATCCCTTCCAGTGAGTGCTACAAACTTTGAAACTCTCCGGATAATCGATGCTAAGGACCATTTAATGTCCATCAGTTCCAAGTATTCCTCATCTACCTGATCGTAATCCTCAGCTGTCATTTCAGGATTTCCGATCTTTCCAGCAACAAGACTTTCATATGATTCCAGAACTGTAGCAGGAATTGCTATGTGTTGTTTTGCAACTTTTTCAGGAAACACGTTCTTTAAATCTACTGCTATGTTGCATTGGAAAACATTTGAATTAAAAGTGGATTGGTTTGTCTGATGAGGTTGACTTTGAGAAGAAGAATTTGAACCAACATATGAATAACCAGTGTTTGGAGAATACTGATTTTGTGATGATTGATCTGATGTATTCATGTTTGCACTAAATGTCGTTTGGATTTTTGGACTTTGAATCGGAGTATCTGGTACACCACCTTTGTAATAAAATCCGCATCCTGAACAACATTAGTGTTTTTGGATTTTGCAATCTTCATCAATTCCATTTCATGACCTTCAAGTTTGTCAATGAAAGATGACAACTTAAAGTGTCTCCAAGATGGACTATTCTTTAGAATCATCAGATATATTGTCCATTCTCCTTCTAGAAGTGCATCGGCCAGCTTCTCAATTTGCTCTTCGTTAGTTCTCTGGATATCATGTCTTCGCATCTGGACCATGAATTAACAATATCTATCAATCATTTGCTTCCTTTTCTTTCCTTAGATCATTGTGAAGATCTCACACTCTTTCTTAATCAAAGCCTTTTTGCTTTTTATCATTTCATCACTTCCTTTGAATTTTTTGCAAAGAGAATTCCATAATTCTTGAGAAGTATCATATTCTGGTAATAATATCAAGATATCTTTTTTGACAGATTGTTGTATCAAGCTGCTCATCTTCTTTTCAACAAAATATTTCTCTTTGTCAATCGCTGAAAACTTGTTCAGAGGAAGATCTTGATCACGTTCATCTTTGGGCCATGTATAACCATCATCAATCGCAACCCAGTTGTTGAAGTGATTCGCTTGAATCCTGAAGAAACCATAGATCAATTAGACCGGAACCTAAGTAGATCTATGGAATGGGCTCTGCATAAAATGATTAACCCTTCGTTTGGTTTCACGATGAATGATGAATAAAACAGTACTCCGGCTGATCCTGCAAAACAGAACACCGTTAGCTCGCCACGGGGAGAAGGGGGGTTCTCTCTGTGACCACCCTCCGACGTGAGAATAAGTACAGGTAGTCGGAAGTAAAGTATTGTAAGAGAGAGAGTAGTTGAGAGTGAATACCTTTCCTTGAACTCCAAGTTACTTATCTGTAGCCGGTGTTTGGCACCAAAAGGAGAGATTGTTAACTTAACAGAATCTTCTGCTATTCTGTTAATGTTTGTTGGCAATCTGTTAGTGCACATGCATCGTGAGCTCATAAGCGGTTAGGGAGGTGCCACGTGTCAACATGAGATCACTACATTTTATAAATGTGAGCATGCCATCACCGTGATCTTCCTCAGCCGTCCAGATGCTGCCATGCGGCAATTGGTTATAGCCGAAAAAATGTTTGCACGATTGGGTGTTAATGGCTTCTAGAAGATTTCACAGTTGTTACCCATCTGTTGTTCGCCACGTGTACATTCTGTTACAACAGAATAGATTCCCTTTGCTTCTGCACCAAGTCTAGGATTTTGCTAAGGGAAAGTTTCTCAGGGTTAACGATTTCCTTGCGCGAGGAGCGCAAGTTAGTTAACTGATCTTCTTTCTTCTCATTGCTGCTTAGCGCAACATTTGGTGGATACTTGCTTTGATATAAATATCTGTGAAGGTTTATGCATGAGGCATTATAAAACGAGATTATTCAAGGTTAAATTTGAACCTCGCGCGAGCCCGTGCGGGGTAGTTACATGAATCATTTTATCCCAAGAGAATGTTCAAGGTTAACTTTGAACCTTGCGCGAGCCCGCGCAAGGTAGTTAAATGAAGCATTTATCCAAAGAGAATGTTTGGGCTTTTAACTTTGAACCTTGCGCGAGCCCGCGCAAGGTAGTTATATGATCTTTTCCTCTCTTGGATATTTGGCGCAGAGTTCTAATAAATCTTATTTTGGCAAAGAAGTCTGCGTGAAGTTTCCTTGGAAGTTATTACTGGGTATGGTTTCCTTGATTGGCGCAAGGTTTTTGGGACCATACCCCTTCAAGTACCCCCTGTTTAGTGTTGCTCCTATGTAAGAATAAAAAGTAGGTGGAGCACTAGACTTAAGATAAATGTGCTGCGCTAGGTAAGCACTAGCCTTTTGTTGTTTTCTGCATGTTGGTGACGTGTCGTAATTGAATTTTGAAAAAGTATTTGAATTTCAAATATACTTAGACACGTGTCACTTATTAGCTGGTGTAGTTGGTGAAGATGCACGTTCTTGAGACGTGGTGGTACTGTTGACAGGCTGTCAACAGTACATGCCTTACCGCATTTAATGTTATTTCGGCGACACTCGCGCGCGTGGGGCGTTTACTATTCCCCACTCGCCCCTGCAGTTACTTGGGGATACGTGACTGTCGCAAAAGTCGCTGCAGTCAAATCGTGCATTAACTGCGATTAGTATCTAAAGGGATCAACGATCCATTTGCTTCTTCACCAAATTAAATCTTGAGAGAAAAACTTGTGTTCATATATTCCGGCGACCTTTAAAGTTTTCTAAGTATTCTTCGAAGTTTGAGTTATGGCCACCGGTGCAAGTTCTGCTGAGATACCATCGACGTCAAGTTTGCTACCGGTAAAGTGGTCGAAGAAATATTTTGATAATCTTGCCACCAACTTCCTGTTTGCTCCGTCCTGGAAAGCGTTTTTCCGGTGGCGAATGCCACGACAGCTGATGCTCCGGCCGGCTACATCACGTTATTCTATGACTATTTTGCCGAAGGAAACTTCAGGCTTCTGATGACCCATTTTCTGCTGGAAATTCTTGGTTTTTATAAGCTCCATATTTCTTAGTTGAGCCCGATGGGAATGGTTAGGATCCGGCATTTTGAGTTTGTTTGTCGGTCGATGCAGATCATACCGACGGTGGAGAAGTTTAGAGTCTTCTATCAGTTGCACTGCTCATTGGGTTTCTACTCGTTCCAACAACGTGTGCAAGCAAAACGATTGCTGTTAGTGCCACCTAAATCTTACCACGAATGGAAACAAAAGTTTTTCTTCATAAAGGCGGCACTAATCCCGATGAAGATGACTTTCCGAGCCGGTGATGATATCGAGCTGGAGACCCTCCCCATACCTGCTGACGAGTGTGGTACCAGGATATTAAAGATGTGCCCAACATTGTTTTATCGGAGAGGGCCCTCATCGCTGCTGGGATGAGTATTTTTCGGAAGAAAGAACGCCGGGAAAAACCGGTGTATACTGAAGACGGAAATGGTACGTAACCGTTTAACTTCCTAGTAATATCTTTTAATAGATATGTGCTGATGCAAAAATGTTTGTTATGTAGCTGCGCCGCTCTACTTGGTCTCTTTCAAGAGAGAGAAAGGGAAAATGGCCGTCGTGCCCATTGCTGAGGGTGAGGATACTTGGTTCTCACAAATCTTGGGGAACTTTGAGCTGCCCAAGAAGGAGGATCTGGAGGCGCAACCATCATCTAAGCCTGGTAATTAAATTACAAGGCCTAAGTTGATATTGCAATATTACTCTTGAACATATTTTCTAAGTAATATTGCAATATAACTAATGGCGCAACCTTTGTTCAATATGATTGATTATGTAGGTGATTTGCTAAACTTGGGCGTAGGCCCTGACTCGAAGAAGAAAAAGAAACCAACTGCTGCTGCACCTCCCCCTTCCAAACCAGATCAAAAAACCAAGCCATCAGCTGCTGTGAAAGTTGAGGGTAAGAAAGGTATGCGTCTCGTATCTGACTCTTGGTGTGATTATGTGGTGGTGTAGGACTCACTAGAGGGTCTTGCGGCTGTAGGTTTGATGAAACCAAAGCCAGAACCCATTGACACCTCCTCTCTTCCAGCTTCGATCCCAGATGATCCCTTGGAAATATCCTCAAGCCCGGAAGAAGCGTTGAAGCGCACTTCCAAGAAGAGGAAAGAGGCTGAAACTAAACCTCCTGTGCCAACAAAAGTTGCACGCCCGCGTATTGGCAAGAAGGGCAATCTGGATGCCTTTGCAAAGAAGTTATCACCTGGTATGTTCAGTTTGTTGCGCATTTCTGTCAGAAAAGTTGCACAGAATCTTATACATGGTATTTGTTAATATGCTTTGCAGAGAAAATGGTGAAGGCTGCGCCGGCCACCTCATCTGCTATACCATCACCGCGCAGGCCTGAAAACGTTAAGGAGCGAGATGCGTAGCGAGAAACACCTGTTTTTTATGCTGACCCCATCGTCCCAGAAAATATTGAGAAAGTGGCTCCGGAAGAAGAGCCTAAAAAATTTGATGCTGAGAATCCTGCTGGCGACCAGGTTAAAGATACAGCTACAGATGCTGGGGTGAAAGATACTGCTACCGCGGAGCAAGAAAAAATATCTTCCCCTGTGCCGGAGCCGTCAAAGTTGATATCCAAGGGAGCTGGCCCTTCAACACAAAGCGAAGGCTTTATGTTTGTTGAGGATTCTGATGAGGAGTCACCCATTCGCCCAGAGGAGACACCTGGGGATTATTACTATCGTTCTTATTCTGAGAGGCGGGCCTCTGCGATCCATAAGCCTGTGTGGAAGGTTAAACAGGGTGATGTTTTTACTGATTGGCACTCCTGCAGGGAGTGGCATAAGGGCATCTTCCCTCCGACGGAGGTGAAGCGCCAAGAAGAGAAAGACCACGAGGCTACTTACGAGTCATTTTGCAAGAGTCTCCCCTTGCATCTTCCACAATAAACAGGATTGTGCGCGAATGGCGCAGTATGAACAAGGAATGGGTGGAGGTTGTGATTAATAAGGCAAAGGCCAAACTTGAAAAAGAGAAGACGTTAAAGATGATCGTCGATTTTGAGGCTGGAAAGGCCCAGTTTGAGGAGGAGAAAAAGACCGAGGAGTGGTCTACGCTGTCTTGGAAACGCAAATGTGAGCCTCTGTTGTGCAACATACGGACAAGCGCAAGCGCTTTATGGAGGCTTGCGATCACGATAACAAAGAAAAGCTATCTCTGGGCAACGAAATCGAGAAGCTTAAGAAAGAGAAAGCTGATGCGGTTGCGGCAACAGAAGAGGCGTGCTCACATAGAGAAAAGAGCGAGCAGAATGAGGTATCAACCAAAATGACTCTCCTTCTTAAGAATAAAGAAATTGATGATCTAACTTCTATGCTATTTGACCCGAAGATGAGGTTGATATTTTGAAAAAAGATATCAACCTTCACCGAACAGAGAAAGCCGAGTTGACCCGCCGTTTAACTGAAGGTGAACAAAAACTTAACGACACGGAGGTCGCTCGCGCTACAGCAGAAAGCCTGACCGAATCCCTCATGTACCAACTTACCTGGTTGCGGGAGTACGGGATTGTGGAGGTAATATTCCCTTTTCTTTATACATGTCTGGTTTGATTATCGTAACATACACTGATTGTATTTGTATACAGATCGCAAATGCCATCCTTAATTCCACGGGGTTGGATGAGAGAGTGGCAGAATTGATGATGGCTGCGCGCATTGACGGGCATACCGAGGGCTATAAAGAGTGCACTTTGCATGTGGCACATGCGCTGAAGACCGAATGGGATACAAGCCGGGCTGCTACGCATGGGCTAAATACTGCTGCCATTTATTCTGTTGCTAAAGAAAAATATGATCAGTTGCAGATTCCGATTATGGACCTTATGGATGCCGCGCTGCAACAAGATGACTTTGTTGATAAACTAAAGGAGATCTTCTCTACAACAGAGAAGCAACAAGTAATTCTTTATGTTGTAATTACTTGTAACGTTGCACTGCTGCGCACGTACTGTTGATGTGAATATAATATATTTTAGTTTTACAATGTTTGCATGGGACCAATTACTTGTGTAGGATAGACAAATGAACAATTCCGTTTCGCATGTGCGAGCGTAAGTATTAAGTTAGCTTGTGGCTCATGAGTTTGTGTTTTTGTTTATCCAAAGGAATTGCATGCATTTGTAAATGAACATATACAAGACTGTAAGTAGTGACAGAGTATTTTATTCATACTGATAAAGCGTGAAGCTATGGCTTCCACTAAGATTACATAAAAATTAAAGTAAGCAGTCTCGTTACGCAACGCCCAGAAGTTTCTTAGAGGACTGAGATTACATATAACATCGGCGTAGTTGTTGGGCGTTCCAGGTTCGAGGAATTCTGGATCCGTCCATACGCTTCATAGTGTACGCGCCTTTTCCCAATGCTTCATTTATCACGTACGGACCTTCCCATCGCGGGGCTAACTTCCCTGGTTTTTTGGCATTCGACGCTTCATTATCGCGAAGAACAAAGTCACCAGGAAAAAAGGAGCATATGCGTACCCTTTTTTTGTAATACTTTTCAAGCTGAGACTTGTACTTAGCTTCGCGAATCCCTGCATTTTCTCGTCGTTCTTCCAATAAGTCTAGGTCGATGCGCCTTTGTTCTTTGTTATCTTGTTTTTCCAAAGCTAGCATTCTTTGAGATGGTAACCCAATTTTGGCAGGAATCACAGCCTCCGTGCCGTACACAAGGCTAAAAGGAGTTTCTCCAGTGCTAGTCTTGGGCATAGTTTGGTGTGCCCACAAGATGCTAGGCAATTCGTCAACCCACCCCCGCCGTGCCGTGCCAAGGTGGGCCTTGATACCGTCGACCAACTGTTTATTTATGCTTTCAACTTGACCATTTGCTTGTGGGTGCGCAACAGAAGTGAAAACATGCTGGATTCCCATTTCGGTCATCCATGTTTGCAACTCTTCAGCCGTTAAATTTGGACTGTTGTCTGTAATAATGCGCATGGGCAGACCAAAACGGAAAATTATATATTCCCAGATGAATTTGCGAATTACCATCACCATAGTAGAAGCTAAAGGTTTGGCTTTAACCTATTTGGTGAAGTAATCGACCGCAACAATGATAAACTTGACTGCGCCGGGCGCATCCAGAAATGGTCTCACTAAATCAATGGCCCATTGTTGAAATGGCCAAGCTGTTATGACGGGTACCAAAGGATTCTTTGGGCATAACGTTTTAGGGGCATGCCTTTGGTAGGACATGCATTTGCGCAAGATCTCTACAACGTCAACGTACATTCCAGGCCAATAATACCCTGCGCTTTTCACTTTGGCTATGCGCAGCCCAGAATGTATACCACATAGCCCCTCATGAACCTCACTGATCAGGTATTGCACATCATGTTTGTTAACACAGCGGAGCGAAGGACCCATGTAAGAGCGTCGGTACAGAATACCATCAACCATTTCGTAATTGAGGGCTTTGCACCGTAACTTACGTACTTGCGCTTTATCTTCTGGTAAAGAACCATGTAACAAATACATCATTATTGGAGACATCCATGATGGATCTCCTACTTCGACCATTGTTACTTGTCTGAGAGGGACTGACGGATTACTTAAAACTTCGACGCGAACTTCCTTTGCCAAATGTTTGAAACTAGTTACTGCGAGTTTACTTGGAGCGTTATCATGTTTTTTCACTTTGATTGACGTGTGTGACTTTAAATTGTTGGAACTGTGCTATAAGAGCCTTGGCTTGCGACAAGTATAAAGCCATGATATCTCCCTTTGCATCGTGCGTTCCAATTACTTGCTCAACAACTAGTAATGAATCAACATGAGCTTCTAAATTTGTTGCACCCATTTTGATAGCGAGGAGTAACCCTGCTAGGAAAGCTTCATATTCGGCCTCGTTGTTGGTGCTGTTAAAATCCAACCGAATTGCATATGTGAATTCTGCTCCCTCTAGACTCATTAATCAAAGACCTGCTCCAGCCCCATCACCGTTTGATGCGCCATCTGTAAACAGTGTCCAGGCTCTATTGTCTATGACTGGGACTGAGTTTTGAATTGCTTGGCATTCTTCAAGTTTATCAGCAGGAATTTCAGCGATGAAATCTGCCAAAACTTGGCCTTTGATAGCTGGTCTTGGTTTATAACATATGTTATAACCCCCAATTCTATTGCCCACTTTGCAAGTCGTCCAGAAACATCTGGCTTGGTTAGGACTTGGCCAATGTGAAAATTTGTTAAAACTGTAATAACATGTCCTGAAAAGTATCTTCGTAGCCTGCACGAAGCGTGGACCAATGCTAAAACTAATTTCTGCATAATTGAATACCTTGTCTTTGGATCGTTCAACATCTTGCTGATATAATAAATTGACTAGACCCTTCGCATTCTACCAACAAGACAACACATACTGCTACCTCAGATGCAGCAAGATATAAGACCATGGGTTCTTTTTCACGAGGAGCAGTAAGTGTGGGAAGTTGAACTAAACAATCTTTCATTTGCTGGAAAGTTTGATCAGCTTCAGGAGTCCATGCGAACTCTTTGCTCTTTGTACAATTGCGCAAGGTTCGAATAAATGGATAAGACTTTGCAGCAAGATTGGCGAGGAAGCGGTTTAGCGCAGCTAACCTTCCAGCCAAACGTTGCATCTCTTTGATGGTATTAGGAGAAGACATTTTGTGTATTGCTTCGACCTTCTCAGGATTAACTTTGAAACCATCCTTGGTGACGATGAAACCCAAAAATTTGCCCTCCTCCATGCCGAAGGAGCATTTGCTTGGATTTAACTTTAGATTTACCTTTCGCAGAGAATCAAAAGTTCGTTGGATGTTGTCCAACATAGTGTCTTCTGAATTACTCATAATGACCAAATCATCAATGTAGACTTCCACAGTTTTCCTGATATCATCTCCAAAAACTGTATCCATCAATCTTTGATAAGTAGCTCCCGCATTGCGGAGACCAAAAGGCATCTTGGTAAAAAAAATGCCCTTCTCCGTGCGAAAATCGGTTTTATCTTCGTCCTCTTTTTTCATTAAGACTTGATGATAACCTTTATAACAATCTAGAAAACATTTCCAGTGAAAGGAAGGTAATGAGTCAACCTTTTTGTCATTCTCAAGAAGAGAATAACAATCTTTCGGTCACGCCTTGTTTAGATCTTTAAAATTTACGCACATCCGCCATCCGCCATTATGTTTCTTTACCATGACTGGGTTTGCCACCCAGGTCTGGTATTTGACTTGACGCAGAATACCAGCATTTAATAACTCGGTGACTTGTTCGTTCATCGCCTCTGTCTTTTCTGACCCGAGGCTGCGCTTTTTCTGTACAACTGGTTCTGCTGACGGAAATATATTCAGACAATGTTTCGCAACGTTGCGTGGGACACCGATCATGTCGGCAGGTGTCCAGGCGAAAATGTCTTTGTTGCGAAACAACAATAGTTTAATTTTTGCACGAATTTCAATACTGACTGCAGGCCCTAACAAGATTGTTTGCTCAGGATACTTGGCAATGTCTTGACAGCCTTCATAACTGGTTCTTCAATTGACATGATTTCTTTCCGCGCGTAAAGTATAGCTATACCATTTGGTGTCGGAAAACCACAAGCAGCATGTGGAGCTGAGGTAATCATACTAAAATCACGCTGCGTGCGGCGTCCCAATAGTACATCATGACGGGAATTTGCCGGCATCACCATGAAGTTGACGTTACTCGTTCGAGAACACCTCCCATTAGATAAAGTAACAGGAAAAAGCATTTGTCCTAGAGGAAAGACAGCCTCATTACAGAACCCAGTTAATGGAAAATCAACTGGTTCCAAGCGTGCCTTATCCTCAGGATCTAGCTGCTTGAAGCACTGCTCATACATAATATCCAGGGAACTACCAGGATCTGTAAACATATAATCTGTTTGGTAGTGCCCAAAGATACCGGTGATAACCACTGGCCGGTCTTCTTGAGGACCTCCTGGAACGATAGGAAAAATGACTTGTTGTTCGCACCAAGTGTTGTTTTGAAAATGTTGAAGGCTACGCTTGCGCGATGAGCAACCTTGAATCATGGAAACGTTTCGTTTCATTTTCTTGTTGCTAGGCCCTTCATTCTTGCGCGTAATTTCTTTAATCTCTTTGCGTACATTCTGGAGTAGATGTGTAAGCTTCCCACTCTTTAATCATTTTTCAATCTCCGTGCGCAGACTGATGCAGTTATCTGTTGTGTGGCCTGTGTCTCTATGATAGTCACAGAACAAATTTGGGTCTTGCCCTTTCTTGTTTTTCATTGGTTGGAGCTGTTTGAACTGATAATTATCAATGCTGAGAACTTCAGCCGGAGATTTCGTTAAGGGAGTCCACTAGCGTTCCCTATTCTCTTGCTTAATCACTTTTTGAGTTGTTATCTTGTTGATTGTTGCACGCGCATCAATTGGTGAATAAGGAGAGTACGATTCTGACTTGAATCTTTCCAATTTCTCTTATACTTGCAACTACCTCTACTCAGGTCTTGCGAACGATTCTGAGGTAGAGGTGGCCTGTTAGAATTTAAGTTGCGCTCAGTCTGGGCGTAGACCTTGGCTGCCGCCATGATTTATCCCAGCTTTTTGGAAGGCCAGTTGTACCGGACAACACTTTAATCATTTCGCCACACCTTACCGCGTACTTGAACTGCACGCGTATAAGGTCTTCGTGAACATCTCCAATCTCCAACACCTCTTTATTGTAACGCGTTATAAATTCTTCGAGGTTCTCATCGTCCCTTCGCCAGATTTTCATTACATCTGAGGAATTGCGTACGTATCGCCGTTGCTGACTGAAGTGTGTAAGAAAATTTTCTTTTAAGTCATTCCAAGAGGAAAGTTTACCTGCCGGCAAATTATCAAACCAAAGGCGCGCATCACAGGTAAGGTTTGTACAAATAGGTGACACCACATTGGCAATGTCCACTACCCAAGTAACCCTGCACCGGTAAAGAGGCGCATGTGATCATCAGGATAGGTTAAACCGTTAAACTTTCCAACATTGGATGGTAATTTCGCTCGCTCAAACGGAGCCAGTGCTATCTCTCTGGTAAACTTTGATTGTTCAGCTGCTTCGGTTGGGCGATACACCAAATTATAATCATGCTCAGCTTCTGGATTGTATACTGCACGTACTTTTGGCTTGTAACTAGCATGATCTGCAGATATTCGATTTAAAATACTTGCGCTATCCTCTTCCTCATAGGTCTCATCGAGCTTATCGTGTTGGGTGTCCCGTTTCTGTGAAGACCGTGGGCCCAAACGAGAGTGGACAGATGCACGACGCTGAACGTTATCTTCTTGCCTTCTATTACCAGAATGAACAGGATCATTCCTGGTTCTAGAATACATTTCTGTTCCATCTTCAAACATGTGCGAAGGGGAACGAGCATGACTTTGAGTATTATAACTCAAAACTCGAGGTGCCGGCGAAGCACGGACCTGAGGAGCGTTAACCGGAGCTTGAAAAGCTGGAGTTCCGGTTTGGGCACATAACTGAGCATACATAGCGTTTAGAGCCACTTGAGATTTGATTAACCACGATAATGGAGTCTCTCCAGGTGGTAAAATCGACCTAACATCAACCTGAGGAGCCGCCGGCGTTATAGGAATACTCGCATGATTAGGATCATACTGAGCATTAGCTTCGCCGGAAGAATCCTCAACTATTTATCCGTCGATCTGAGGTCCGACAACGACGCGTCGAATCTCTGATCGAGGACCTTGAAAAGATGATCCATCAGCCATGATGCTACAAATCTAAGTGAAACGAAACGAAAGATGAGAAAGAATTGAAATCGGTGGGCGCCAATGAAGAAACCCTAGATCAACTAGACCGGAACCTAAGTAGATCTGAGGAATGGGCTCTGCATAAAATGGTTAACCCTTCGTTTGGTTTCACGATGAATGATGAGTAAAACAGTACTCCGGCTGATCCTGCAAAACAGAACACAGTTAGCTCGCCACGGGGAGAAGGGGGTTCTCTCCGTGACCACCCTCCGGCATGAGAATAAGTACAGGTAATCGGAAGTAAAGTATTATAAGAGAGAGTAGTTGAGAGTGAATACCTTTCGTTGAACTCCAAGTTACTTATTTATAGCCGGTGTTTGGCGCCAAAAGGAGAGATTGTTAACTTTAACGGAATCTTCTGCTATTTCGTTAATGTTTGTTGGCAATCCGTTAGTGCACACGGATCGTGAGCTCATCCGCGGTTAGGGTGGTGCCACGTGTCAACATGAGATCACTACATTTTATAAATGTGAGCATGCCATCACCGTGATCTTCCTCAGCCGTCCAGATGCTGCCGTGTGGCAATTGGTTATAACCGAAAAAATGCTTGCACGATTGGGTGATAATGGCTTCTCAGGGTCCAGATAAGGGAAAGTTTCTCAGGGTTAACTGTTTCCTTGTGCGAGGAGCGCAAGTTAGTTAACTGATCTTCTTTCTTCTCCTTGCTGCATAGCGCAACGTTTGGTGGATACTTGCTTTGATATAAATATCCATGCAAGGTTTGTGCATGAGGCATTATCAAACGAGATTATTCAAGGTTAACTTTGAACCTCACGCGAGCCCGCATGAGGTAGTTAAATGAATCATTTTATCCCAAGAGAATGTTCAAGGTTAACTTTGAACCTTGCACGAGCCCGCGCAAGGTAGTTAAATGAATCATTTATCCAAAGAGAATGTTTGGGCTTTTAACTTTGAACCTTGTGCGAGCCCGCACAAGGTAGTTATATGATCCTTTCCTCTCTTGGATATTTGGCGCAGAGTTCTAATAAATCTTATTTTGGCAAAGAAGTCAGCGCGAAGTTTCCTTAGAAGTTATTAATGGGTATGGTTTCCTTGATTAGCGCAAGGTTTTTGGGACCATACCCCTTCAAATCCAATTAACAAACTTTTCTTTCCATCCCTCGAACTCGTCCATACTCATCAACTTCTGCGGTTTCTGAGTAGTACCCATTTCATTATCGAGGTTTATCTGGTTAACCGCAATTGAATTTGACGTTGAGGCTTGTGCTACTCCAGCTGCAAATGCGTTATGGAAATCTTCCATTTTGAAAACCGAGACACATACGCTGAAAACACTTGAAACTTTGAAAACAATTAGTTCTACTACAAGTTCGGTCGAACTTGTAGTTAAAATGAAGAATTCTCAGAAATTATCATAAGTTCGGTCGAACTTGTGAATTCAGATTTGAAAACTATCTCTTAAACTTCAGTCGAACTTGACAATTTTGTTTTAAGAAAGTTAATTGAACTTCGGTCGAACTTGTAAGATGAGTTTTTAATAAAACCACAAGTACGGGCGAACTTAACTCAAAATTTCTTGATTTTTATCAAGTTCGGTCGAACTTGATAAGAAATCAATAAACTTTTGATAAGTTCGAGCGAACTTAGCTGTATTCTTTCAAAAACCACCACAAGTTCGAGCGAACTTGCTAAAAATTCACTCAAAAAGTGTCTTTTTGGCTCAAGTTCGGTCGAACTTGACTAACAAGTTAGATAATGATGAGTTTGAAAAATATGTTTTTGCAACATTTCTACACAAATTTGTTTGATTTTAGACTCCAAACTCTCAAGGGTTTGTTGTTAGTGTGTTTTACATGACATATTCAAAATTAAACAGAATTTGTCCGTGAATTCTTCATTTTTGTTCAAAAGTTAAGAAAAATAGAAGAATGGAGATGAAATAGAGAGATTCTTGTCTCTGATACCACTTGTAGGAAGGTGCACAATTAGCACGGGAGCCTAAATTTGTTATCTATTGTCCGATTAGGCGGAAAAACCAAATATCAAGAATTACTAGTTTAATAGTTGTTTTCATTGATCTAAAGTTCAATACATTCGAGATCCGGATCCGACAGAGCTTCGCCTCTGATTTGACAAAGTTACCAACTATTACAAATGAAATCACAAGGCACCTATATATAGACATGGATGTTCGCTGGAGAGAGATAGAAGTTCGCCCGAACTTGACCTAGTCAAGTTCGCCCGAACTTGACTTCTCATCAATATCCTCGAGCAAACTTGTCCTAAAATACACTTAAATATGCCTCGTTTCATCTATACTATACAGACTCGATACAAGACTATTCTATAGACATTATACACCATTAGACTCCCTCTTGGATATCTACTTTGTCTTGTTCGGTCTTCAGAAACTCTCGTTTATTCCAGACTCGTTTTCGTGCAATGATGAAGGCAACAGACATATACACCAACATATATATTTTCTCTTCAATGATATGTTGGTCCGGTTAGGGCTCGGTCACGCGATTGAAACATTATATATAAAAATAAAAACGACATTAGCAACGTAATTTGTGTCATAAACCTTTACCAATCTCGTGCTTGACCCGTGTCAACCAGTTGACCACGTTGACTGTCATTGACCCGAACCGAGTATGTCTTGACTGGGTTCACTCGATTTGACCGAGCTGACTCGGTTGACTCGACACCCAAAACTGAATCGAATCTGCCAGTTGACCGTTTTGACTCAAACCCGAAACCAAACTGAACCGAGTGTGTTGTTGACTACAGTTGACCCGCCTTAACCAGTCAACCCGAGTTAACCCGGTATTGAATGAGTTGACTCGCTGACCCAGTTGAAACGATTGCACCGAGTTAAACCCAGTTGAGACCCGAGACTCGAACCGAGACCGAGTTGACCCGAATCACAACCAAAAATGAACCGAGCCGAAACTTGAAATGAGTGAACCTAGCTGAACCACCGAACCATGGCGTCACCACCGCCACTACCGCCGAACGACGGCTTTGTTTGTCCGTCGACGGTGACCGCCGTCACCTTTTCTCTCTACCGCCTGCTCCACTGCCGCCGTCATCTAACCGGGGTCACCAATGCCGTCACAACCACACCCCTGCTATGCCTGAAACAACCACCAAAACAGCAGGAGAAAGCTTGGATCTTTTCAGATCTGAAGCAAAAGAGACGAATATATAGGAGAGTTAAAGGCATTACCGGAGAAGAAAAACTCGAAGAATAATAGCTGCCAGATACGAAAACTGCTATTCCACTGCTCCGATGAGAAAACCGTAGCCGAATTCGAATTCAGAGCATTCACTTTAGGGGGTACGCGCGACCACGTGCCGGAACGACGTCCCGGAGCTCCGGAGCTGGCGATGGCGCCGCCATGTCGCCGCCGCCGCTACACCGCAGTTCCACCGTGTCGGTCGCCGGACTTGTCGCAGGTTTCTGTCTTCTAAAGAGAGAGTTGAGAGAAGGGTGTGAGAGGAGAGAGAGAGGGTGTGTGTTTTATGGTGAATTAGTGTGTGTGTCACCCTTTTATACTAGGGTTTTGTGTGAGTTGGGCCCAAGGCCCATAACTTCGTTTCTTGCGTTTTCGAGCGGCGCGAACCCATTTTCGAGCACCGTTTTTGTTCCCGATCGTCGTATAACATCGTTTATTATAGTTTTAGGGTCAAAACTATGTAAAATAGCGTCGTAGTCGTTGTTTAATGTGTTTATTCGTCGGTAGCGTTAAAATTGCGAAACTTGACACGTTTGTCGTTTCTTGTCCGTTTTTCGATCCGATTGTAACACCCCGATCGCGTAATACAACAACACGCGGTGGAAATATGGAGGAGTCACGTTACAAATTACTCAGCCATAACTGATACTAAATTGTTTCACTTTCATTAACATCGTTTTACAATACAAGGGAAACATGAAGTTGTCTTTTGATTAAAGAAGTCTAAAGTCTGGATGTATTCCTATATGCAGCAAACTTGAATAACCGAAACCTGAAACAAATGTGAAAACGAGACATCAACAAACAATGTTGGCGAGTACATAGTTTTGTTAGCCAGATTAATGGCAAAAAGTTTAGTGTTGCAATACTTCGACAACTACAAGAGTCGTCTATTGAAAATGGACTCTTTGAAGCCAAGGAATGGCAAAAAGATTTAGTATTGTAATAAACTAACTTGATTATAAAACTTGTGACACAATAGTTTTGTATATGGCAACATGATTAATACTAAGTAATTTTTATGCCATTGAAAATTTGTACATTGTTCATTGTAATCGCCTTGAATTTTATCATAAAACTTGTGAGTATGTTATTAGAGATCCAATCAAGGATTATTAATAACAATATTGAAATTTGTCAAAACTCGCGTGAATGTTATTAGAAATAAAGTCAATGATTTAAAATAATACTTTGGTTATCCTTCTAAGAATCTAACATATTAAAATATGTAAGAGTTCTACAAGGATTTGGTTATTGTACTTTGAATCAATCAACCCAAAATCCTAACGTGATTTGGATAACGCTACAAGAGTAATACAATAAGAACACTTATGTATAGGAAGTACCAGCGGCATATCCACCATGTTCTTATAGTATTACACTCATTTCGTTATCTAAATCACAACTAATCACAATAACCACATAATCATCATCTTGGTCACATTTTCTTGTCATATACGTATTAAAGTACACAGAATCCAATAAAGGACTACCAATTAGTACTTTAAACATCCTACAAGAATCTAACTATGAAGATAGATAGATGCTTTAAGGATTTAGTAGCATATCAAGCTATGCTTTGGTTCAATATATCAAGCTATACTTTGGTTTAGTATATAGGCTATACTTTCATTTAGCATATCAAACTATGCTTTGGTTTAGTCACATTGAATCATAAAGTCCTAAATCCTAATGGTGAGTCGGATAACGCTACGAAGGGTAATACAATAAGCACACTTATATATAGGAAGTACCAGCGGCGTATCCACCATGTTCTTATTGTATTACTCTAGTTTCGCTATCTAATTCACCAACAATCTCTACACATAAACAATAACCATCATCATCAGCGTGTAAAGCACTTCTTAGAAATCTTACTACAAAGATAGAAGATTTAAGACTGTACTTCAAGTATCCTACTAGGATCAATCTATAAAGATATAAAGATACTATAAGGATTTGTTTCGTGTCCCCAATTGTCATGTCCTGCATAAAAGGAATATTGCACAAAATGCTCTTAGTAAACATATAATTGCCATACATTGTGAAAAATTGATTACACATATGAATCACCACAAAACATCTGGAAAACGTAAAAGAAGGGGAGCAATGTACTCGCCTGGGATTGCGTATAGATCTTGTTCAAATGATATAACAAAGCTCAAAGGATCAAGAGTTCAAGTGTCGAAGTGGTTCCTAGTGTATTTGATAACTACATGTTGGTGTGTCGAACTTGAAAATGAGAGATTGGATAGAATGAGGTATGTAAACCAAACAAGAGTTGGATCTTGTATATTATGGTTTATAATATCAAACATTCTTAATTGGAAGCATTCAAAGAGTTTTGACTCGCTATGGCTTGCTAAAGTGGTTTACGCCAATTTAACGGGTCATAAACGTAACTATGGGTTCGGGTGGTTAAATATGTCATATGACAAGTCTAATATGCCAATATTAGTTTATATAAGTTGTACAATCAGTTTTAGATGTTAAAACAATGCTCTTATATGTTCAAAACTAAATTAAGTACAAAAAGGGTATTTTCGGCATAAGGAATACATATTCGACTAACCAAACGGTATGACCTTAAGGTATAACCTCAGAGGGTTATTCCCTATAATAGTATGGTCATAATAATGGGCTTGGTCGGATCCTAAAGGTGACCAAACGGGTCAGATTCGAAAGTCAAAGCGGTAGTCAAGACCGCTCGACTTACGACCCTAAACAAGTACTAAACTAAAAGTGACGAGCTAGACATGTTAAACATGTCTACCTAAGTTTATCAAACTAATTTGGTATCAGAAGGGTTTTGATACCCGAAAATAGTTCTGTGTATAATGCGCATTTGCGCATTATTGACCGAAACTTTGACTCGTCACTTCGACTAGTAAACGTGGTAAATCAGTAGGCACGATCGCTAAGGATCATAACCATCGTGATTACGATCACGTTGCAAAGTCCAATTGCACTTTGACTAGACCAATTAATGGTCAAAAATGAAAGTGAAACAGTAAGTCAAACTGTCTGACTTTTAGCTAATAATAAGCTAAAAGAATGAACAAGGCTTAGTTAGAGCACTTACTTGCACTCAAGGAAGCCAAGATTACTAGAAAAACTCAGATGGGAGGCCTCCTAATAAGGTACCAACTCCACTTAGAGTTTAGAGAGAAGAAAGATGGAAATGAGCAAGGAATTTGGTTGAAGATCAAGGGTTTATAGTTGTTGGAGAGCTTTAAGATCATGCCAACTGTTGGGATATGTTCTAGGATGTTTCCAAGTGTTTAGTGAGGTGTCAAGACCAGAGAAAGTGTGGCATAAACGAGTTATAGGTGTCAAGTCAGATGAACAAGAAGCAGTGAGGTAATTGTTGAAAACTGGCATCCCCGCGCGTCGCGGGAGGTCTAAGTGATTCTCTCACGTGGCGCCTGAGATTCCAAAGTTTCAGAACTGGCAGAACAGGTCCCTACAGCCTAAAACTTGTTTTCCGACGCATTTTGGCACTTTTAACACCCGTTAACCCCATTTTTAAGCTTTATACGGAAGATAAAGCATAGGGAACTTGAAATATGTTCAACTATATTTCAGGTGTCAGTTCGTTTGATCGTACGGTTGCAGTTTTCGGTTAATTACGAAGAAAGTCGTAACGGACGCGCAAATGACCGTAAATGCGTGACGAACGATATTTTTTCATTCTAATCATTAAAATACAAGATTTTAATGATTACAAAATTTTTGGATGTCCGTACATGTTCCGGATAGCGAAATACGCAAATTGGCATACTTTCGCAGAATTTGCAAAATAGCCCCTGAAGTTGCATAAAGGTGTGTTTTGTCATTCCTAAGCCCTCAAAACTTATATCTAAGTTATGTAAAGGGTGTCTAGGGTATGTGTAACATATGTCCTTGTTCCGGAGTGTGCGCCGCTATGAGAATCGGCAGACTTTTGTAGTTTGTCGTAAATAGTCCCTGTGATCGAAAAGGCTTGTTTTTGACATACCAAACCTTTCAAAACTTATTTCTAAGTTATATAAAGGATATTTAGGGTATGTTTAGCTCGTGTCCTCATCCCGGTGTGTACGTTGCGTTAAACAGGTTACGTTTAGGTATCGGTTATCAAAATGCCTTCAAAGAAAAAGTTTTTGAAAGCTCCAAATTTTGCATAAGGGTTATAGTCTCCCCTACTTTAGGAAATTTCGTCCCGAATATTATTCGAAGGAGACCGTAGAGTGTATTGAAATTATTGAAAGTAGAGCAGAGTGCTAGATTCCAAAAATGCAGAGCATTGTTTGGTGTTGGAAATTTTGGGGGGAATTCAAAGTGTAAGCAAGAATATTCTTGGTATCTTAAGGTATTTAAACCTTTTAGAACTCATGAATCTTTAAAGTGTCATCGAATGTATAAAAATTGTTTCATCGAGTGTGTAAAAGTTGTTTTGTATGGCACTATGTTATACTAAGGCACTTAGTGTAAATCCATAGCAAACAAAGAGGTGTACATTCAAGCCTGGCCATAGTACACGGTTTCTAACGTCCCACGAGGTACATCCCATGTACCATGAGCATCTCATGCATAGGAGACGGGTCAACATACCTATGGCATCAAGGTCGTCACCTTTAACACCATAATATACTCCCGGTCAGCTCGGATAGAGTTAATGAATGTACTCATCTTGTCCATTGCATTCAATAAACAGATAACAAATAATCACACAATCACATAATGGTCCAAGATAACATAAAACCCTCAAGTGACTCTGGTAATGTTCCGAAGAATAACACAATAAGAACACTTATATATAGGAAGTACCATCGGCGTATCCACTGTGGTCTTATTGCGTCATACCCTTCCCGTTACCTAATCACTCTAGATTTTATGCCATCATCTCAACAAAGCTTATTATGATTCTCATATGTCGAACCCCGTAATTAAGTGTGCACCCATAATTACGTGTTTCGTCATATGGTCCACATAGCTCCTCTTGTTAAGTGAAGGTAACAAATATTGAGGTTGAGGTATCATCTAATATCAAACAAACATCAACATAACACAACATTTGTCAGATCAGATCATCGTTTTATACCAGCAATGATAACAATACTTGTTTTGCATCCAACCAATATTTGTAGCAAGTATTTCATTCTAGTATAAATGTTAATATATGTTTCACACTAACCAAACTGGTAGTATGTATCATATACTAAGCATGGATTGTCATAAACAATGTAAGTAAGTCATGACAATATTTTGAAACCATGTGCTAAGTATGCTAGGTTAACATACTAAGCAAAAAGGTATTTGTAATCATGTGCTATACATATTGGGTTAACAAACCATGTATTTAATATCATGAAAACAAAAGTAGTGGTTGTTGATGCATATGTCTGTTGCCTACGTCATCGTATAATATCGAGTCAGTATTTAGGAGCGAAATGTCAAAGTTTATGTATATTTAGGGACAAGTTCGCTTGAAATGGTAGTGTTGTAGTCAAGTTCGGCCAAACTTGACTAAGCAAGTTTGCCCGAACTTGCACTCCCACCAGCGAACTTGTGTTAGTATAAATAAGAGCTTTGATGTTTCATTTGTAACTTCAGAGATTTTGTCACGACAGAGGCGAAACTCTGTCAAAGTGTTTACAGGATCTTTAACGTTGAATATTAATGAAACGGTGATTAAATAGAAACAAATGAGTGTATCTAGTGTCGCCTAAGCAAACGGATTCCACACGTTTACCTTAGGTTTGTCAGATTAGTGCCCGAACGATCCGTACGACAGATCTACAAGTGGTATCAGAGTAGGATTGGCCTAATTTGAAGACATTGGACTGAAATCATCTCATCTTCTACTCATTTCTTCTATTTTTAACTTTTCTTGGACAATTCACGGACAAAATGGACTGATTTTCAAGTATAGTATGTAAAATCCATAATAGATAAACCCTTGAAAAGATCAGAGCTTAAAATAAATGAATTCATGCCAAAAAAATTGAAAAAAACCATGTTTGAAAACACATGTTCGCTCGAACTTAACATCAAGTTTGCTCGAACTTGACTTAAAAATTCACATTTTTCATCAAGTTCACCCGAACTTGATTGATTTTTCAAGGTTTTAGGTTAAGTTCGCTCGAACTTGCTTACTTTTCAATCAAATTTTATCAAGTTCGCCCGGACTTGATTAAAATTTGTTGAAAACCTAGTACAAGTTCGCCCGAACATGCTTGTTTCTCTTGAAACTTATACAAGTTCGCCCGAACTTGTTAAATAGCTGAGTTTCACATGCTGTGACAAGTTCGACTGAACTTGTCTAAGGTTTCTAAAAAGAAGGCATGAAAATCCCGAAAAACGTCTCAGACATTATATATATCGTTAGATTCGTATTGACGAGACGAGTTTAAAGCTCTAATATGGTAAAAAAAAGTTTTCCGAATAATTTTAAACGTTTTTAGCAAACCGATACGTTGATATTGTCGGTTAAAAAGTCAATTTTTTCTAAAAATTGTCTGTTTGCTAATCATTTTTCAAGTGTTTTGAACGATAGATTAGTTTGGAAAACGAAATGGAGTCCACGAAGCCTCCTATGTTGATGAATATAGATGAATATGATGTTTGGAAAGGAAAATTTGAGAGCTGGGTCAATGCTATGCATTTCCGTAGTTGGGTCGTGATTGAGACAGGTTATGTCATTCCTAGAGATGAAAATCAGCAAATTCTGGAGAAGTGCAAATATTCTACTCAACAACAAGATGATTATTTTGCTGAAAAGAAAATAATTAATCTGATACAGCAGTCGGTGAAATGAAATATCTTGAATCTGCTACCAGAATGTGATACGGCACAACAGCTATGGAATGCTCTACGTGCTAAATATCTGGAGCGTGCTGAGATGATTAAAAGCAAGAAGGTAAAGTCAGAGGTAAAAATTGTTGATAAAGAAGTGGTAAAGGTATAAATTGTGGAGGTCGAAAAACCTTGTACAAAGTATACTGAATCTGTCTGCTTAAATTGTCAAAAATTCAAATCTATCAATGCCAAACTTTTGAAAGATTTGGAATGTTTGTCATTAGAAAATAAAAAAGTTAAAAGAAAATGAAAAGAATTTTGAAAATCAAATAAAAATTTTAGAAAATAAAAAATTACAAAATGTGAAATACTTTCAAAATAATATAAAAATTTTAGAAAATGATAAATCTGTTTTGAATAAAAATGTTATTAAAAACAAAATATAATAAACTCGCATCTTGAAAAATTAGAAAACTTGAACAAGATGTTGAGATTGCAAAAAATAAAATTGATGATTTAGAAAAACAATTGAAAGGTTTTGTGACTTCATCTGTAATGTTAGATCAGATATGTCCTAAATCGTTCAATACGAATAAAAAGGAAATTCCAATAAGTGACAATGTCACAAATTATGACGATGTCATAATTAAGGATTGTGATGATAATACCGATGATGAAAATGATAAAAAAGAAATATTTTTGAAACTAAAAGAAAAATTTCAAGAAACTGTTCTACAATCTGCTAAAAAAGGTGAATGCTCATCGCAAAAACCTTCCAAGCAGAATGGAGAACAAAAACAACATGAAAAACAAAATTCTAAAAATTTTCAAAACAAAAATAAAAGCTCGTCGGTACGATCATCCAATCATTATAAAAACTCACAAGAATTTGAGAATAAGTGGTGCAGGTCGGATCACATTGCTTCAAAGTCAAATCAATTTTATAGAAGAAGCAGGAAAGATGACTACTACATGTCAAATCAATGTGCAGATTTGGGTGTTTGGTCTGAATGTAGAGATTTGTACGATAACAGAGTGTGTTACAACTGTGGATTTGGTGGACACATTGCTGTTAACTACCTGAAAAAAAAAAGAGATTTGATACGAGAAGATGCTATAAATGTCAAATCAAAGGTCATATTTCCAGCGATTGTCCGACTAATGTGAAAAGAAGATCGGTTAAATCTTAGGGGGAGAAAAGACCAGAGGAGAAGAAAACAGAGAAGAAAAATGAGAAACTGTAGAGAAGCCCAAAGAACAAAAAGTCAAGTTATCACAAGGGCAAAAAGACAGATTGAGAAAAAAGAGAAAAAAAGTTAGAGAGTATTTGGAAAAGATTTTGTCCTCGGATACGTCTAAAAAATCATATAAAAGTTCTAGTGAATCATTTTACTCACAGTCAAGTAAAACGAATTCATCAAACTCAGATGGGTGGCCTCCTAATAAGGTAGAAACTTCACTTAGAGTTAAGAGAGAAAAAAGATGGAAATAAGCAAGGAATTTGGTTGAAGATGAAGGGTATTTATAGTTGTTGGAGAGCTTTAAGATCATGCCAAGTGTTGGGACATGTTCTAGGATGTTTCCAAGTGTTTAGTGAGGTTTCAAGACCAGAGAAAGTGTGGCATAAACGAGTTATAGGTGTCAAGTCAGATTAACAAGAAGCAGCGAGGTAATTGCAAAAAACTGGCATCCCCCGCGTATCGCGGGAGGTCTAAGTGATTCTCTCACATGGAGCCTGAGATTCCAAAGTTTCAGAATTGGCAGAACAGGTCCCTACAGCCTAAAACTTGTTTTCCGACGCGTTTTGGCACTTTTAACACCCGTTACCCCATTTTTAAGCTTTATATGGAAGATAAAGCATACGTAACTTGAAATATGTCCAAGTATATTTCAGGTGTAGGTTCGTTTGGTCGTACGGTTACGGTTTTTGGTTAATTATAACGAAAGTCGTAACGTACGCGCAATGACCGTAAATGCGTGACGAACGATATTTTTTCATTCTAATCATTAAAATACAAGATTTTAATGATTACAAAATTTTTTGGATGTCCGTACATGTTCCGGATAGCGAAATATGCAAATTGGCATAGTTTCACAGAATTTGCAAAATAGCCCCTGAAGTTGCATAAAGGTGTTTTTGTCATTCCTAAGCCCTCAAAACTTATATCTAAGTTATGTAAGGGGTATTTAGGGTATGTGTAGCTTATGTCCTTGTTCCGAAGTGTGCGCCGCTACGAGAATCGGCAGACTTTTGTAGTTTGTCATAAATAGTCCCTGTGATCGAATAGGCTTGTTTTTGACATACCAAACCTTTCAAAACTTATTTCTAAGTTATAAAAAGGATATTTAGGGTATGTTAGCTCATGTCCTCATCCCGGTGTGTACCTTGCGTTAAACGGGTTACGTTTAGGTATCGGTTATCGAAATGCCTTCAAAGAACAAGTTTTTGAAAGCTCGAAATTTTGCACAAGGGTTACACCGATTTAATCTATGAATATTAAAATTTAATTACGGAGCTAAAATTGTCATAATATTTCCATTTTGAAGGCGATACGTGCGACTGATGCCTCTGTTTCGCTGCCGGTGCGTTCCTGTAGTCGCGTTTTTTGCTCACATAAGCGTTTGGTGCCATTCGAAGCACCGTCATTTCATAAAACCAAGTTCATATGCTAAGAGTATACGTATAATATTCATATTTGTCGATCTTGTCTGTATTTTGTCCAGTGGCAGTTCATTGCCGCTTATCGTTCAGTAGTCTTTCCGCAAACCGACATCCGCGCACTGTACGGTTTGATAGGCGTCCCTAGACATTTCAAAAGCCTAATTTTGTTAGTGCATGTTTTAATCACTATTTATTATTACCTTAAACATTTGCAAATCGTGTAATTAAAGCCGAAAAGTACCGGTTGTCACATTCTTCCCTCGTTAAAGAAATTTCGTCCTCGAAATTTAGACTTTGTTATCTTCTTAGAGTTCTGTCATGCACTGGTAGGTATGAATAATACCGAGGTAGTTGACTACGAGAATTAATCAAGACTTGCTCAAGTTATATGAATATAACGACTTATTACAACAATAAGAACCCAATGATTCTTCTGTATTTGTTTTCTGAATTGATGTCAAGTGAACGAGACGTTATGATACAGTCACCATTATGAATAAGTTTACTGGATTCTAACAAAAGGGGAAATCAACCAATCAAGTTTTCAAATGGACGTTCACAATATGCAAATAAATTCTAGAAACAATAAATGTACTATCAATAGTACTTTGCGTTAGTTACCGAAACTCAGAATCAACAAGCTCAAATTGAATAGGACCATGAAAATGATTTGTCAACTATCGAACCATTAAATGAAATGACATTTGTGTTGACATTATCTAATTACAAGGATACACCGAAATACAACCGATCCTGGTGTATCACCGTCTTAATACATAGTTGCAATAAGACCATTTAAATGATGAGCCAAACGAAATGCACACGTAGTTTTGCATGAAACGATTGATCATGATTAGCCCAAGCTACAAGTTTATGCCAACGCCACAAGGCGTTGTAGTGATTGAAATGATTCGAAAATAGCGGTGGCTGAACAACTTTCACCGCGTTTGCAATAAGATAGGACGTTCAACAAAATAACCCCAAACATTTGTTCCAAATGAATTTCATAGAAATTTGGATTGATGACAAAAATAAATAACAAATGAACGTCATCGAGTTTGCAAGTGGCGTTGAAATAATCATTAGAGGTACACCGAATTAAGCCATGAATTTGTATACCATTTTCTTAATACACGATTGTATTAAGAATGTTTCAAGATAATGAATCAACAATGGAACTTAATAATGAATAAATAACAAATAATTAAATCTGTATGTGAAGTGTGTAGATGAAATCAGCACAAGCTTCAAATTAATGAAAACGCCACCACAAGGTGTCGTAAACAACAAATGATTTAGTGGACTTAAGATCAAACAAGTCTACTATGGTTCGAAATAAATGAAACGCTTGTTGATATTATTTGAATATGACGGCCTCAATTCATCATATGGAATCCTTGAATTGAGGGAGTAAAATGAGCAAGTTTAGCCAACTAAAATCCCGGAGGGTTTCCACGAATCAAGGTTCAATGTGGAATCCCGGAGGGTTTCCAGGAATCAAGCCAACCACATGCCAAACAAACAATGCAGGCGTGACGTATGACTTTGTCAAGAAGTTGTAATCGGGTGTTTACTAATCATGAATGAAATTCTCGTAATGAGATGAACCTCAAAAAGAGTAGAGGTGCAAGAATCTACTCATTGTATGCAAAGTTCGAATATTCAACAAAAGAATTTAAGAGTTACCTCGAATTTCATGCAATGACCTAGCGTTACGTGACATCACCACGAGATGTCAATCTTGGCGTAGTCGCCATTAGGGGAGTGGGGAGATGTGAGGACTTGTAGTTTCCTGTTGCGATGCCAATAATCGTGATTCCCATCAGTTTGCGAAGTCCTCGTTTGGACGTACCTTGGCGTGTTTTATACCGCTTGCGGTGCTACGTGACAATAGTTGTATGCTGATCGCCGCTCATTCCACTGACGGGATTTGCATCGCTATTGTTATCGTTCCTTCACGCTTTCCCAAAGCCTTGCCTCATATTTCGTACATTTCGTATTCCTACATCTGCGATGTACAAGCTAAGTTTCATGTAATCATGCCCCTCGGCATTCGGTTTGTCGTAGTTTACCTGCTCGGGTTAGTAAAAGAGCATAGGTGACATATATAAAATCGTTTGCCCGAGTAAATAGTCGCAGTTCCTACGAAATAACCTTTAAGAATTCTTGTGATAAGTTAACCAAAGGTCTTAAGTGTGTGTTCTCAAAACTTTCAAGTAGTGCTTATCGTATGCAATCGTTTCGTGGAACGTGTATAAAACACAACACTAATGCATGTTTTGAAATAAATATGTTGACCTGCGGCCATGGTTGGAACCCATGTATGTGTTCTAGGCGTTATGTATGTGTTCCAGTCTTAATAAGCTAAGTCCCCAAAGGAAAGTGAGGTTAAAGCCTAGGTATCTCTACAGAAACCTAATTCGCTGAAACCTATAGCTCTGATACCAATCTGTCACACCCCGATAAATAGATTACATCAGAGCCGGGCGTGATCGCCTGGTATCTTCATTGCACAGTGGAAGATAATATTTGCTAAGACTTCTATAAAATGAACACCCGCTAAGTACTCGGATCCCCATGGGTTCTCCTATTCCAACCGTGCCATAATTTGAAAATGTAAACTGAGAAAAAAACATGCGAAAAATCAATATAAATTTGAGCGAGTTCATAGTTTGTTTTGAAAAAGATTTTAAACAAATCTTTTTGTTTACCGGTTTAAATACTGTTGAGAAAACATAATAAAACCATTTTTCTCGCATGTTAATTGAAAACCTTGTTTTTGTAATGTTTGAATAACCGTCGATGTCCGCGTACGACAACGACAACATGCCCCGCATGAGCCTATAATCCACCCCAAGCTAGTAAGTGCCTCGCCAAACCGTTTACTCAAGACGGTAGACTAGCAGGTGGTCATAGTTCTAGTATGTAGCGAGGACTTCATTGTACAGTTTTAAGCGACTCTACGGCCCTTAGTGTTGAGTAGTGGACAATCCAGTCCATGTGTCTATAAGCAGGACCAACCAGTCCTCTTATTTGTATGTAGGACAAACCAGTCCTTGTGTCTTCGTGCCTCGCACGAGCATGTGTAGGCCTAGCCCACTAGTATCTTTGTGCCTCGCACAAATGAGAATGGGCCTAGCCTATTTGAGTCTTTAACAGGACCAACCAGTCCCCTTAGTTGTATGTAGGACAATCCAGTCCCGTTGTAGCTAGGACATTCCCGTCTCTAGCCATGTAACTCTTGCACGTTCTGAAAATACGCGTATGTTTTGTAAAACTGGTATATTGAGTATAAACTTTTCGTAAACCATTTGAGTTAATTAAAATTCTTTCGTAACATGGTTTAGAAATATGAATCCTTTCGTTTCTCGAAATTTTGTATACCTTGTCAAAACTTGCATGTCTTTCCACCCCCAAAAACATTTATAAAAAAGTAAAAACAGTAAAAAATTGGGGTTATGAACTCACCTTGTTATCCTTGTGCCAAGCTAGCTAAATGTGTTTCCGTAATGTCATTCCGAGACATGAACTCGCTAGTGTGCAACTATACCATTCCTAATCAAGGAATAATTTATAAGCTTCATGTTAAACGTAATTAAACTACGCATCCGAGCTCTACCGAATCATTAACCAACGACTCTAGGGAAGTGTTATCGTCTTGAACTGTAATAACCAATCTAAGGTTATTTGATCCCATTTAATCGGGATAGAAACTAACTCTAGCAATCGACTTAGTTTTTGAGTGTTTAGGATATATATATATATATACTTATACGAGGTTGTGTTAGTCGTCATGAATAAAGGCGTAGATGGAATATGGTACGTATTCGAAACGTCGTATATGATTCGGTAATTACCATTGTATTTTTCGTAGGATGGAAACAAATATATATATATATATATATATTCGTGAACTTTACGTTTGAAACGAATATAACAAATATATTCATTTTATAAGAATATTCACATCCGAAACAATTGTAATAAATATAAAAAATTATATTTATTTATATGATTTCCGAATATTAAGTGTTTGAAATAATACAATATAAGAAACTATATTTATTTTATATAAAGTATCTGAATCGTCGACGTCCGAAATAAATATAAATCATTATATTTATATTTAATAAATTTATTTCAATAAAAGTATTCGAATCGTCGACACTTGAATAAATGTAAAACATGATACTCGTTTTATAAAATAATCCCGACGTTTGAAGTAAGTATTCAAATTTTCGATGTTTGAATGAATATAAAATAATTCATTTATTTTGCATTGATTTCGAGTCTCAAACGTTGATATAAGTAATTATATTTATTTTATAAAAGTTTTCGAGTTTTAAGCGTTTTGGACTAAATATAAATAATTATACTTAGTGTATAAAAGTTTCGAGTTTTGTTAACTTGTAAACTATGTTTCATTGAAATATTGTAGACTTGTTTTGAAAGAGTTATAACGTCCGTCAAAATAAACATATATTTATACTTATTTTTTGTAAAAATTACTTGAACCTAGGTGTCGTTTATAAAATATAAGCAATTTCGTATTACGTATTTTACGAAAAACGGGCAGAGTTTTCTCTGTTTTTAGGATAACCCGACAACTCAATGTGTCGTTATTTTTGTCAAAACTCAACAATTATTCAAACAAATAATATATATATTTTTCGTCAATCGTTTAAAACATAATTTTCATTGATACAAGTTCAATATACATATATATTTTGTGTAACGATGTCGGTTCGGTTTATAAAGCATTTTTGTACACAAGTCCGATATATTTATATATTTTCTCTTCAATGATATGTTGGTCCGGTTAGGGCTCGGTCACGCGATTCAAACACTATATATAAAAATAAAAACGACATTAGCAACGTAATTTGTGTCGTAAACCTTTACCACATCTCATGCTTGACCCGTGTCGACCAGTTGACCATGTTGACTGTCATTGACCCAAACCGAGTCTACGTTGACTGGGTTGACTCGGTTTGACCAAGTTGACTCGGTTGACCCGACACCCAAAACTGAATCGAATCTGCTCGTTGACCGTTGTTGACTCGAACCCGAAACCAAACTGAACCGAGTGTGTTGTTGACCACGGTTGACCCGCCTTAACCAGCAACCCGAGTTAATCCGGTGTTGAATGAGTTGACTCGCTGAACCAGTTGAAACGATTGCATCGAGTTAGACACGGTTGAGACCCGAGACTCGAACCGAGACCGAGTTGACCCGAATCACAACAAAAAATGAACCGAGCCGAAACTTGAAATGAGTGAACCGAGCTGAACCACCGAACCGTGGCGTCACCACAGCCATTGCCGCCGAACGACGACTTTGTTTGTCCGTCGACGGTTACCACCGTCACCTCTTCTCGCTACCGCCTGCTCCACCGCCGCCGTCATCTAACCAGGGCCACCACTGCCGTCACAACCACACCCCTGCTATGCCTGAAACAACCACCAAAACGGCCGGAGAAAAATTAGATCTTTTAAGATCTGAAGCAAAAGAGACGCAAATATAGGAGAGTTAAAGGCGTTACCGGAGAAGAAAAACTCGAAGAATAATAGCTGCCAGAGACGAAAACCGCTATTCCACTGCTCTGATGAGAAAACCGTAGCCGAATTCGAATTCAGAGCATTCACTTTAGGGGGTACGCGCAACAACGCGCCGAAACGACGTCGCCGAAGCTCCGCTGCCGCCGGTGGCGCCGCCGCAGCTCCACCGTGTCGGTCGCCGACTTGTCGCCAGTTTCTGGCTTCTAAAGAGAGAGTTGAACGAAGGGTTGATTGGAGAGATAGGGTGTGTGTGTTTTATGGTGAATTAGTGTGTGTGTCACCCTTTTATACTAGGGTTTTGTGTGGGTTGGGCCCAAGGCACATAACTTCGTTTCTTGCGTTTTCGAGAGGCCCGAACCCATTTTCGAGGATCGTTTTCGTTCCAATCATCGTATAACGTCGTTTATTAGAGTTTTAGGGTAAAAACTATGTAAAATAGCATCATAGTCATCGTTTAACGTGTTTGTTTGTCGGTAGCGTTAAAATTGTGAAACTTGACACGTTTGTTGTTTCTTGTCCGTTTTACGATCCGATTTCATCTACGAATATTAAAATTTAATCACGGAGCTAAAATTGTCATAATATTTCCATTTTGAAGGCGATACGCGCGTCTGATGCCTCTGTTTCGTTGCCGGTGCGTTCCTGTAGTCGTGTTTTTTTTTTTGCTCACATAAGCATTTGGTGCCATTCGAAGCATCGTCATTTCACAAAACCAAGTTCATATGCTAAGAGTATACGTATAATATTCGTATTTGTTGGCCTTGTCTGTATTTTGTCCGGTGTCAGTTCGTTGCCGCTTATCGTTCAGTAGTCTTTCCGCAAATCGACATTCGCGCACTGTAAGGTTTGATAGGCGTTCCTAGACATTTCAAAAGCCTAATTATGTTAATACATGGTTTAATCACTATTTATTATCACCTTAAACATTTGCAAATCGCGTAATTAAAGCCGAAAAGTACCGGTTGTCACAAGCGGAAGGCTTCAATTCAAAACAACGCGGTTGTCACTCCGCCTGCCCCCACACCACTTAATGCCATCTCCTCCACCCAAAACAACTATCCACCCAAGCAAAACTACACCGGCACATGGCCTAGGTGTGATTGCTGCATCTACCACCATCTCCCTTCTACCCCGTGTCGGAAATGCGCCAACTGTAACAGGATGGGGCATTTCGCTAGCCATTGTCACCAAACCTAAAGCAATCAAGCCATTGTCCCTAACCCTAACCCGAACCAAACCCAACCTCAGCATCAGAATGCTCCTATGCGAGCATGTTACAAATGTGGTGATCTCAATCATCTCGCCAATGTATGTCCTCTTCTCAACCAGCAGCAGCAACAGCCTGAGCCTGCAAAGGGGCGAGCTTTCATGTTTACCTCTGCTCAAGCCCAAAGTTCTAACGACGTCATTACTGGTACATTCCTTGTGAACCATATTTATGCTACATGCCTATTTGATACTGGCGCCGATAGGAGTTTTGTGTCGCTAGAATTTGAACCTTTGCTTAAGTGCGAACGATCTAAAATGCCTAATCCTTTCGCTGTCGAAGTTGCTAATGGTAAAACCATCTCCGTTGATTCCGTTCTTTCTTGTTGCTCTTTGATTCTTAACGATCATTCGTTCTCCATTGACCTCATTTCTATTCAAATGGGTAGTTTCGACATCATAGTAGGCATGGATTGGCTTATGCGAGTTCGTGCCGATGTTGTTTGTTCTGAAAAATTTATTCGCCTCCCTCTTCCTCAAGGTGATCCTCTACACGTCTATGGCGAGAAACCTTCTAAGGGTCTCAAGCTTATGTCGTGCATCAAAGCGAACAAGTACTTACGTAAGGAGTACTTTGCCTTTCTTGCCCACGTTGTGGAGAAAGAAAGCTAAAGGTCCTAGCATAAGTGATGTTCCTGTCGTTTGTGAGTTTCCTTCTATTTTCCCTGAGGATCTTCCTGGTCCTCCGCCTCCTCGAGCTGTCGATTTTCGTATTGATCTTATCCCTGGGCGCAACTCCTGTTGTGAAAGCTCCCTACCGTCTAGCACCCTCGGAGATGCAAGAACTATCAAGCCAACTTCAAGAGCTTCTTGATAAAGGCTTTATACGCCCTAGTACTTCCCCTTGGGGCGCTCCCATTCTCTTCGTCAAAAAGAAAAATGGATCATTTCGCATGTGTATTGACTATCGTGAGCTCAATAAGCTTACAGTCAAAAACTGATACCCACTTCCTCGTATTGATGATCTCTTTGATCAATTGCAAGGCGCGAAGTGCTTTTCAAAGATTGATCTCCGTTCTAGTTATCATCAACTTCGGGTTTCCGAGGAGGATGTACCCAAAACCACCTTTCGCACAGGTTATGGACACTACAAGTTCGTGGTCATGCCTCTTGGTTTGACCAACACACCTGCAGTGTTTATGGATTTCATGAACCGCGTGTGTAAGCCTTTTCTTGATCACTTCGTCGTTGTATTCATCGACGATATCCTAATCTACTCCAAGACGAAAGAAGAACATGGACGACATTTGCGTCTCATTCTTCAGCTTTTGCAAACCGAACGTCTTTACGCGAAATTCTCCAAATGTGAATTTTGGCTAAAAGAGGTTCAATTCTTAGGTCACACCGTCAATGACCTCGGTATTCATGTCGACCATGCAAAGATAGAAGCTGAAGAATTGGATTGCACCTAAGTCGCCCTCTAAAATTCGTTCGTTTCTTGGTCTAGCTGGGTATTATCACCGTTTCATTTCGAACTTCTCTAAGATTTCCGTTCCTTTGACTTCGTTGACTCAAAAAGATAAACCTTTTGTTTGGGGTCCCGAACAAGAGGAATCTTTCCAAACGCTCAAGGACATGCTTTGTAATGCTCCTATCCTCACTCTCCTCGATGGGAATGACGATTTCGTTGTGTATTGCGATGCCTCTAACCGGGTTCTTGGTTGCGTACTCATGCAACGAGACAAAGTAATCGCTTACGCGTCGAGACAACTGAAAATTCATGAGAAAAACAATACTACTCACGACCTTGAACTTGGTGCAGTTGTCTTTGCATTAGAGATATTCAAATGGCTCCATTTGAAGCATTGTATGGTCGTAAGTGTCGTTCGCCTATTTGTTGGCACGAGATTGGAGACGTACAAATCACCAGTCCCGAGCTAATACAAGAGACAACGGACAAGATCTTACAAATACGTGATAATCTCCTCAAAGCACGAAGCCGACAAAAGAGCTACGCTGACAAAAGACGCAAGCCCTTGGAATTTAATGTGGGTGATCATGTACCTCTCAAGGTATCCCCTTGGAAAGGAGTTTTCCATTTTGGTAAGAAAGGCAAACTCGCTCCTCGCTACGTAGGTCCTTTCAAGATCTTCGAAAGGATTGGCAAGGTAGCATATCGACTTGACCTCCCTCAAACGCTCAACAATGTTCATCCCGTTTTTCATGTTTCAAATCTCAAGAAATATCTAGCTGAAGAAGGACTTCAAGTTCTGCTCGAAGATCTTCAAATCAATGAGACGTTGCATTTTATGGAAAAATCGGTCGAAATCATGGACCGAGGAGTCAAGCAGCTACGGCGCAGTTGGATCCCTATCGTAAAAGTTCGTTGGGAAGGGAAACGTGGCGCCGAGTTTACTTGGGAACTCGAGAGTGATATGAAGACTAAATATCCCATCTCTTCGTTGCATCTTCATAAATTTCGGGACGAAATTTCCTAAAGGAGGGGAGACTGTAACGCCTCGCTTTTCGTAGCTTTCCATTTTTTAGCAAGATTGTATCGTAATTCTATTATTCGGAAACTTGTTTCCCTTGTAATCGTATCTCGTTTTCAAATCATTGTAAATCCAATACTTTGATCGTAATAAAATGAATCTTTTATACATTGTTTATACATCTCTATACATTAATACGTGCATTTGGTTGATACATGATTCATAATTCGCTTAAACGTAAGTTTAACTCGTAAACATTGATCGTGTATTCGTAATTCTCAAATCTCCATACATTCAAATACTTGGTTATTCGATTTTAAGATTAAGTTATATGTTTTCACTTGATTATACCTAACCATAAATCAAACATACTTGTTACTTTTGATATGTCACCTACATGTATTTTTATCACACATTTTGGCACTTTAAAACATGTTTAATATGCACTTTAGACCTTGATAACCTATGAATAATACACCAAACATCATGTAACATCTTATTTATATAAAGTGCATCTCAAATACACCTTTTATTACATTTAACCAACAAAAAAAGAAGATAAAGGCTGAAAATCAGCCTTGCAATCAGCCCTTGTTTGGGTATGTTTTTTGGCTTGTTTCTAGTCTAATGACCCACTAATTCTATTCAAAACCCAACCCACTTAAATCCTAATCCTTTTCCTATAAGTACCTCTTATATTCCAGCCATTTTTCCACTTTACAAAGCCTCCAAGCCTCCCAAAACACTCAAAGTTCGTAGCTAAATCCAATTTTCGGGCAGATTTGTACCTCTACACTAAAGTGAGCATAACTCACTCAATACTCAACGAAATTGCCCATTATTTTCCTACATGCTTGGTTTTCCTTTGGACATGATTCCATGGTCTCTCCTTGGAGAATTCAGACCTGGAAGTTCCCCGAAAAGGGCTCCAAACTTTCTGTTTTAATCAAAACTCTGTCAAAACTCATGTTTTCATCAAACAACCTTGTGTTCTTGCGCTCCAAATCAAAGTTATGATTAGTGAGACTAACCAAGATGTTAAACAAGTAAATAAGATTGTTTTAACACTCTAAACTTTCTGTTTTTGAAGAGCTTTAAGATCACAAGTGATGCTAAGTCAAGAACTTGTTGAAGGTGTGACTACAAGGTTAGCTTGGGCTATCCTAACTCTAAGTCCACACATCACTTGATGTTTTTCATAATTATCCCAAGTAGTTTGCTAGCTCTAAAGTGTCACAACCCTGTCTAGCCGTCAACGTGTGTCGATGTGTGCTCCCCGGGTTGTAGTTCACTTGGCTACTTGGTATAGTGGTGACACACCCTACATTCTTGTCATTTACATTCTTGTTCATATTATTATTGTTAATCTTGTTCTAAGACCCTCCTTGTTGTCTATGACAACTCGTGTAGTGGTGAACCATATAACGAGGTTAAATGGATGTTCGTCATCCTACCTCCATGCTTAACTTACTTGAATACTTAGAGGTACCAAGGTGGATGGTTCATCCTCCCACCCCCTACATGATCTTACTACTATGTATATACTATGGACTATAATATAATTCTAAAACCGAAACCTTGATAATGACTAAATAATCACCTATCAAGTTATTAAGTTTATCACTAAAGTACGTAGTTCCTTGTCACGATTCTAATAGATCTCGAACCTATGAAACCATATAAACCCCTTTTCGGGTTGTCATAGTGTCAAGAACAAGTGCTATGTCTTAGTGAATATTTTCACATAATATTTTAATTCTCCTTTTCGTAATCTCTCTCGAATACTCCAAATCTATCGTTACATTCCTAACTAATACTTATGTTCTTATTGTAGAAGGACAAGGTGCCAAACTCTAATCAACACAACAAGCTCCCGGAATTACTTAAGTGGAACACTTAGCAAAACCGTGAGTACACTCGACCCATTTAGCGTTTTAGTCACTTTTGGGTTGTAACATGTTTACCTGTCAAAATACACATATCACAAACTCATGCTTTACATGCTCTATCTTATACATGAATACTTGTTATGCCTAGATACATGCTTGATTATACATGATTGATCATTAACCTAGCTAGCCCAACTTATCATATATAGCGCTATAGGAGTAGCACGCCACCCGTCGGGGTTATGTTAAGATACTCATTCTCATTTTAGTCTTGTCACTTTTGTGGCAAGGGAAGCACGATCTCGTTAAAAATTTTGTGGAAACTCGGGGTTTGATCTAGTATTGCATGATTAGTATGGACTTTGCTTACAATTACCATGTAGATTCGAGTTACACTTTTATACTTATGCTATGTATCACCAAACTTGTGTACTCGCCTTTACTTTTGCATTGAACTTGTATTTTAAACATGTTACAGGTTGATGAAGACTTTGCCATGAAATTGGAGTAGTGATGATGCTCTAGATACACATTTAGACGTTAGGTTAAAATGTTGTATTAATTGTTGTTATGCTTATGTTGTACTCGTCTTTAATTTCTAAATGGTTGTAATTGACTAAATGATGTAATTTGACAATGTTATCGTTGAATGAATGAAATATGGGTTTTGTTTAAATATTGTCGCTAATAGCGTATGAAGTCTCTTGCAATCTCGTTTACGTCTCACTCCGATGTTTCCACCATCGGTTGGGGTGTGATAGTAACCCGCGAGACCAAGAAATGAACGAACTTCGGTAGGAGTAGTAGGCGTATCTCATTCCTTAGTTGCAATAATTTTGGCGGGATCTACATGTATACCTTGTTCGTTGACAATATGTCCCAAGAATTGAACTTCCTTAAGCCAAAACTCACATTTGGAGAATTTGGCATAAAGTTGTTCTTTCTTTATGAGTTCCATCATTAAACGGAGATGTTGCTCGTTATCGGCTCGAGACTTTGAATAAATCAAAATGTCATCAATGAAAACAATGATGAACTTGTCCAAATAAGGCTTAAAAACCCTATTCATCAAGTCCATGAAAACAACAGGAGCATTTGTCAGACCGAAAGACATAACAATGAACTCATAATGACCGTATCGAGTGCGGAAAGCAGTCTTGGGAATATCTTCTTCGAGAACACGAAGCTGATGATACCCAGAACGCAGATCAATCTATGAGAAGCAAGTAGCTCCCTGTAGCTGGTCAAAGAGATCATCAATACGAGGTAGGGGATACCGATTCTTGATTGTGAGTTTGTTGAGCTCACGGTAATCGATACACATATACAGAATGATCCATCTTTCTTTTTTCACAAATAGGACTGGAGCGCCCAAAGGTGAAAAGCTTGGACGAATGAATCCTTTGTCAGAAAGCTCTTGAAGTTTTTTTGACAACTCTTGCATCTCAGACTGTGCAAGACAATATGGGGATTTGGCAATAGGGTTGGCACCAGGTACAAGATCTATACGAAACTCGACTTGTCGTGCTGGGGGTAAACCGGGTAGTTCTTCAGGAAAAACCTCAGGGTAATCCCGAACAACGGAGATGTCCTGAATAGTTTTACCCTTGCCATTGTCCTCTACGATACGTGCCAAGAAGGTAACATAATTCTTTCGTAGGTATTTATGGGCTTGGTACATGTCATGAGTTTAATGCTACTAACGGGTTTTTTCTCCACAAACCTCTAAGGTTTCACCAGAAGAAAGTGGTATACGAACGATCTTATCAAAACAAATCACCTCAGCATGGTGTTTAGATAACCAGTCCATCCCTACTATGATATCAAAGCTCCCAAGTTGCATTGGTGTGAGGTCAATGTGAAAAAGATGGTTGTTAAGGTTCAACTGACAACTACGAATGACAGAATCGAGAACAAGGGGTTCACCACTAGCTATTTTGGCTGTCAAGGGCTTCCCTAGTTTTTTTCTAGGCATAGAAAGCAAAGGTTCAAAAGATAGGGATACAAAACTCTTATCGGCACCTAAATCAAAAAGATTTGAAGCAGGATGGTTATAACAAAGAACGTACCGTTGACCGCCTCGTTGTCTGCACAGGCCTCGTTAGCATTTATATTGAAAGCTCGTCCACAAGTCGGGTATGCATTTGCCAACTTCGGGCAGTTGTTCCTGTAGTGGATAAGATCCCCACAATTGTAGCAAGACCCGGGTGGATAGTGAGGTCGTGCAGGCTGCTGAGCAGGGTTTTGGGCTACTGGAATCTGGGTAGGAGCAAAACGACAAGTGTTGGCAAGATGACCAGATTTCCCACAGTTAGTGCAAATGCGGCACTGTAAATGTGGTTGATGGTCACTGTTACACTTGTTGCACAAAGGTGCGTTGCCAACATATTGTTTCTTGGCCGGTGGTTGAGCAGGCTGATTAGGAGCAGTTTGGTTAGGTTGTGTAGTGACTGCAAAGTTCTTAGAAGCCTTACGCTTCCTAGACTTCTTTGAAGTTTTAGCTTTGTTAACCTTTTGCTTCTCAGACTTAACAGACGGTTTCTTATCACCCTTTTGGTGGAGTTTACCCTTTTTGACTTGTGATTCAGTAAGGGTTGCAGCTAGCTCAATAGCTTGACGGATAGAAGTAGGGTTATTGCCAGTGACGATATCCTGGACAGGATCTGGCAGACCATCTATGTATTTCTCTATCGCCTTATCGAAAGGCGTTACCATTGTCGGACAGAGCAAGCTTAACTCCTCGTATCTATTAGTATAAGCACGATGTTCACCACTGTCTTGCTTCAGGTCATGGAACTCATTTCGAGTGCCCTCTGCTCGTGACGAGGGCAGAACTCTTTCATCATTAGAGCCCTAAATTCCTCCCATGTCTGACCCATAGCGACATCTGCACCCCTATATCTCACCACTCCGTTCCACCACGTGAGCGCCCTCTTATGAAGTACACTTAAATCAAACTCGACTTTACGATTGTCAGGACACTGAACATGGCGAAAAGTACTCTCAAGACTCTCAAACCACTGTTGGAGCCCAGTTGCTCCTTCAGAACCACTAAACTTGAGTGGTTTAGCCGAGTTAAACTGTTTAAAGTTGCACGGAGCAGGTGCATTATTGTTGTTGTTGGATTGGTTGATTTGAGTAATGAGATTTGGTAGCATAGCAGCCATCTATTGTGCTATGATAGTTGCCAGTTCGGTGTTAGGTTGTTGTACGTTTCGTCGATGAGGCATTCTATAAGAGGGAAAATTATGAGAGAAAACGAGTGAGATGAATGTTGGATAATCAAAACGAGATGTCATAAATATCGAGGAAATGAAAGGATGGTGGTCATTCGTTGGTTTACTCACAACAAACAAACGACACACAGTGACTTAATCAAAGTAAATGGATTTTTATAATGTGTCGCGAAGACATGCTTTAGCCTATAAGTGGATACTCACCCCAAGAGTTCCCAGGTAAGAGTGACTGGTCCGATTAAGTAGATTTGTACGAACACTCTAGCCTTAGACAGAAAACTCAGGGTATAGGTACCCACCCTTCCAGATTGCATGTGTTCACATTATTAAAAACCCAAACTTTGACGAGATTTTGAAAACTTTCAAAGGCATAAAGCTAAAAACAAATCATCTAAGCATAGATGATTGATTTTCAAAATGAATTTGAAAATTTGTGTTTATGTTTTGGTATTCACCTAAGGATAGGTGATGGTATTGTTTTAAGATCTAAACACAAGATAACTTATGTTAGGGTCCTAGAAAGTTTATAGTCTAAGTCAAAGCATTACTAATAACCTAATTCCCTATAACCATTGGCTCTGATACCAATCTTTCTGTCACACCTCGACCGCGTAAAACAACAAACCACGACGGAAAAGTCGGGGAGTGTCATAACAGAAGTATTGTTTCAATCAACCATGGTAATTAAAGTTTTGTATTATTACATTAAGTTTGATTACATTGTCTTGGAGTAAAGGAAAACAAAACGGAAATTAAATTGTCTTTGCGAAATAACAACATTATTATTGTCTTGTAGATTTTAAGTCTCTACAGCCCAAAGTCCATCCTAAGTGTTGCATGAATCAACCTCAAACATTAGCTCCTGAAACACATGTGAAAATAGGTACGTTAGCATAAAAATGCCTGTGAGATACATAGGTTTTATTGATGAGGATTCATGACTCGAAAGTTAAAATAGATGTTTAACGAAAAGTAGTCATGAACCTTATAAAATGTTTTCTTTCATAAAAATCACCAGAAAATCAAACGTTTAAAAGAAATGATGCATAGTTAAAATAATATCCAATAAAAATGATTTGTATAAGATATGTCTTGTTTTGAAATAAATTGTCATGTCTTGTGTAAAAGATGTCATGTTTTGTAAAAATGTCATGTCTTGTACTTATCGAAGTGGTTTAGATAACAGCACCATATGTAATATGATAAAAGCACTTATATATAAGTTGTACCAGCGGCGTATCCACCATGCCTTTATCATAATACACACGTTTCATTATATAAATCACTTACCAAAAATCATCAAATAATGTCTTGTGTAACCAAATGTCGTGTACAAAACGATGTCTTTAAAAAAAACAAAAGTTTAAATCAAAGATTATGTTTTGAATCCATTGCTTTATTTGATACGAACATTTATCAGGTTTTTGTTTATCGCATACATTTAAGCCTTGAGACTTTTGGATAAATCCTTATCAAGTCAAAGGTTTATCAAAAATGTATTCGGATTCTATCATTCCCTACTTCCAAACAAACCTAGGAAGCGGGAATGGGATTTGTCAAGTCCTATGGTACCATTACATACTACCGAGCGGCGTGATCAATGTTAATGAATGTATTATGTCCCGTTAAACATACCAAATGTCATAGTCAATGTAAGAAATGTCATGAAAAATGTCTTTAAACCATGTACTAAGTATGCTAAGTCAACATACAAAGTAGAAATGTCCATGAAATCAATGTGCTAGCATGCTCAGTCAACATACATAGCAAAAATGTAATGTAAATCAATGTGCTCATATGCTAAGTCAACATATGCCACAAAAGTATCTTTGAAATCAATGTTCTAGCATGCTCAGTCAACACACATAGCAAAACATAATTGAAAACATGTAATATATGTGTACTATATAAATATAACAAATATATGTCATGAAAACATGAAAGCATGAAAGTAACGAGTAAGCACATGTGTATCACCCCAAATCATTTGAAAACGTAAAAGAGGGGACTATGTACTCACATAGTCACCACAAAACATGTAAAAAGAGGGGTCTATGTACTCACTTGGGATTGCAATAATATCCTTGTTCAAGAAGAATAACAAAGCTCAAGAGTCTGAGGAATCAAATGGTTCCTAAGATCGGATAACTATGTTAATAAGTCAGGACTTTAATCGGCGGATCGGATAGAATGATGTCTTATAAATCAAATGAGTGTTGGTACTCATATGGTATGATTTAATAAACTCAACATTCTGATTTGGAAAGGATCCTAAGTGCTTTTGACCCGTTATGACTCGTTCAGGTAGTTTACGCTACTTTAACGTGTCATTTGTGTAAACGCATGATCGAATGGTTAAACATGCCCTATCATAAGTCCTAAATTCCCAAACATGTTTAATAATGTTGTAATATGAGTTTATATGTCAAAACTTTATCCACATATGCTAAAAATGAATTTATGCGCAAAAAGGGTAGTTGGTCATTTATAAAGGCATAATAAGCGACTTAACATAATGCTAACCAAACGACATGACCATAAGGTATAACCTTAGAGGGTTATTCCCTATATAATTATGGTCACTAATATGTGTTTGGTCGGATCCTAAGATCGACCAAACGGGTCGGATTCGAAAGTTAAAGCGGTGGTCAGAACCGCTTGACTTACGACCCTAAACAAGCACTAAGCTAAAAGTGACGAGTTAGACATGTCAAACATGTCTAACTAAGTTTATAAAACTAATTTGGTACCAAAACAAAGTGTATTGATACCCAAAATTAGTTTTATCATATAATGCGAAATTTACGCATCATTGACCGAAACTTTGACTCGTCACTACAACTAGTAACGTGGTAAATCAGTAGGTATGATCGCTATGGATCATAACCATCGTGATTACGATCACGTTGCAAAGTTCAATTGAACTTTGTCATGACCAATTAATGGTCAAAGCCGAAAGTCAAACACTGTTTGACCTTTTACTTGAAATAGCTAAAAAATAACTAAAAGAAATGAACAAGACTAGGATAGAGCACTTACTTGTGTTTGAAGAACACTTTGAAGAGCTCTAAGAAGAAGAATGCTCAGTTAGGAAGCCTCCAACAATGTGGTAGCTTCCAAGTAGAGCAAGAGAAGAAGAATGAGAAATGAGGAAGGAAAATGGTTGCAACTATGAGGGTATTTATAGATTTCTTGAAGCCACAAAATCATTCCAAGTGTTAGGAGATGTTGTAGGATCATTACAAGTGTTTAGTGAGGTGTTACAACCAGGAGAAATGTGGCAAAACGAGTTACAGGTGTCAACGCAATGAAACAAGAAGCTGCCAAGTTTTTGTTGAAAACCGGTAACCCCCCGCCACGCGCTAGGTCCAGTTTTGCTTGGCGCGCTACATGAGGCCTCCTAAAAATTAGAAACTTTCAAAAATTTACAAACAGGTCCCTGCACTTGATTTAAGGTGTTTTTGACGCGTTTAGCACCCTTTAACCTCATTTTAAAGCTTTATAATATAAAGCATAGGGAACTTGAAATGTGCTCAAAAATGTCCAGGATGTCAGTTTGTTTGGTTGTACGTTTACGCGTTTCGCTTAATTACGACGAAACTTAAAATAACGCGAAAACGACCGAAATTGTGCAACGAATGATATTTTTGCATTCTCATCATTAAAATACAAGATTTAATGATTAAAATTTATTTTTGAATGTGCGTACGTTTTCTGTATTAAGAAATACGCGAAACAACGTACTTTCACAGATTTTGCAAAATAGTCCTTGGAGTTGTATAAGCATGTTTTTGCCATACCGAACCCTTCAAAACTTATTTCTAAGTTATGTAAAGGATATTTAGAATATGTTTAGCTTATGTATTTGTCCCAGAGTGTATATCGCATTAAACTGAGTACGTTGCGTAACAGTTTGCGATTACACTTCAAGAAAAGGTTTGGAAGATCGAAATTGAACAAGGATTGAAAATACACAAATGTCATACGTAAAAATACAATCTCATAAATTAATACAAAATTTTATTAAATACAAAATTGCTGTATGAAGTAAAATGATCAGAAACACAAATGTCACACAGGCATTTTGCAAAATTTTGTTGAACAAGTTGGAAAGTAATTTAACTTGCCAGTAAAAGTCTTTAAGGGTGATAATGGGACATAGTTTAAGAACAAGGAGTTGGATGATTTTTGTGTGTCAAAAGGGATCGTTAGGCAATATAGCATCCCAAGGACACCAGAGCATTATGGGGTGATTGAAAGAAAGAATAGGACTTTAATTAAAGCTGCAAGAACAATGCTTGCATACTCAGGTTTACCCTTGTCCTTTTGTACAGAGGCAGTAAACACTGCTTGCTATGTACATAACATATTTTTAATTAACCCCAGGCATCAAAAGACTGCCTATGAAATATTATACAAAATTAAATCTCTGATCTCTTATTTCAAAATCTTTAGCTTCCCATGTTTTATTTTGAACCTAAAAGACTCCATCTCAAAATTTGCAGCCAAAGTAGATTATGGTTATTTTCTATGATACTCAACCACTGCTAAAGCCTATAGTCTTTAATTCAAGGACTAGGTGTGTGGAGGAGACTTTGAATGTAAAGTTCAATGAACTCTCTTCATTAAAAATCCCAGCAAATCCTGCTGAATTGTTTGATTTAGATAAATTTACTTTTGAAGAAATATCTATCAAGACTAACTCTGCAGGTACATCACAATCTTCTCATCACGACTATGGATATGACAATATTCTTCCATAATTCAAAGTCAATCTATCCATCAGAGGAGCAGATGTTACTAACAACTACGAAAACTCTGCCACTACTACATCAATAGTTGTTGATCCAACCACTGTTGCTTCTTCAAGTCACATTCCTGTTGATAAAAGTCCACAATCTGTGTTCAAAAGTCAACCTCTTTTCACTCCCATCCCACCTATACCTCCAACTCCATTTCAAACAGATATTGGCTCTTTACATTTGCCAGCAGATGTTAACTCACACGATACCCATCTGCAGCCCTCACTTCAAAATGCCATCATTCCATATAAAAGAGATCTAATTTTCCTTAAAAATCATCCACCAGACTAAGTTATTGACAACATCAATGAAGGGGTGCTCACAAGAAGTCAATCCTAAAACATTTGTCTTTTTGCTGGTTTTCTATCACTCACACAACATGTCAAGTACCAAGAGGCACTAAGAGACAATATTTGGGTAGAGGCCATGCAAGAAGAGCTCTTACAGTTCAAAAGACAACAAGTATGGGAACTTGTGCCATTTCCAAAGGATGTATGTCCAATTGGCACAAAATGGGTCTTGAAGAACAAAACTGATGAAAGGGGCATTGTTGTAAAAAAAAAAGAAAGCTAGGCTTGTGGTTCAAGGTTATAGATAAGAAGAAGACATTGATTATGATGAAACTTTTGCTCCTGTAGCAAGGTTAGAAGCAATCAGAATGTTTTAGCTTTTGTTGCCAACCACAACATAAAGGTGTTTTCAAATGGATATCAAAAGTGCATTTCTGTATGGTAAGATCAAAGAAATGGTGTAGTTTGTCAACCTCCTGGTTTTGAGGATGCATTTTATCCAGATCATGTCTACAAGCTTAATAAAGCTTTGTATGGTTTGAAACAAGCACCAAGAGCCTGGTATGAAACTATCTCAACTTTTCTTTTATCCAGTGGTTTCACAAGAGGTAAAATTGACAAAACTTTATTTTTGAAATGGAAAGGAAAAGACTTGATGCTTGTCTAAATCTATGTGGATGACATCATTTTTGGGTCCACATGCACTGCCATGTGTGAAGAGTTTAGACAACTCATGGCAGCAGAGTTTGAGATGAGTGCAATGGATAAACTACAATGTTTTCTTGGTCTCCAAGTTAAACAATTACAAAATGGTAGTTCCATTCACCAAAGTAATTATGTCAAAGAACTACTTACCAAATTTGACATGAATGATTGTAAACCATATAGCACACCCATGGAAACCTCAAAGCTTGTCATTATTGATGACAAAGGTGACCTGGTTGATCAAACCCTTTATAGAAGCATGATTAGGTCTTTACTGTACCTAACTGCTTCTAGGCCAGACATCATATTTACAACGTGTGTTTGTGTCAGATCCCAGCCAGCACCTAGAAAGTCTAATCTTATTGCTGTAAAAAGGAAATTCATATACATAAAAGGTGCTCCCACACTTGGTATCTAGTATCATGCTAATGGAAACATTGAGCTTTCACGTTATTCAGACAATGATTTTGTTGGTTGTCTTACCACAAGGAAGTCCACATCAGGAGGAGTTCAGTTCCTAGGTGATTGTCTAGTGTCTTGGCAAAGCAAAAAGCAAGTTGTAGTATCCACATCCACTACTGAAGCAAAAATCCAGTTTCTCATTCAACTACTAAATACATTGACATCAGACATCACCTTGTAAGAGATTGCAATGAAAAATGTTTGATTTCTCTGCATCATGTTTCAACTAAAGATTAACTGGTAGATGTTCTAACAAAAGCATTAGATACATCTACCTTTGAAAGTATGATCTCTAGGATTGGCATGATAAACATGGATTGGAACCTAATTTTTGAGTTCCATGTGTAAATAGCATTAAAATGTTTTCAGAAAAATCAAAAATATCCTTTAAAAATAGTTTAAAATTGAAATTTTCAATAAATCTCACAAGTCTGTTCATAACCACTATTTCTCTTAAACCTATGCTTGGCATGAAAATCTGTCCACTATAAAGTGTATCCTCTGGTTCACTATTTCGATTCACTGCTTGGTCAAACCTCTGCGTTGACCTCAGCCACTGATATATATCATCTGATAGTGTTAAAGTCTCATTGTTCCCAACCACTGATGATACACATCAGTGGTTTCCCAAACAACTGTCTTCCATTATTATCATAGGTTACACGTGGACAGATGATACCCATCAGATCTTGAAAAACTACTGCCATGTCAGCATTCACTTTTTCCCTTTATAAACCATGTTTCATCCCCAAAATAGTTTTACTCGCGGTATCGAATTCAAATTCTAAAAGCGGTTTCCATCACCATCTTCTTCTTCACAAAGCCATCCTTCTTCTAATCATTCATCATGAATCTCATCATCAAAACTCCTCGTAACTACACTCCCATACTTAAAGAAACTGACAACAATCAGGCATACCATGCCATGATCAACATCCTGAAAGAATCGCACTATAAAAAATTATGGAAATCAAAGTCCCTATATGTTGATACACTTTGACAGTTCTGGGTTAATGCTGAGATTCAAACTCAGAAAAATGTAGCCTATGCCATCATTTCTAAAGTTGGTGGATTACTCATGTAAGTCTCACCATCAACCATATCCATCGTGTTTGGTTTGAATGACCGAAAACACCCAACTTCCTTCACAGTAAAGGATCTTCAAGATGAATTCATCGAATGAGGTTATGATGCTCAGCTAACAGGTAAAACCATCTACAAACCTAATTTCCCTGCTGAGATGAAATTCTTTTTCCATACCTTGTTGGTTTGTTTGTCTACCAAAACAACTGCTTTTAACGAAATACCATTGAACATGAAGTACCTAGGGTATGCTATTTTAACAAAATCAAATTTTAACTTCTCTCAAGTACTGTTCAATGATTTGGTGGCAAACTACAAAAACATTAAAAAGGGTAAAGCTTTTCTTATGCTTCCCAGATTGTTGAGTGTTTACATTCAATCTCAAGTCCGTAAAGAGGATGCTACACAAGGTGTGATATGCCCTGTTGGCAGGCTCACCCATGATTACAAGAATAACAAATAGTTTTAAAAACACAAGTAGAAGGGGGGGGGGAGAAAAATTTAGATGCATAAACATCACAAGCTCAACCGACTACTGCTGAGCCCATTACTCCTGGTTATCACAGCACTACAACTAGTGTTGTGAAACCCACACCATCAAAATCCAAAAAGAAACCTTTCAAATCCAAATGGCCCACTAAAACAAAACCTAAAAAGGTCACTCTGGAAGATGAGATCCCAGAGATGCCTGTGATGACACAAATGTCACTTGAAACCACTGGTGTTACTTCCTCACAGCAGATGGGAAGATCTCCACCTAAAAGCCTATTTGCTCTTGTATCCTCAAAAAAGGATCAAGTTGTAAGCATAGGGACACCACATTATGAAGCAATGGAATCACTTGATTCTATCTTCCACATCCCCTCTCCTAGGGCTATGTCACTATCTACTCCCCAAGCCTCACCAATCACATTACCACCTACAATATTACCTCTGTTGAAAGCAATTGATATTGATCAGACACACATCGGTCCCTCTCATTCACCTATTCATGAGAGTTCACCTCTACATGTAACAGAGTCTGAGCATATTTCTCTTGCTAACCCATCTATAGTGTGACATTTGTAGTGATTCGATCATGTAACAATTCCAAAACAATTTATCAATCAATAAAATGTTGTGTTTTATTTCTGAGATTTGTATAATTATCATGACAATTGCACTTATTCAATTCTTGTACGATTTCAAACTCTCAAACAACTTCTGGAAGTGAAATCGCAAACTGTTACGCAAACGTAACCAGTTTAACGCAAGGTACACTCTGGAACAATGACACAAGCTAAACATACCCTAAATATCTTTTACATACCTTAGAAATAAGTTTTAAAGGGATCTGTATGGCAAACACAAGTTTACTCAAGCTCAGGGGCTATTTTGTAAAATCTGCGAAAGTATGCTAATTCGCGTATTTCTTAATACGAAACACGTACGCACATTCAATAAGATCATTATGAGTTCACTGTCATGCCATTTGGGTTAACGAATGCTCCTGCCGTCTTCATGGAATTGATGAATCAGATTGTAAACCTTATTTGGACAAATTCATCATTGTTTTCATCGACGACATCCTCATTTATTCTACGTCTCGAGCCGAACATGAACAACATCTTCGATTAAAGATGGAGCTCCTAAAGAAAGAACAATTTTATGCCAAATTTTCCAAGTGCGAGTTTTGGCTAAAAGAAGTTCAATTCTTGGGACACATAATCAATGCATAAGGTATACATGTGGATCCTTCCAAAATCACTGCGATAAAGGATTGGAATACACCCACTAATCCCACAGAAGTTTGCTCATTTCTTGGTCTTGCTGAATATTATCATCGATTCATCGTGAACTTCTCAAAGATCACGGTTCCCCTCTCTGCTTTGACTCAAAAGAATAAGCCTTTTGATTGGTACCCAAAGAAGAAGAAGCTTTTCAAACACTGAAACAAAAGATCTGTGATGCTCCTATTCTATCTTTACCTGATGGCAACGATGATTTTGTTGTCTATGTGACGCACCGAATCTAGGCCTTGGTTGTGTTCTCTTGCAACGAGATAAATTCATAGCCTATGTGTCAAGACAATTGAAAATCCACGAGAAGAACTACACAACTCATGATCTTGAGTTAGGTGCTGTAGTTTTTGCTCTCAAAATTTGGAGACATTACCTTTATGGTACAAAATGTATGGTTTTCACCGACCATAAAAGTCTCCAATACATATTCAATCAAAACGAGCTAAACATGAGACAACGACGCTGGGTTGAACTTTTAAACGACTACAATTGCGAAATTCGCTACCATCCTAGGTAAGGCGAATGTCGGGGCTGATGCGCTTAGTCGTAAGGAAGGTGTCAAGCTTCATTGTGTTCGAATTCAATCTGATATCCAGACATGTGTCCTTCAAGCACAACATACATGTGTGAACCAAAGCTTGATGGAAAATGAGCTACCTCAAAATCTCGAACTTCAACTCGAAACGAAAGACAATGGATTACTCTATTATTTGAACCGTTTGTGGGTTCCAAATAAAGATAATCTCCACACCTTATTGATGGACGAAACTCATAAATCTCGTTATTCAATTCATCCTGGTGCAGACAAAATGTACAAGGATCTTCGTACCCAGTATTGTTGGCCGGGTATGAAAACAGACATTGCCTTGTATGTATCTAAATGCCTAACTTGTCTTAAAGTCAAGGCTGAACATCAATGCCCATCTGGTTTGCTTGAACAACAAGAAATACCAATATGCAAATGGGAGAACATTGCGATGGATCTCATTACTAAACTAACGCGCATATCTAGAGGTCATGATGCTATTTGGGTAGTCATCGATCGTCTAACAAAGTCAGCACACTTTTTGGCAATTCGTGAGGATTTCTCTGCTGACAAACTCGCCAAAATCTATGTCGATGAGATTGTATCTCATCATGGTGTTCCTTTGGACATAATATCTGACAGAGATGCTCGGTTCTCATCTCACTTTTGGAAGACCATGCAAACTGCCATGGGAACCAAACTCAATCTGCGCACTGCTTATCATCCTCAAACGGATGGACAAACCGAAAGAACGATTCAAAGACTAGAGGATATGCTTAGAGCATGTGTGATCGACTTTGGTGGTAATTGGGATTCGCATCTACCATTGATCGAATTCTCTTACAACAATAGTTATCACGCTAGCATCAAGATGGCGCCTTACGAAGATTTATACGGTCGAAAATGCCTTTCATCTGTCTATTGGAATGAAGTTGGAGAGTCTCAGTTCATTAGACCTGAACTCATTCACGACACAACAGACAAAGTCAAGAAAATACGTGATAACCTTCTGACAGCTAGAAGCCGTCAAAAGAGTTATGTGGACAAGCGACGCAAGCCCTTGGAATTTCAAGTTGGTGATCACGTCCTACTCAAGGTATCCCCTTGGAAAGGAGTGGTCAGATTTGGAAAGAAAGGAAAACTTGCACCTCGATACGTTGGACCATTCAAGATCGTTGAGAGAATCGGAAAGGTGGCCTACCGACTTGAACTACCTCCTGAACTTGGGAATGTTCACCCAACATTCCACATGTCTAATCTGAAAAAGTGTTTAGCCGATACAAATCTCCACATCCCCCTCGACGAAATTCACGTTGATGACACTATGCACTTTGTCGAGAAACATGTGGAGATATTGGACCGTGATGTCAAGAAACTCAAGCGTAGACAAATACCGATAGTGAAAGTTCGCTAGGAATCCAAATGTAGGCCAGAATTTACTTGGAAACGTGAGGACCAAATGTACCCACATTTGTTTCCACAAGTTTCCTCTAATTAAATTTCGGGACGAAATTTCCTAAAGTAAGGGAAACTGTGACTTTTGTGGTGATTCGATCATGTAACGATTCCAAAACAATTTATCAATCAATAAAATGTTGTGTTTTATTTCTGAGATTTGTATAATTATCATGACAATTGCACATATTCAATTCTTGCATGATTTCAAACTCTCAAACAACTTCTGGAAGTGAAATCGCAAACTATTACGCAAACGTATTCAGTTTAACACAACGTACACTCCGGAACAATGACACAAGCTAAAAATACCCTAAATATACTTTACATAACTTAGAAATAAGTTTTGAAGGGATCGGTATGACAAAAACAAGTTTATTCAAGCCCATGGGCTATTTTGCAAAATCTGCGAAAGTATGCCAATTCGCGTATTTCTTAATACGGAACACGTACGCGCATTCAAAAAATTTTGTAATAATTAAAATATTTTATTTTAGTGATGTGAATGCAAAAATATCATTCGTTACGCAATTACGGTCGTATTCGCATTAACTAAAGCGTTCGTCGTAATTAAGCGAAAAACGCAACCGTACAACCGAACGAACCAATATATGTGACATTTCCGGGCATATTTCAAGTTCTATAAGCTTTATCGTCCTTATAAAGCTTAAAAATTAGGTTAACGGGTGTTAGAAGAACCAAAACGCGACAATACAAGTCCAGGGGCCAAAACTGCAACTTTTGAAACTTGTTGCCCAGGTCACCTGCTTACGGCCAAAACTGCAACTTTTGAAACTTGCTGCATAGGTCATTGCTTGCTCTCCAAGAACTCAAAATGGCCAGCTTTGTACCTGCAAGAGACACCTGTTGGGACCTCCCTAGGATCATGCCAACACATTAGACATGTGTGATGATCTTGTGGAGCTTGAAACACTATAAATAGCAAGTGATTTCTCCATTCAAACTTGCTCATTTCCTTCTTCTTCTTCTCCTTGCTCTAAGTTGGAGTGCTACCCCTTGTTGAGGCCTCCCATCTGAGCATTCTTTGTCACACCCGCTCATAGGTGGAAGCGCAGGGTGTGGTCGTGATTAGTTCCCATTGCATACGATGTCAGTAAACAAACTATATGAAGAAAAATTTATACGATGTTCATCCATGATATAGATTTGAGATAAAGTTTACAAGCCACAATATGTTCCAAAAAGGCAACACCAAATTATATTGCTTAACAAATGACTTATTACAAAAATACGTTTAAATGAGTAAAGGCTTTGCATTCTATATCTCGCTCGAGGGCGAGATATACGAACCAAACCCTCCAAAATGGATGACATCGACTAGCGACTCTTGATCTTTTCTTGTCTCCCAATGCAAAGTCCACTAATTTCCTGAAATACATGTAACAAAAGTTGGTGAATTCATGTGTTTAAGTTGTATCAAATGAACCTTTAAAATGTGAGATGTATTTGTATAAAATCCGGTATGTAAAAGTATAGTATGCAAGTGTCTATGAAATCATTGATCATTAATGTTTTGCAAGGACATTAATATGTGTGACGACATAGGAAGCAATCCAACCCTTGACGATTTTTGTGTCAATTACCCTCGACTGGGACACAAAAGCACTCTTCTGTATGGGTCTAATAACCAAGAGTGGGGCTCACCAAAACCCGATAGATCTACCCCTTCCGTTCCTCGATCTAAATGTGTGATCAATGGTGCTTAAGTACAACCCTATTCGCACATGATCTAAGTTGTTTCATTCCATAGCTTATCATACCATTGTACATGTATCTCCCGCGATAGTTGTAAAACTGAAAACGTTTAAAATGAAAAAGGGACATGAACTCACAGAATGCGTCCGTGCGTAAGCTGCTAGAACTCAAATGTGTTTTCCTCGCTTGTGACACAACCTGCAAGTGTCCTAAAGTCATTAGCCACTTAGGCTTATGTTAACTATGTACAAGTCTTCCATCTTGAATATGTATTAGGACTTGCGTTTAAGTTGTATAGACTTAATGTTCATTGAATGGTGTTTTAGATGAATAATTTCTAAGTTGTTAATATATATTTCACAAAATATATATTTTTGTATATTCATGAGTTGTATAAACGGGCCTAGCCCTCTTGTGACTTCGTGCCTTGCACGATTGATATGTATGTGTCCCCGACATGTATAGGGCCGCGCCCTCTCGTAGTCGGGTCTCATACTTGTGTTCCGATGACGATGTTAGCGGATATATTTTATATTCTTTAAAATATATAATCTTGTTTCATGTGGTCTTTGATCACCTTCTAAGTGTATGTTTATATATATTTTCAAATAAATATATATATAATCCAAGTTCGATGGGAGTAAAAAATAATATACTTTTAACTTGTTCTTGTAGATGTATACTTATGGTATTCTATGTAATCCTGTCTTTGTGTACCTTTGACCAAGTCAAAGTAGATGTATAATATTTCCAATATTAGTTTTGTATGACTATAGTTGTATGAATGTTTTGGATATCTTATATATTCACTATGTGTATACTTAGACAAGTATACATGTATTTGGGTATAAATACCTATGTGTTTGGTATTTAGTGATTAAAATCATTTCTTATGATTTTTTTATACTTTCAGGAAATATACTTTTGTAAGTTATGTATACATGGGTATTCTTAAAATTCATGATTTTAAGATCGGTTTATATGTATAGGTTCATAACTCCTTCACTTGCTAAATATACCTAATTTGCATGTTTCAAAAGTAGTCCAAACATAAGATTTTTATGTAGAAAAAAAATACGTTTGTAGATTCATCTAAAAATATATTTTTAAGATGTGATAAAGTATAGTTTTTCATCGTCAAAATAATGCATTTTCAAGTTTGACAAAATAGTATATTTCCTTTATACTTGTGTAACAAAGTTTTATCACTTGGTCGGTTTGTCAAATGTATTTTACCAAGCTTCGATATAACCTATATTTTCAGTCCGGATATATATATAGAGTTTGTCCGTTTGTCCGAACAGCCCAACTCTTGATGTGGGGATATTTATATAATTATATAAATATGTGCATTCTTGTATTTGTCCATATACCCAAGTATGGGTAAGTATATGCATTTTATACTTAGTCAATTTCCATGTATTTTAGGTGCATTCTTGGTATTTGTATTTCTTGTAAGTATTTAGTGAAATACGAATTTCCTACTTTTACACTAACTATATGCACATAAATATACAAATAGGAAAATAGTTTGTGTGACCACTAAATATGTATATTTTCCTATATATATATATATATATATATAATACACATATATATATATACCCATTTTAGTTTTTAAGAAAACTTTATTTTCTTCACTTATATTTTTAGATAAAAAAACACTTGGGATGAGTTGTGTTTTATGTCTTAAGACCTTTAAACTTGTAAAATCTTGTTAGTATATATTTTTCTAACACTTTATTTTTATAAAAATTCGGCCATAGTTTTCCCTAGATTTAGGGGTTTTCCCATGTTTATAAACATGCTTAAAAATCATGTTTCCAACTTAATAAACTCAACCAACAATTTAACAAGTATTCATATGTAAGAAATAATTTCCAACCTTCATTTATGGACTTGTAACAACATGAAACCTTTAGATCTAAATCTTTTCATGTCCATGAGCATACTTTTTCACTAGTTTATGATAGACTTTAAAGTATACTTTTTCAAGTTTAAAGTCCATGAGCATGATTTTTACATAGCCTTTCATGTTACACTTTGTAAAAATCATTTTAACAATATTTCCAAGTCCATAACATCATGTTGATAGATCTTGCTAGATCTAGCATCTTTATGGTAGATCTACACTTTTAATCATAACAATAACAAGATCCTTTTTGTCCATGACAACCATAACACAAGATCTAACACAAGAGTAAATTTAATAACAAGTATGTAGGTTGGATTTTTAGTGTTTAGTTATGTTTTACCAAGTACTCTTATGATGAGCTTCAAGATGGGTTCTTGTACTTTTATGAACTACATTCAACATGAAGCTTAAAAATGATGTGAAGTAGACTTACTACTAGCACTAGAGCTAGGGAAGATCAAAATGAAAAAGAGAAGAAAAGATGATGAAGATGATGATGGATGAAAGCTTTAAATTGAGTGAAATGGACTTCTTCAACTTGGAGGTGCTTTAGATCATCTTCACATCCATGGAAGTACACATGATCTAGCTTGAAATACTTGAAAATGGAGGATGATTGTTGGTGTTCTTGGCTGAAAATTCAAAGGGGGAAAAGAGAGTATTAATGTGTGTTTTAGTGTGTGAAAGATGTGGAGGTGATGAGGTTTGGTGAATGTTATATGATGTTCAAATGGACTTCATCCATTTTATACATTTCATTTTATAATTTGCTAGAAGTCCACACATGGACATCATCCATTTTATTAACTACATTGGATAAAATGCTAGAAATCCATACATGTGTGTGGGCCCACTTGAGGGGGGGAAGGTAAAGTATAACATTTTTTATAACATATGATGTATATGTTAATCTTTAGATATTTAGGGGTTTAATGGAAAGTGTTATGTAATTAGGAGTTTATGTATATATCATAGGGTGTGATGATTTTAACTAGCTTATTTGTTAAACAATGCTAACTATCACATAACTTTTGTCTAGTTAGTGTTCGCTTGCTTAAACGGGTGCTAGTTTTGTTGCTGGGTTGTTAAATGGTAATTTATGTAACTTATATGGGGTGAATAAGGTTTGTGCACCTAGATGATATTTCCAATATCTTTTATGTTATTTATGATGTCGAATCTCGTTTTTGGATAATGTATAAACTAGACAATGCTGAATTTTTGCTGAAATTGTCACTTATGGTTCAGTTCAGACAGTTTTTAGCGCTTGTATATTTTAAGGAAAGTATTAATGTATATCCTTGTTTTCCCACTTGGGGTTTGATATAATTTTGATCTATAACTATGTCCTAAATCTCTCGTTTAGCTGAGTACCGGAACTGTGCTGACACAGCTAGTCTAAACCGACGAGTCTACTTAGTTGTTTTGTGCACTGCTTTAACTGTTTCGTAACGCGACGAATAAAATGTATGATATGCATATTTAAAATGTATTATGTGATAGTTCTAAATGTATGTCATGAAATCATATAGTATTTACGTTTTAAACAAATAATTGAACAACATAAATAGTTGTTAGATGTACGGAAGTTACCAGAAAAGTGCCGGTTGTCACATTCTTCATCCTAGAACACAAGTTTTCTTCCTAGTCTTGTTTATTTATTTTAGCTTATTTTGAGCTAAAAGTCAAACAGATTGACTTTCTGTTTGACTTTCGGTTTTGACCATTTTTGGTCAAGTCAAAGTTCAATTGAACTTTGCAACGTGATCGTAATCACGAGGGTTATGATCCATAGCGATCACGCCTACTGATTACGATGTTTACTAGTCGAAGTGACGAATCAAAGTTTCAATCAAAATGCGCATTATGTGCATTTTGCAACGGAACTATTTTCGGGTATCAAAACACTGGGGTGATTCATATGTGCTAAACCATTTTCAAGTTTACAAAACAAAATCTATGGTTTATATAAAAACGACGATTTCAATAATGTGAACGAACTTGTTGGCGCGTTGTATTCATGACACGAATGACATTCATTAGCTTTGGCCAAGCCGACCAGTAGTAAGTTATGGTACCATAGGAATGACAATCCCGTTACCAAGGTTCCCGGTGTTTGTGGGGAAGTTTGGGGAACGATCGAAACTGTTTACTTTAACAAAGCCTTTGGTGGTTTGTTATTGCAATTTAAAGATACCCTTTGGTGGTATAGACGAGTCAACACAGGTTTGAATGTATTCACCAAAACAAAAGTTTTCACATTTAAAACAAGGACAATTTGTTTACACGGACGATAAACAATTGGTTTATGACACGAATAATGGACTATTGGTTTATGACACGAACAATGAACGATTGGTTTTTAGTAAGTGATTTAGATAACGGGACGTGTGTAATGTGATAAAAGCATCGGGGATACGCCTTGGTACTTCGTATATATAAGTTTTTTTTATCATATTACATACGGGGCGTTATTCAAATCACTTGGCACAAAGGTTTTCAAACAATGACACGCAACGATTTACAAGTTAAGATATAAACCATGCAAGGTTTCTTTCAAAACGATTTATTACTTGGATTTACAAAACAAATGTTTTGGTCAAGATTCATGGCTACAAGTCTTTTATAAACTATAACTAACTTATTTTAGTTCGTTAGTTATCATTGCAATACCAAATACGTTTGATGACATGGTTTTCAACTAACGACTCTAGTAGTCTGATGAGGTATTGCAATACATATTCAAGGGCATGAATTTGACACACTCACAAAACCTATGTACTCGTCAGCATATTTTGCTAGCTCATTTTCACATATGTTTCAGAGAACCAAGTTTGATGTCGATGCATGCTCATGTAGGGTCGGACGTGGACTTAGTGCCTTAAAAATATGAAAGACTATAGTTTATTTAGTTTGTTTTAAATTCCAAGACAATGTAACTATGAAATTTCAATATTCAATAAAACATAACTTTAATTACCACATGTTGTTGAAACAATCTGTTAACGTGACTCCCTGACGTTTTTGCCGCGGTTTGTTGTTTTTTACGCGGTCGGGGTGTTACAGATTGATATCATAGCACTGGTTATAGGGAATTAGGTTATTAGTAACGCTTTGACCTAGATTATAACCTTCCTAGGACCCTAACGCGAGTCTACTTGTGTTTAGATTCATAAATACAATACTATCACCTATCCTTAGGTGATTACCAAAAACAATACAAAAGTCACAAAATCTTTCCGAAAACTTTTTGCAAAGATAAACATCTATTCTTAGATGAATCATTTTTGGCTTTATGCCTTTAGAGTTTTCAAATCTCGTCAAAGTTCGGTTTTATTAATGTGAACACATGCAATCTGGAAGGGTGGGTGCCTGTATCCTGAGTTTTCTGTCCAAGGTTAGAGTGTTCGTACAAATCCACTTAATCGGACTAGTTACTCTTACCTGGGAACTCTTGGGGTGAGTGTCCACTTATAGGCTAAAGCATGTCTTCGCGATACATTATAAAGACCCATTTACTTTGATTAGTCACCGTGTGTCATTTGTTTGTTTTGAGAAACGAACAAATGACCACCATCCTTATTTCATCAATATTTTCAATACCTCTTTTGATTTATTTCAATGTCAATCTCACATATCTTCCTCCATGATTTCTATTAGAATGCCTCCTCGACGTGATGCAACCCAAAATGCAGCCATTATCGCTCAGCAAATTGCTGTTGTACTCCTAAATCTCATGACCCAACTTAATCAAGCGAACACCAACAATAAAAATAACAATGCACCAGCTCCATGCAACTATAAACAATTTTGTTCGGCTAAACCACTATCGTTTTATGGGTCTGAGGGAGCCACTGGGCTTCTGCAATGGTTTGAGAGTCTTGAAAGCATGTTCCGATTTGTTCAATGTCCAAATGAGCGAAAGGTTGAGTTCGCATCGAGTGTATTCAAAAAGAGAGCTCTTACGTGGTGGAATGGTATAATGAGAGACAGAGGTGCCGATGTGGCCTTAGCTCAAATATGGGAAGAGCATAGGGCTCTAATGATGAAGGAATTATGTCCTCGTCATGAGTAGAGAGCGCTCGAAAACGAATTCCATGATCTCAAACAGGATAGTGGTGAGCATCGTGCTTATACTGACCGGTACGAAGAGTTGAGTTTACTCTGTCCTTCAATGTTGACGTTTTTGGATAAGGAAATCGAGAAGTATATCGATGGTTTGCCTAACCCTGTTCAGGACATTGTTACTGGAAGTAACCCAACCACTGTCCGACAGGCCATTGAGCTAGCTGCAACTTTGACCGAGTCTCAGGTCAAAAAGGGTAATCTTCATCGAAAAGGCGAGAAGAAATCATCCACCAAAACCACTCAAGAGAAACAAAAGGGAAACAAAGCTGAGCCTTCTAAACGATCGAAGAAGCGTAAGGCTTCTCAGAACTTTGCTGTTACTGCACAACCCACTCCAAATACTCCCCAAAACCAACCTGCTCAACCTCTTGTGAGGAAGCCATATTCTGGTACTGCACCGTTGTGCAATCGGTACAATGGTCACCACCAAGTTCATCAACCATGTCTTCAATGTACTACTTGTGGAAGATTTGGTCACTTGGCCAACGTTTGTCGATCTGTCCTAAACCTAGCTGCACAGAAACCTGTCCAACCCCAAGCAAATCCCGTTCGACCTCACTTTCCACCTGGGTCATGTTTTAACTACGGCAAGATGGGCAATTACAAGAACAATTGCCCGAAATTAGCCAATGCCAACCAAGCTCGTGGACGAGCATTCAACATTAACACCAACGAGGCCCGTGCTGATAATGAAGTCGTTAACGGTACGTTCCTTGTCAACAATCATCCTGCTTCTGTTCTTTTCGATTCGGGTGCCGATAGGAGTTTCGTGTCCTTAGCCTTTGAACCATTGCTTTCAATGCCAAGAACTAAACTAGGAAAACCCTTGACAGTTGAAATAGCTAGTGGCGAACCTCTTAAACTTGATTCTGTCATTTGTGATTGCCAATTGAACCTCAATAACCACCTTTACGCCATTAACCTCACACCAATGCAACTTGGGCGTTTCGACATCATCATAGGAATGGATTGGTTAACCAAGCATCATGCCGAAGTTATTTGTTTTGACAAGATAACTCGAATACCTCTTCCCTCTGGTGAAGTCTTAGAAGTTTGTGGAGAGAAACCCGCTAGTAATCTTAAACTCATGACATGTAACCAAGCCCAAAAATACCTACGAAAGAACTATGTTGCCTTCCTGGCACATATCGTAGAGAAAAAAGGCAAAATCAAAACTATTCAGGATATCCCCATTGTTCGGGATTATCCTGAGGTCTTTCCCGAAGAATTACCAAGTTTACCTCCTGTACGTCAAGTCGAGTTCCGCATTGATCTAGTACCGGGTGCCAACCCAATTGCTTCTCCATACCGTCTTTCACCGTCTGAGATACAAGAGTTATCGAAACAGCTTCAAGAACTACCTGATAAAGGATTCATTCGTCCAAGCTATTCACCTTGGGGCGCTCCTGTCCTATTTGTGAAAAAGAAGACGGATCTTTCTGTATGTGTATCGATTATCATGAGCTCAACAAACTCATGATCAAAAATCGATATCCCCTACCTCGTATTGATGATCTCTTTGATCAGCTACAAGGTGCTACTTACTTTTCAAAGATTGATCTACGTTCTGGGTATCATCAACTTCGTGTGCTTGAAGAAGATATTCCCAAGACTACTTTTCACACTCGATATGGTCATTACAAGTTTATAGCCATGCCTTTCGGTTTGACAAATGCTCCAGCTGTTTTCATGGACTTGATGAATCGGGTTTGTAAACCTTATTTGGACAAGTTCATCATTGTTTTCATCGATGACATTCTTATTTATTCCAAGTCTCGAGCCGAACATGAACAACACCCTCGATTAACTATGGAACTACTAAAGAAAGAACAACTTTATGCCAAATTCTCCAAGTGCGAGTTTTGGCTAAAAGAAGTTCAATTCTTGGGACACATAGTCAACGAGCAAGGTATACATGTGGATCCTTCCAAAATCACTGCGATTAAGGATTAGAACACACACAGCACTCCCACAGAAGTTCGCTTATTTCTTGGTCTTACTGGATATTACCGTCGATTCATCACGAACTTCTCAAAGATCGCGGTTCCCCCCACCGCTTTGACTCAAAAGAATAAGCCTTTTGAGTGGGGACCTAAACAAGAGGGAGCTTTCCAAACTCTGAAACAAAAGCTCTGCGATGCACCTATTCTATCTTTACCCGATGGCAACGATGATTCTGTTGTCTATTGTGACGCATCAAATGGACCTTGTTTGTGTTCTCATGCAACAAGATAAAGTAATAGCCTATGCGTCATGACAATTGAAAGTCCACGAGAAGAACTACACGACTCATGATCTTGAGTTAGGTGCCGTAGTTTTTGCTCTCAAGATTTGGAGACACTACCTTTATGGTACGAAGTGTGTGGTTTTTACTGACCACAAAAGTCTCCAGCACATATTCAATCAAAGGGATCTGAACATGAGAGAACGACGTTGGGTCGAACTTTTAAACGTCCACGATTGCGAAATTCGCTACCATCCTGGTAAGACGAATGTCGTGGCTGACGCGTTTAGTCGTAAGGAACGTGTCAAGCTTCATTGTGTTTGAATTCAATCCGATATTCAGACACGTATCCTACAAGCACAACGTACATGTGTGAACCAAAACTAGTTGAAAAATGAGCTACCTCAAAATCACGAACTTCAACTCGAAACGAAAGACAATGGATTACTCTATTGTTTGAACCGTTTGTGGGTTCCAAGCCAAGATAATCTCCGCACCTTATTGATGGACGAATCTCGTTATTCAATCCATCCTTGTGCATACAAAATGTACAAGGATCTTCGTACCCACTATTGGTGGCCGGGTATGAAGAAAGACATTGCCTTGTATGTATCAAAATGCCTAACTTGTCTTAAAGTTATGGCTGAACACCAACGCCCATCTGGATTGCTCGAATAACCAGAAATTCCGGTATGGAAGTGGGAGAACATTGCGATGGATCTCATCACAAAACTACCACGCACATCTAGAGGTCATTATGCTATTTGGGTAATCATTGATCGTTTAAAAAAGTCAGCACACTTTTTGGCAATTCGTGAGGATTACTTTGCTAACAAACTCGCCAAGATCTATGTCGATGAGATTGTAACTCGTCATGGTGTTCCTTTGGACATCATAAATAACAGAGATGCTCGGTTCTGATCTCACTTTTGGAAGACCATGCAAACTGCTATGGGAACCAAACAAATCTGAGCTCTGCTTATCATCCTCAATCAGATGGACAAACCGAGAGAACAATTCAAACATTGTAGGATATGCTTAGAGCATGTGTGATCTACTTTGGTGGTAGTTGGGATTCGCATCTACCGTTGATCGAATTCTCCTACAACAATAGTTATCACTCCAGCATCAACATGGCGCCTTTGAAGCTTTATACAATCAAAAATGTCATACACCTGTCTGTTGGAATGAAGTTGGAGAGTCTCATTTTACTAGACATGAACTTATTCATGACACAACAGACTAAGTTAAGAAAATACGTGATAACCTTCTGACAGCTAGAAGATGGCAAAAGAGTTATGCGGACAAATGACACAAGCCCTTAGAATTCCAAGTTGGTGATCACGTCCTACTCAAGGTATCCCCTTGGAAAGGAGTGGTCAGATTTGGGAAGAAAGGAAAACTTGCACCACGATACGTTGGACCATTCAAGATCGTTGAAAGAATCGAAAAGGTGGCCTACCGACTTGAGCTACCTCCTAAACTTGGGAATGTTCACCCAACATTCCACGTGTCCAATCTAAAGAAGTGTTTAGCCGACGCAAATCTTCACATTCCCCTCGATGAAATTCACGTAGATGATACTATGCACTTTGTCGAGAAACATGTGGAGATTTTGGACCGTGAAGTCAAGAAACTTAAACGAAGACGTATACCGATTGTCAAAGTTTGCTGGGAATCCAAACGTGGCCAAGAATTTACTTGGGAACGAGAGGATCAAATGAAAGAGAAATACCCACATCTGTTTCCACAAGTTTCCTCTAATTAAATTTCGGGACGAAATTTCCTAAAGTAGGGGAGGTTGTGACATTTGTGGTGATTCGATCTTGTAACGATTCCGAGCAAATTATCAATCAATGAAATTTTGTGTTTTATTTACGAGATTTTTATTCTATCATGACAATTGCACGTATTCAATTCTTGCATGATTCCTAACTCTTAAACAACTTCTAGAAGTGAAATCGCAAACTGTTACGCAAACGTAATCAGTTTAATGCGACGTACACTCTGGAACAATGAAATAAGCTAAACAGACCCTAAATACCCTTTACATAACTTAGAAATAAGTTTTGAGGGCTTTGGTATGGCACTCAGGGGCTATTTTCCAAATTCTGCGAAACTATGTCGATTCACGTATATCGTTATCCGGAACATGTACGCACATCCAAAAATTTTTGTAATCATTAAAATCATGCATTTTAGTGATTGGAATGCAAAACTATCATTCGTTGTGAATTTACGGTCATTTGCGCGTTCGTTACGATTTCCATCGTAATTAACCGAAAACCACAATCGTACGACCGAACGAACCGACATCCATAACATTTTTTGTCATATTTCAAGTTCCCTATGCTTTAACATCCTTATAAAGCTTAAAAATCATGTTAGCGGGTGTTAGAAATGCCAAAACGCGACAAAACAAGTGGAAGGGCCTGTTCTGCCATTATTTTGAAAGTTTGGCTGACCAGCCCCCACCTTAGCCTACGTTGGTACCTGGGGGCAGCAAGTTGTTTTCATCGCAGCCAGCTGTTTTCTATGCTTGGAGCGCAAGAACTCGCGATTTTTCCACTAATTCACCTGCATTGAACATGTGTAAGGACAGTAAGCATGTCATAACACCTCATAGGACACTTAGCTTGATTTGGTGAGTCTTTGATCACTATAAATAGCCATGATCATCACCATTTCAATTTTCTCATTTCTATCTTTCTTCTCTCTAAACTCTAAGTGGAGTTGCTACCTATTTAGGAGGCCTCCCATCTGAGTTTTTCTAGTAATCTTGGCTTCCTTGAGCACAAGTAAGTGTTCTATCCTAGCCATGTTATTTATTTTAGCTTCTTATGAGCTAAAAGTCAAATAGTTGACTTTCTATTTGACTTTCGGTTTTACCCATAATCGGTCAAAAGCAAAGTTCAATTGAACTTTGCAACGTGATCGTAATCACGATTGTTATAATCCCTTGCGATTATACCTACTGATTACCACGTTTACTAGTCGAAGTGGCGAGTCAAAGTTTCGGTCAAAATGCGCATTATGTGCATTTTGCGACGGAACTATTTCTGGGTATCAAAACACCAAGTTTTGATACCAAAACATATTTATAACTTAGTTAGATATGTTTTGACATGTCTAACTCGCACTTTTAGTTTAGTGCTTATTTAGGGTCGTAAGTCGAGCGGTCTTGACCACCGCTTTGACTTTCGAATCCGACCCGTTTAGTCGATATTATGATCCAGCCAAACACATATTTGTGATCATTGTTGTATAGGGAATAACCCTCTGAGGTTATACCTTATGGCCACGTATTATTCTAAGTCGCTAGTTATGCCTTTATAAATGACCAAATCGCCCTTTTTGCGCATAAAACGATTTTAAGCCTATGTAACCAATGTTTTACCATATACACTGATGTTATAACATTATTAAACTTATTTTGGCATATAGAACTTATCATAACACATATCTAACCATTCGAACACGTATTTACGTAAATGATCCGTTAAAGTAGCGTAAAGTACCTTAACGAGTCATAACGGGTCAAAAAAGCACTTAGGAAGCTTTTCAAATCAGAATGTAGACTTTGTTAAACCATTTCATATGAGTTGCAACACTCATTTGGTTTACAAGACCTCATTCTATCTGATCCGCCGATTAAAGTCCCGGTATTTACATAGTTATCCGATTTTAGGACACGCTTGATTTCTCGGACATTTGAGCTTGCTTAATCTTTGATTCAAGGTTATTTTGCAACCCCAAGTGTGTACATAGTCCCCTCTTTTATGCTTGCTAAATGTTTTGGGGTGATTCATATGTGCTAAACCATTTTCAAGTTTACAAAACAAAAGCTATGGTTTATATAAACATGATGATTTCAATAATGTGAACGAACTTGTTGGCGCATTGTATTCATGACACGAATGATATTCATTAGCTTTGGCCAAGCCGACCAGTAGTAAGTTAGGGTACCATAGGACTGACAATCCAATTACCAAGGTTCCCGGTGTTTGTGGGGAAGTTTGGGGAACGACCGAAACTGTTTACTTTAACAAACCCTTTGGTGGTTTGTTATTGCAATTTAAAGATACCCTTTGGTGGTATAGACGAGTCAACACAGGTTTGAATGTATTCACCAAAACGACCAAAAGTTTTCACATTTAAAACAAGGACAATTTGTTTTCACGGATGATGAACAATTGGTTTATGACACGAACAATGGACGATTGGTTTATGACACGAACAATGAACGATTGTTTTTTTGTAAGTGATTTAGATAACGAGACGTGTGTAATTTGATAAAAGCATGGTGGATACGCTGCCGGTATTTCCTATATATAAGTGTTTTATCATATTACATACGTGGCGTTATTCAAATCACTTGGCACAAAGGTTTTCAAACAATGACACGCAACGATTTACAAGTTAAGATATAAACCATGCAAGGTTTCTCTCAAAACGATTTATTACATAGATTTACAACACAAATGTTTTGGTCAAGATTCATTGCTACAAGTCTTTTATAAACTATAACTAACTTGCTTTACTTGGTTAGTTATCATTGCATGTGACATCCCGGCTTTTCAGGTATCTTAAACGCGCTACTTTATGGTTAATCACTCCTACGCTGATTTAATTCGGATAATTAAATTACACGCTCGCAATAACTATGCTAACTTTGTGAATCTATAGGGTGAATTACATGCTATGTGTTATTAGACGGGTTGTATCTGAATTACGTGCTATGTGTTATTAAACGTTTGTGAATCTATTGCGTCTCACTCCAAATACGTGATTTAATATTTTATAAACTCCGTGCGTGAATAATATTTTAGTAACTTCTATTTATAAACCGAACCAAGCCTGTGAAACATTTCGACTTCGCGACCAAGCAAACCCAACCCGCCAACCACACCCCCTTGCGACCCACACCTCCTTGCGGCCCAAGGAAATAACCCAAACTTGCGGCCCAAGGCACTAACCGAAACCCCCCCCCCCCTATCGCGACCCCCCCCCCTTTATGTATACTGCATGTTGTGGGTAGCCTTCAAAAAAAACAAAACCCTAATGCTCTAAGATGAAGTCGACGGCACCCCCCCCCTCTCACGGTCGTGCAAGTCTACACTCTCAGATCATGATTATGTGATTGTATGATTATTACTATGAAAAAGTGTTGCGGTGTATGATTAGTTCGGATGAATATGCGAATCTTTGAGGTTGTGATGATATGTTGAATACTAAAATCGTAGGCTTCGTTTTATCGATAAAGATCATGATATATATTTAGGATTTGCATGAATATTGATATATATGATGATATTTGACAAGTTAACCTGCTGTTAATCAATACAACTAAGCGTCATGACCGTTTAAACATGTTCTAATGAGATAAAGTCGAAAACAATGAGCTGATTGACATTTACAGCCAACTTCAGTTGGCTGTAACCTGATCATTATTTATCGAAAAGTGGATTTTCTGAAGCCTAAAACGTGTATTTTTGAAAAACGCTTCAAATGGCGCCGGATTCATATTTTTATGAGGTCGTTTGCAATTTTTAAATGGTCATTTAGTGCAGCAGCTGAAGCTGCGTAAATTCTGCAGAATTTACAGGTTGTTTATCGAGTCGGATCTCATAGTCTGTATGGGGTTAGGTCACGAAATTTGTGCAGTAACTGGAGAGTGGAATTTCAAAAAATATCCCAATGGAATTTTGTTAATTGGATGAAAGATGATTTTTAAATAATATTTCTCGTGGACTGCAGTCAGAAAGCGACGAATCTGACTGCAGCCTAGTATATAAATGTTTATAAATAACTGGTAAAGATATAGGATTTGAAGATTTTACACAAAATTCTACAGTCTAATTGACACCTCCTGTAAAAAATTGGAATTTTTGGGAACGTTGGAACTATTTTATAAAAATCCTCGAAAACAGCCCAGTTATGAGCGTACAAGCTGAAACATGATAACTTGCGTTTTTGTGTACCTAAGTGTTGTATGAGTTAATTTTTGTTTATGACAACTTGGTTTGATCACATGCCTCATGGTAATACTCCACTAGTGGAAATTGAGGGTGTGACATTGCAATACCAAATACTTTTGATAACAAGGTTTTCAACTAACGACTCTAGTAGTCTGACGAGGTATTGCAATACATATTCAAGGCCATGAATTTGACATACTCAAAAAACCTATGTACTCGCCGGCATATTTTTGCTGACTCGGTTTCACATATGTTTCAGGGAACCAAGTTTGATGTTGATGCATGCTCATGTAGGGTCAGACGTGGACTTAGTGCCTTAAAAATATGAAAGACAATAGTTTATTTAGTTTGTTTTAAATTCCAAGACAATGTAACTATGAAATTTCAATATTCAATAAAACATAAATTTAATCACCAGTGTTGTTGAAAGAGTCTGTTAACGTGACTCCTCGACGTTCCCGCCGCGGTTTGTTGTTTTTACGCTTTCGGGGTGTTACACTTAGGATCCGACCAAACACATATTTGTGACCATAGTTGTATAAGGAATAACCCTTTGAGGTTATACCTTATGGTCACGTCATTTGGTTAGTGTTATGGTAAGTTGCCTATTATGCCTTTATAAATGACCAAAATGCCCTTTTATGCATAAATCAATTTTAAGCATATGCAACCAACATTTTGACATATAAACTGATGTTGCAACTATATTAAACTTATTTTGCCATAAAAGACTTATCATAGGACATATCTAACTATCCAAACGCAAATTTACGCAAATGACACATTAAAGTAGCATAAACTACCTTAACGAGTCATAACGGGTCACAAGCACTTAGGATCATTTCCAAATCAGAATGTTAACTTTATTAAACCGTTTCATATGTGCTCCAACTCTCATTTAGTTTATAAGGCTTCATTCTATCCGAATCCTCCGATTAAAGTCCCGACATTTACATAATTATCCGATATTAGGACACGCTTGAATTCTTGGACTCTTGAGCTTTGTTTGATCATTGAAACAAGGATACTTTTGCAACCCCGAGTGAGTACATAGTTCCCCTCTTTTATGTTTTGCAAATATTTTGGGGTGATTCATATATGCTAAACCGTTTTCAAGCTTTCAAAACAAAGTCTATTTTTATATAAAACATGACGATTTCAATAATGTGAACGAACTTGTTGGTGCGTTGTATCCATAACGAGCGGTTTCCTCCTAATTTCGGGAAGAAATTCCCAAAAGTTGGAGAGACTGTAACATCCGCCAAAACCGGATCTCCGAAATCCGACCCGGATTGTAAAATCGGACCTTCTTTGAATTAAAAAACCCAACTTTAATAATTTTTATTTGTACTCGTCATATAACCATTCGACTAAAACTAGAATAAAAACGTGAATGTTATATGAGCCATTTCAGTTAACTCAGTTAGTTCCGTTAGATTTATGTAACGGAAGCTTTAACGAAGCTAGTTTGGTTAGTTAAATAAAACTGCAAGTTCAGGGGTTGATTTTAATGAAAGTTATAATGTAAAGCAAGCTAACTAAGTAAGTTAGTAAACCTGGTTAAGTCGGTTGGTATAAATCATATAAAATGGGCCAACTAGGTTAGTTACTTTGTTAGTATTATCAAAGAAATGAATTAACCTAGTTAGTTTATCAAACAATAACTTAGTTAGCTTCATTAAGGAACTCTAGATAGTAAACAGTTAATCATAAGGGGCCAAGGTGTTATGTTTTGAAACTTAAACTAAAAGGTGGAATGATAATAAAGAAAAACGGGTGACCACGGGTTTCGAACCCTGGACCCCTCATCCAAACAACAACCCACACACCACTGGACTGAGTTTGGTGACTATTTTTAAAATCAACTATTTATTTGTAATATATAAATTTAGACATTTTGAATAAATGTATTTGTTCTAAGATATGAAGGTAGAACCTAAATATATATATATATATACATATATATATATATATATATATATATATATTTCTCCGAGTTATATATTATCGAATTAATCTTTAATGAATTGTCTAAAACTAATATACATGAACATAAAAATACATGAGATGTGATATTTGTAATATTAGGTCAATCATCAAATTTTGGACTTAATAATTTATAAGCTCAATCATAGGTCCAAATATATATATTTTGCTTGGAAATAAAATGTGCAAGTTTGACCTGCCTACCTTTGATCATTTAAATTTAGAATTATACAAATGTATACACTTATATTTTTAATCTCTTCGTAACCATAATTATTTAATCTTGACTATAATATAACTTCATTTTTTTAGAGTTATGAGTTATAAATTTGTCAATAAGAACTCGAATCACTAGACCCATTGTTGGCGTTCTGTTATTTAAAATCTTGGTTATATTCATCTAGGGTGATTTAGTCATTTTGTCCCACCTTGTGTATTCGTGCGGTATATCTCGTGTGTTAACTCTTCGCAACCTGTGAGTAATTCCTCTCAAATTCCCCTTTTTAATTTTACAAATTTTGGGGTGCATCATGTTATTTAAATCTATGATTTATTATATTTTTAACATGCTAAATCATAGTGTCGATATCTGGATGTACATGTGTCTTATCTTTTTAACTTATATGCTATGTCAAGTCTATTTCATGCTATCGTATCTAGTGGATCTACGGCTGAAAAGGTTCCACACGGCCGTGGGTTGTAGCCTAGTATCGCCAACAACATTAGACTCGCTCCCCGGGGCTTGAGCCTAATGGACGCTATTGTCGTTCATGATTTACTATTTTGTTATGCGTCTTTGTTGATATATGTGTATTGTTTGTCATCTTAATGACATGTGACACTCTATATTAACCTTGTGAGCATGTTGAAATATAATTTTTTAAATAAATAATAAACCATTTTCTACAAAATAAGGAATTGCTCACCGACATAATTGTTGACCCAAAATATACTTTCCTAACGTGGTACAGGAGCAAGGTTGATAATCAAGTGAAGATGACACGTAGCATGAGCCTTAGGAAAATAAATCAGAAAATTCTAATATGTTATTTTTGAACATTGTATTTACAACTATTGATTGATATATGTTATGTGACAATTTAATTCAATGGCTTTAAATATTCAACGTATAATAGTGCCATGAGCTATGGGTAATCATCATGCCCTGTATCATTCTGCTGCGGGTTGGGGTGTGACATAAGAAACGTACATGATTCTAGCACTCATAACGAGGCCTAATCGACACACCCTCCCTAACCCTATCACCAAATTAAGTACATTCATGGTCCTTTACAATCGAGGGTATAGTCACCCTTCACCATATACTTGAACCCCATTAATCCAGTTGCTCAAAATGTTTGCTTTTATTATCCCATAGAAATAATTTGATTTCTCATCCCCTTCCACCTCCCATTTAATCCTAGACTTATGTTTCAAGTCCAATTTTTTTACACTATCCGCTTCCGCTACAAAGTTTATGCACTTTGCCCTTGTTTGTAATTCCTGCTCCATCAAATCCCTATCCTCGGCAAGCAATTCAAGTGTATTTAGCTTATCCACTCTTGCCTGAAACTCCCCATCCTGGTTGCCAAATAATTTGCCAACCAATATTTGATGCGGAACTTTAACCACTTTAGTTTAGTCACCAAGTATAAATATGCGGGTCCGATGAATCTAAATGACATGCATAAAAATTCCACATGTTCTACAAATCCCGGAACTTCCAGCCATGAATTAATACCCTAAAAGGCTAAAGCATAAATCTGAGGGTCCATAATCTGAGGCTCAAGTTGTTAGCCATGTATGTGGTAGTGATCTAAAACTACTAGCCAAGGCAACAACCGAGGCCATTGGCCACAACTTTTTATGTGACAACCGACAATTTACTGATTTTCATTACGTGCATAATGAACATTAAGACAATGATAAGTAGTGTTATAAGACACAAATTAACTTAATTAGACCTTTGGAATGCGTAGGAACGTCTATTTGAATCATATGCTACGCGAATGGTGATTTCGGTGATTTTGCGCGCATTTAAACGGTAACGAACTGAAACCGGATGAAATACTGACAACACCAAAAAATACGAGTCTTATATGTATATTTTATACATTTGAATTGGTTATGCTAAGTTATCATGTCTTCGAACGTCAGAAAACGCAGAACGAAAAACGCGACAGTAGGAACGCACCGAAAACGAAATGGAAGCACCGGACTCTTTTATTATCTCAAAAACTGAAATAATATGATATATTTAGCTTCGTAAATGAATTTTTATAATCGTAGTGATCGAAAAACGGATTAGAAACGACAACCAAAGCATTTTACGCGATTTTAACGCAACCGACGAACGTACACGTCAAAACCGACTTTCGACATACATTTACATGTTTTCGACTTTAAATATATACTTTACTACATTTCACGAAGTTCGGGAATGAAAACGGGCCTCGGAATGCGATTGGGCGGCACAAATGATTAGAACCGGGCTAATGGGCCTTGGGCCCAACCCACCGAAAACCCTAGGTATTTAAACCAACCAAACGCTCATTCCCCTCACTTGAGTCATGATTCGGTTCAGTTTCGAGAGACTAGTTCAGTTCGGGTCAGCTTAATCAACCCGGTTAACTTAGTCAACTCGGGCCAAACCTGGTCAACATCAGATTCGGTATGGTAAACTGGTCAACTGTTGGTTAACGCAGTTAACACGAGCCAACCGAACAAATTTTGGTTCGGTCAAATGCAGTTAACACGAGCCTTTGTAAAATTATATTAACGCAAGTTTATTAGATAATTATTTAGATTCTTGTATTAACGCGACACCAAGCTCACATCCGAAACGATTAGTGAAAACATTATATAAAAAGTTCCTCGGACCTATACATAAACACGTTTATATAACTTTTACCTATGTATAAATATATATATACTAGTCGAAAACCGAACCGACAAGTGATATTATAGTGTGTGTATATATATATATTATTGTTGAAATATTGTTGAGTTTTGAAACATTTATCAACAACTTGCATTGTCGGGATCGTCCAAAAATAGAGGAAACTCTGCCCGTTTTTATAAAAATTTGTAATACGAAACGTGTTTATATTCTAAAAATGAAACATATCGGAAGTTCAAGTATTCTTCTAAAGTAAATATAAGTGTATATTTATTTTGACGACACCTATAACTTACGAAACGAGGTTGTAACCATTTCAACGAAACACAGTTCACAAGTCAACGAAAATCGAGGATTATATGTAAATAAATATAATTATTTAAATTTATTTCAACATTTAGAATTCGAAAACTTTTATAAAATATGTATAATTATTTATATGTGTTTCAAACGTCTGGACCGAACATGCCACATTACCGTCCGGATCTAAACACATTATTAACCGAGTAGTTTGATATATATATATATATATATATATATATATATATATATATATATATATATATATATCGGAAGCTACCACAATATCATATATATATAGGGGCAGGATTTAGAGAAAACGTTGAAAAGTGTGAAAACGGTGAGAACGGCCATCAGCCATTGGATCAAAACGATCAGTGGATTAGATTGGCGCGGTGGCGTTTTCGTAAATAAAGTAAACTTTATTACTTGAACGTGCCTCATTAAGGGTAAAAGGGTCTTTCTACAGCTCTAAAAAAACGCCACATTAATTATAAATTGCCATTTCACATGAAAAATCCAAAAAAATCTAAAATGCCACTGACGAGGCTTAAAATGATAAATATGTTTGGGCCAAGCAATGCAAATGCAAAACAGGGCCCAGTCATCATATCATGGAGTTTTAATGATGACATGGACATGGTCACCGTTATATGTGACAACAAGGAGCAGGAAGACTACATGCTTGAAAACATCATGACCAAACAGGGTCTCGGGTTCATGGACACAACGCAACATGTTTGAATACATAAATGAACCCCAAATGGTGCATGACATGTTCAAATGTAGGCTTCAAAAGCTTCAAGAAAAAAACGCTAATGAAAGTGGAAGTGATGACTTGGATGAGAATCTGGAAGAAGAATCCAAAGAAGAAGACGAAGGGAGTGATTGATACTTCTCAGACAGAATCCCATCAGACCAGGAGTTTTGATTTTTTTTTATTTCTTTTATGTAGTTTTTTTTTTGTTTGCTATGTACTTTTTAATAATAAAAAATATTATTTTGTCTAATTTATTCTTTGTTTGATATAAAACACCAAAACGCCACAAATGAAAAAAAAACATAATGCCAAATATGGAAGATGGGACGTTTTGCAGCCATCAACACATAAAAGGGGCTGACCAACACAGTAACTGAAGAGACGTATATTTATTACTACCATTTATAAAAATAAAATACCGTCTAAACTACGCACCAAAAAACTATTATATAAACAAACATCTCAGTATCCATTTAGTCGCAACCAAAAACACAAAAAAAACAATTATATCTCAGCAAACTATTCACTATTCACGCCATGTTCTCTTATCAAACTCCTCACTTAAAACGCCATGCTCTCTTGAAAAAACATTCACTTAAAACATCGGGTTCTCTTTGTCACACCCATAAACTTTTGCTGAAGATGGACAAATCCTCTAGAAAACGGCTCTAGTGAGGATGATCTCACTTTGTAGCCTTGTACACAAGGAACGTTTGGATGAGAAGAAGAGACCTATGCCAGTGTAAATGCTATTTTGGACTCCATTATTAAATGATTTAGAGTGCGATGAGCTTGAAGATGATAGCATGTATAAACGCTATTTTGGACATCAAGTGAGAAAGCCCACACACAATCACACCCCAATAATAGCATTGACAATATACGGCATCGGTCTATCTTTCCAACATCCAACAGAACCACCCCAATAAAACAACAATATGTCAAACACAAAAACCAAAACGCCATATTTTACTGATCGATCAGCTTCGTCTAGAGCTTGGTGTTTCAACTGTGTAGGACAAAAAAGATTAAGGAATACAAAGGATACAAAGATTCAGAGGACAAAAAAAGTTCATGAAGAAGAGATTTGATAGCAGTGAAGATTAGATTAGCATTTTTAATTATTTTTTTTGTTTGGTGTCATTTTCTGTGGTTTGTTGACTACTTTTGAGCTAATAAAAACTTCTCTATTAATAGCAAAAAAAACGCCAAACAACATAACACCAAACAAAAAAGGGTTCTGTATAAAAGGCCATTATTAAAAAAATTAAAAATATGAGAAGTTTTACAGCCTTAGCAGTCTGAAAAAAATAGTAACTTGAAGCGACGGATACTTGATTACTGCCATTTATTATGTTAAAAACCACACAATGGCGCACAAATCAAATTTTTTATATTTCCTAAACGCCATAATCACTTGTTACACTATAGGTCTGCATCCTACATCAAACGGCAACAAAAATACAAAAAATACATCATCAAAAAAACATATAAAATGCCATTAAAAATATATAACGGCAAACTTGAAAATATGGGGGGTGTTATAGACCTAACAGATAAAGCTGGACAAAAACAGTAAAACTGAAACGACAGATACTTTATTAATTGCATTAATTATAATAATATCCCACCCAAACTACGTGCCAAATGTGTCCTATAAAGAGAGACGTCTCAGCACCTTACGTTTATCACACAAAAATAGAAACGCCATGTTTCCTAAACACCACCCACTATAAAAATGCCAAAAAAATTAAAAAAATCAAAGATGGAAAACAACTTCTCTTGGTTATTCAGTATTGTTTTCAATGAAGTTTCGGTGAATTATTCTTAGGTGAGGGGAATAACTCAAAAACTTTTGCTGAATGAGAAGGACAGATCTTCAAGAAAAAGAGACTGATGACAGCGATATGTCATTTTGTGTGCTTTTTTCTTAATGAAAATTGGCATGTGGAGAAGGAGACCGACACCAGTGCAAATGCTATTTTAACTCCATGATGATAAAGAAGCTTGAGAGCAAATAGCATCCACCCACACGACATCGATCTATGTCTCCGAAACAACCACAACAAGCCACTTTAAAAACGACCATGAAAATCACGCGAAGCCAAAACCCCAGTGATTTGGAATAAATATTAGATCCAGATTTTTAGAATTTAAAACGCCAAGTTGGAATAAATATTTCTTCTATAGTTTGTTATCTAATTCTATTATGTGGAATGTAAAATGCCAAGTTGGCAAAAACGCCAAACTACAAAAAGTCTATGATTTAATGAAAACGCCAAGTTGGCAAGAACGCATGCCTACAAAAAAGTCTAAGATCTAAATAATGAAAACGCCTAATACTGATTCAAAGTTGAATTGAATTAAAACGCCATCTATTTAAGCGGGCACGGGATCATGACAATCGTACCCCCGTATATCATTTAGCCTCCCCTGCCACGTGTTGGGCCAGGTTCTGTTCTCACCGTTTCACACTTCAAATCGTTTTCTCCGGATCGCGTTTATATATATATATATATACATATATATATATACATATATATATATAATTCCGGTTACGCAACGTTTTCATATATACGTGTACGTAAACAGATATATGCATTTTCATCTTACGAAGGCTATAACGAGACATACAATTATCCATCTACATACTCCTACTCACGATGACTAGCGCGATTTCATAAACATATTTATATTTATATTTATGAATATATATTCTAATTCACCCGTTAACTAAGTCGTTTCCAAGACTTTGTATTTATCACCGACTATAAATGGGATTAAACAAGTACATCATATTCGTTTCCATCAAGTTAACATTTTCCTATCAAATCATTCGGTTAGCGATTCGGTAGAGCTCGGTGACCCGTAGTTAGCTACATTTTAGTAGAAACTTATAAGTTTATTCCTTGATAAGAATGTTATAGATTGCATGCTAGCGAGTTTACATTTTGGAAACGAAACTTTGGAATCATATTATGCTAGCTTTGCACAAGGATATCGAGGTGACTTCATAACCCTCATTTTTTACGGTTTTACATTTTTATAAATGTTTTCAGGGGTGGAAAGACATACAAGTTTTGCAAAAGTACATAATATTTTCAATGAACGAAAATTCATATTTCTAAACCATGTTGCAAACAAAATTCGATTAACTCAAATGGTTTACGAAAGGTTTATGCTAAACATACCGGTTTTACAAAACATACACATACTTTCAGAACGTGCATGAGTTTCATGATAAGTAAAGGGACAAGTTGGTCCTGATTATAGACTCAAGGACTAGGTTGTCCTACATACAAGTAAGGGGACAAGTTGGTCCTGCTTACAGACTCAAGGACTGGGTTGTCCTACATACAAATAAGGGGACTGGTTGGTCCTGCTTACAGACTCAAACGGGCTAGGCCCATTCTCATTTGTGCGAGGCACAAAGACTCTAGTGGGCTAGGCCCACATATACGCGAGGCACGAGACTCAAGGACTGGATTGTCCACCACTCAACACTAAGGGTCGTAGGGTCGTTTAAAACTGTACAGTGAATCCCTCGCTACATACAAGAACTATAACCGCCTGCTAGTCTATCGTCTTGATTAAATGGTTGGTGAGGCACTTTCTAGCACGGGGTGGGTTATAGGCTCATGTGGGCATGTTGTCTTTGTCGTACGCGGACATTGACGGTTAAACAAGTTTTACAAAAGCATACAAGGTTTTCATATGACATGCCCAGGAAAATGATTTTATTATGTTTTCTCAACACTATTTAAACCGGTTATCAAAAACTATGAACTCGCCAACTTTATATTGATTTTTCGCATGTTCTTTCTCAGGTTACATTTTCAAACTATGGCACGGTTGGAATCGGAGAACCCATGGGGATTCGAGTACTTAGCAGGCGTTCATTTTCAAGAGGTCTTAGCATCATTAATACTTCCGCTGTGCAATGAAGATACCAGTCAGATCACACTGGTGGGTGTGACACTTTAAACCCTTGACACACCAAATACATATCCAACATGCTGATTTAGTGCCATAATCTTAGTGATAGGCAAATTGTCTTTCCCCATTATGGTATTCTTCCAGCCCTGCCATCTCAATGAATTGATTAATATAATGAGCAGTTAAAACAACAAACTCCTAATTTCTTCTTTCCGATTGGTTACGCACGTCATTGAAATCACCCATGAAAACCCATAAACCTGGTAAGGAGCTTTTCACAGCCTCAAGATCAATCCACAACGCTCGTTTCACAATCCCATCATTTGGTGCATAAGCATTGACAATGTTTATGACCTCCCCCGATAGCCGTAGAACCCGAAACAACCAAAAAATGCCTATGTTTTGAACAGAATGTTTTGTAAACATAGTTAGGTCCCGGATTAACACCAACCCACCTGACACACTATCGCATCCACCGATTTAACTTCAAAAATCCAAAACTATTTATATTGTATGGCCAAAATGTGTACCCTGTGTGTTGTTTTAAGTCCCCTAACCCAGTCCAACTTCCAGGTATCTCTCACCCCCGCCCCCTTAAGTTTACGGCTAGAAAATTCATGGTTATTAAACTGATCTCGTCTATGAACCCATGAAGTTGAAACCCTACCTTCTTCCCCACTTAGTTAGTCTCTTATGCCCTTAAGATCGCCTGGTCAGAGATTTGTGTGTTGCCGCCCCCACTTCCATCAATACCCTCATTTTCATCCCCTACCCCATCCACTCAAACTAGTGTAGGAGAATATGATCTAAGCTCAGTCTCTCCTATCTCTGTATCTCTCATCCTGGTATCTTCCCCTCTCTTATTTGTATCTTGGATAGCTAAGGATGTCACATCTGGTATCTCTGAGAAAGTGGTTGTGCAGTTTAAGTCCCAAGGAGTCTCCCTAATGGGCCTAATCTCCTTAGAGGGCACCATTTGTACTAGACTCCTAATGCAACGTGGCCTTTTACGTGAAGATATCCCTGAGCCCAAAAGCGAAGCCTTTCCAATTAAGAACGGTTCACTAACCTCTTCAAAAATCCCACATAAGGTAGCACGTGACTCAAGATTGCTGACAACCTTTAAAAGCCCAGCAGCATTGATTGCATCACCTTCCCCTGTGTGCGATTGGGCCCTATCCCCATGCAAACGAGAACCTACTTCCGCCTTTTCGTTTGCCGCCGGAGTCCTTTCAACTTCCTGCGATAGACGAACTCCCTCCTCCGGCATGTCCTCCACATTACAGCGGTATTCTCCTTCCTCCAGTTCTTCATCATGCCCCTGCATAGCAGCACCATTTTCAGATGCCTCCGTCATTCGGTTATCCGGCAATACTGCACCAACTATAATTTTTTGAAACCATTTGTCATCCTCCTCTGTAACCCACACCACATATCGGTTTTTTCTCCATTCCACTTCCTCTTTGATTGTTCCACCTATTAAATTGCACATAGACAAATGTGTATTTATGTTTTTAGTTGTAATACTATGGTTTTAATTTGTATTTATTAATACAGAATGTATTATTAATGAATCATATATTAGGAAAAAAAAACTTAGTGGAATACGAAGTAGAATTTGTATTTTTCAATAAATTTGGATACAATTATTATATGTAATTATTGTTTGTGTATTTATTATTAACTCGGTTTGTGTTTTATTACGTGAGACTCTCACAAATTAAACCATATCTAAAGTTGAGCTGAAGATAAATGTGATACGATACTTGAAATTATGTTATATGAAACTTACAAAACTACAAAAATTGGAATGAAACGAGTGAAATGAGTAGAAACTTGTTCTACATAGGATGTGGGTGGAAACTTGGAGTGCTATACAAGTGAGAGCCTTTTAACAATATTGTTTCCTTAATCACGGAAGCAAGTGGGGACCCTAAGCGTGCACCACACCCTACCTCACATTCATACTAGCATATGTATGCACATAGTGCAACGGATGATTATAATATGGCGTTTTGATGGTACACTTGGCATTTTACAAGCTTGAGAGAAACTTTTATGTTTTTAAGTTCGTTTGGCTCGACTAGGTAGCTCAGTTATTGTTGAGCTACAAGGTGGTTGTGGCGACGGATTACCATTGAGCTATCACTTAGTTGAAATCTTTTGGCTACTATTGAGCAATTATTACACCTTACTAATGGGCAATTATTACACCTTAGTTACCACTTAGTTGAATTCATATTGAGGACTCAAGTCAGGATGCTATTATGTTTTCCTATTAACCTCATTCCTACTAAGCTTTTGAACCGAGAATCTTTCAGTTTCGATCAGACTCATTTAAGAAAAAAAATATAGTATTAAAAATTGTTAGGATTGTTTATTTGTTTTTTATTACTGTTTATACAAATAGAAATAACAAAAATTAGAAACATAGTATCATCTTTTTGACATGTTGTATTAACATATAGATTTGTTTAAAAAAATAAAAAGTCAAGAGAAGAAAACATTAATTCAATACAACCACACCATATTTTTTGTAATTATTTTTTTTCGTTATTATGAGAACTATTTACACACTTGTTAGGAGGTGGTAGATGCAATTCGAAAAGGTGAGGTGAAGACGTGGGGCACTGAGGTATTGTTTTCTTCTCGTAACTAACACATTCAATCCTACCATACTTCTAATGTTTTCTTCTCTTACTCTGACATTGTTTTGTTAGCATGACTGAATGCTCTTACTCTACGATGGGCTACGTCATATGAACACGACACCAATGTTTTCTTTTGTTTATGTATTGTGTTAGCACGACTGATTGCAAGCTTTATTCTCTTAACTAGAATAGTCCTACCATACTCCATACTCCCCCATGGAGGTCTCCATTGTTTTACTTTATGCGCCCACAACATCCATGATTGGCTAGTGTAGCTGGAGAGCATCCATTAGGGTATTGTGCGATAGTGTCCCAACCTAATTAAAGGAGAGTTTTTATAAGCTTGGAGTTGGATCTAGTGTGTTATATTGGATACATTGTTGTGCCATTAAGAAGACACAAGCGCGCAAGATGCAGGTAGAAGAGATGAGGATGCTTAGGTTGAGAGTAACTACTTTATCGGATAAGACAAAGGGTAGAGATTGAAACGGTTTGAGAATGTGAAGATGTGGCAGACAACGACGCCAGTTAGAGAAGCTTAAACGTTACTGTGGAGGGGATGGGTAGTAGAGGTAGGCTCAAGTCGACTTCGGATGAGCGGTGGCAAGCCCTAAAGTTGCACATCTCTCAAAGGACATTATGCATGATAGGGTTCATGAGTACATAAGATTAAGATTAACAACTTTTAGTAGAGTACATATATATGTCTATTAGAAACTTAGATTTTTCTACACTTTAGGAGGATTTATGTGGAATTGTCTTCTTGTATTTATGTCTATATGTTGTTTTATGATGTGATATCTATTTCTATTGTGACATTCGTGGTGATTCGATCATATATCGATATCCTAACACTTTATCGGTCAAAGAAATTTTGTATTTTATTTCCAAAATTTGAATATTTATCATGACAATTGCACTTGCACGATTTTAACCTCTTAAACAACTTCTTGTTGTGAAATCGTAAACTGCTACGCAAACGTAACTAGTTTAACGCGACGTACACTCCGGAACAATGACATAAGCTAAACATACCCTAAATATCCTTACATAACTTAGAAATAAGTTTTGAAGGGTTCGATATGGCAAAAACACGGTTATGCAACTCTAGGGACTATTTTGCAAATTCTGTGAAAGTACGCCGATTCGCGTATTTCTTAATACGGAACACGTACGTACATCCAAAAATTTTTGTAATCACTAAAATCTTGTATATGAATGGAATGCAAAAATATCATTCGTAACGCAACTACAGTCGTTTACGCGTTAAGTAAAGCATTTGCCATAATTAAGCGAAAAACGCAACCGTACAACCGAACGAACCGATATCCCTGACATTTCCGGGAATATTTCAAGTTCCCTAAGCTTTATCGTCCTTAAAAGGCTTAAAAATTAGGTTAACGGGTGTTAGAAATGCCAAAACGTGACAAAACGAGTTCAGGGGCCTGTTCTGCCAATTTTAAAACTTCTGCCCCTGCGAGGGCCTTACGGACCGTAAGGCCTAAACCCATACGTTCTGTAAGGGGTCCCCAGCTCAGCAGAAACCTACTGGCAGCTTCTTGTGCATTCCTTGCTCACCAAGGTTGCGATTTTTGACACCTATCACCTGCTTTGGACACCTAAGAGGACACTAAGCACGTCATAACACCTCATGGGACACTTGTCTTGATATCCTTTCACTCCTTCAACTATAAATAGCCTTGAACTTCAACCATTTTCCTTGCTCATTTCCTTCTTTCTTTCTCCCACTCTCTTGGAGCTTGCTTCCATCTTTTGGAGGCCTCCTACTGAGTATTATGAGCTCTTCAAGTGTTCTTCAACACAAGTAAGTGCTCACTCCTAGTCTATTTCATTTCTTTTAACTATTTTGAGCTAAAAGTCACACAGTTTGACTTTCTGTTTGACTTTCGGTTCTGACCATTTTTGGTCAAGTCAAAGTTCAATTGAACTTCACAACGTGATCGTAATCACGAAGGTTATGATCCACCACGATCACGCCTACAGATTACCACATTTACTAGTCGAAATGACAAGTCAAAGTTTCGGTCAAAAATGCGCATTTTGTGCATTTTACTACGGAACTATTTTTGGGTATCAAAACACTAAGTTTTGATACCAAATCAGTTTTATAACTTAGTTAGACATATTTTGACATGTCTAACTCGTCACTTTTAGTTTAGTGCTTATTTAGGGTCGTAAGTCGAGCGGTATTGACCACCGCTTTGACTTTCGAATCCGACCCATTTGATCGATCTTAGAATCCGACCAAACACATATTTGTGACCACAGTTATATAGGGAATAACCCTCTGAGGTTATACCTTATGGTCACGTCGTTTGGTTAATATTATGTTAAGTCGCTCATTATGCACTTAATAATGACCAAAATGCCCTTTTTGCACATAATTCCATCTTAAGCATATGTAACCAACTTTTTGACATATAAACTGATGTTACAACTTTATTAAACTTATTTTGGCATATAAGACTTATCATAAGACTACTTTGACCATCCGAATGCGCTTTTATGCAAATGACACGTTAAAGTAGCTTAACGGGTCATAACGGGTCAAAAGCACTTAGGAATCGTTCCAAATCAGAATGTTAAGTTTTTAAACCATATCATGTGAGTTCCAACACTCATTTGGTTTATAAGACTTCATTCTATCCGATCTCTTGTTTTCAAGTCTCAACACTAACATAGTATCCGATACACTAGGAACCACTTCAGCACTTGAACTCTTGATCCTTTGAGCTTTGTTTAATCATTTGAACGAGATTTATACGCAATCCCAAGTGAGTACGTAGCTCCCCTATTTTACGTTTTTCAAATGTTTTAGGGTGATTCATATGTGTAAACAATTTTTTCTCAAATATATGGCATGTATGTGTTTACTAAGTACTTTTTGTGTATTATTCCTATTATGCAAATACGACGATTGATGACATGAACCAAATCCTTTTAGGATCTTTCTATCTTCATAGTCAGATTCTTGTAGGATGTTTTAAGTACAGTCTTAAATCTTTTATCTTCATAGTAAGATTTCTAAGAAGTGCTTTACACGCCGATGACGATGGATATTGTTTATGTGTAGAGATTGTTGGTGATTTAGATAACGAAACTAGAGTAATACAATAAGAACATGGTGGATACACCGCTGGTACTTCATATATATAAGTGTGCTTATTGTATTACCCTTGGTACCCTTATCCGAATCACCATTAGGATTTAGGATTTTGTGATTCAATGAGACAAGACAAGTGACTAAACCAAATACTTATAGCATCCGTCTATCTTTATAGATTGATTCTTGTGGGTGTTTTAAAGTACTAAATGGTAGTCCTTTATTTGGATTTTTTGTGTACTTTAATGCGTATGAGACAAGACAATGTGACAAGACAAGTGACAAAACTAAATCCTTAAAGTATCTATCTATCTTCATATGTAGATTCTTGTAGGATGTTTGAAGTACTAAATTGATGTCCTTGATCGAATTCTTTGTGTACTTTAATGCGTATGTGACAAAATGATGTGACGAGATGATGATTATGTGGTTATTGTGATTAGTTGTGATTTAGATAACAAAACGAGTCTAATACCATAAGAACGTGGTAGATACGTCGTTGGTACTTCCTATATATAAGTGTTCTTATTGTATTACCCTTGTAGCGTTATCTGAATCACATTAGGATTTTGTGTTCGATTGTTTCAAAGTACAATTATCCAAATCCTTGTAGAACTCTTTCATATTTTTATATGTTAGATTCTTAGAAGGATATCCAAAGTATTATTATAAATCATTGATTTGATTTCTGATAATACTCACGCGAGTTATGACCAACTTTAATATTGTTGTTATTAATCCTTGATTGGATTTCTAATAATATACTAACAAGTTTTATGACCGAATTCAATGCGATTACAATGAACAAAGTACAATTTTCAATGGCATAAAAATTACTTAGTATTAATCATGTTGTCATATACAAAACTCTTTTTATCACAAGTTTCATAATCAAGTTAATGTATTGCAATACTAAATCTTTTTGCCATTCCTTGGCTTCAAGAGTCCATTTTCAATAGACGACTCTCATAGTTGTTGAAGTATTGCAATACTGTCACACCCCAACTTGCAGCGGAAGAAAATTATACGGGATGCAACAGACACCTCTGGTACAAGCACATTGTTTATAAAGACACTACATTGTATTACTTACAAAATGTTGATTACATGCTACATGTATGTTACAACTGCGTGTTCCCATGAACCAAATAAGTCTTCTAAGCCACATGCGTCTATATCAGGGTTCACCTACAAACATGTCTTGAACAACATACACGGATCACACCAGTCATAGGTTATCTGAAATGCATGTTGTAGGTCCGTCGTACGGATCGTTCGGGCACTAATCTGACAAACCTAAAGTAAACGTGCGGAATTCGTTTGTATAGGCGACATTGGATACACTCATTTGTTTCTATTTAATCACAGTTTCATTAATATTCAACGTTACAGATCCTTGAAACACTTGGACAGAGCTTCCCCTCTGTCGTGACAAAATCTCTGAATGTTACAAATGAAATGACACGACTCCTATTTATAGGAGAACAAGTTCGCTGGTGGAGATGCAAGTTCGAGCGAACTTGCTTAGTCAAGTTCGAGCGAACTTGCTTAGTCAAGTTCGGCCGAACTTGCCTACAACATACCATTTTCAAGCGAACTTGACCCTGTATATACATAAACTTCGACATTTCACTCCTAAATACTGACTCGACGTTATATGATGACATAGGCAACAGACATATGCATCAACAGACTCCCCCTTGGATGTTGCCGTAGTCATCATTCTTCAAATAAGTTCCTGAGTCTTTAATGTTCTCTTGATCTTTATTTCTTTAATAACTTTATCATCCATGCTCCCCCTTACTTTAAGCTTTCTGTTAGCTTCAATAAACATGTTTATCTAGCTCCCCCTCAAATGATGCTCCGAATCTCTAAGATTTGACGATTAAGGACAATCACACGTATCCACACACAAACAGTTTCTTAACAGTCTCGTTGGTCCGGCTCACATTCATCATTATTAGGTTTCCATGGAAGATATGAGAGAAAATCTTTTTGGATTTTAATATTGAATGCAGAAAGGTAAACATACTAAATTGTAATATTTACAGTTTGTATTTTTGTGAGAAAACGTGCTAGAGGATCATATCAGTTTTTGAGACATATCACCAGTACCGTTGACCTTTAGATGACTTAAGTTTTAAACTCGTTTACCTAGATTGTCGATATGTTTGTCCACTTAAACTTTACCACCTTTCTCAATTGTTCCAAGATATGTTAGTTAGAATTATGAAACTTGACTTAACTGCGGTTCCGACTTCTTGAATATACTCCCGCATCAAGATTCCCTAGATTTCATCTTACAGGTGAATATAGCGTAATTGATATCTGTATCTGGGTTAGTGCGATGCCTTGTGAGCTCAGGTTAGTACCACCATACAGACAAAGAGATGAAGGCTCGACTTTAAGGTATGTTCCACTTAAGGAATCTTTTTAGCACTACAAATGATTAGATCTTTCGATACTTTTCAAGATTGCATGCAGTTTAGGGGTTTATTGCGAAAGTATTATAGAAGTTCTAGGCTATTGCTTCCGCAAAATCAGAAGAACTTGTATAATGCCCCAGATATCAACTATCTATAAAGACCTCGTATCTCAGAATCAGGCAATCCTTCAATCGAAATTTTGGAGTTCTAAGTCCATATATCCAAGATGTGTTAATCCACAAGTTTAAGCAGTTGCGAAATTTAGTTTATATCCCTTAAAACAATTTACTGAACGTGTAAAGCCTATCGACACATCCACAGTAAGACTCGTTTATAACTTTTTAAACTTCACAAATATTTAGCGTACTGTGATAGTCCATTGTTGTACTATCATTTCCTTTATGCGCACAAGTAATTTCATTTTTCAATGTTTTTGACATTATTGAGGTTTCTATTGTTTTTGGAAACATTTTAAAATGATGTTTTTCAATTTTACAAGAATTTTTTTTTACAATTTTTTAAAAATTTTTCTCCCCCTAAAATTGAAAACATCTTATTAAAATAAAAAATAAGAATATTCTATTTTAACCATTTAACGACTTTTTACGAATGTGAACACGAGATTACCATTTTGTTTGTGTGGAATATCACTCATGTCTCTTGTCTCTCGGTATGAACAACCACTGCTTCTGAAATGACCTTTGGCTTGAAGCTTGGTTATCCCTGCACATTCAAACAAACTTTAATCAGTTTTGAATTGGAACCCAATCCATTCTGGATTTAGGTTTACCAAAATCATTAACATCTGAAGTAAACAAACATTCTTACTCTTTTTGATATTCAAACAGTTTGATAAAAACTTTATTTGAAAATTTTACTTTCTTTGATTTTTTAACTGTTTGAATTATTAAATTTTTCTCCACTGCTCTCTCTTTTGTCCTTAGATTTGTATCTCATGAATTTGTTTTACTTGACTGTGAGTAAAATGATTCAGTAGAACTTTTATCTGATTTTTTAGACGTATCCGAGGACAAAATCTTTTCCAAATACTCTCTGACTTTTTTCCTTTTTTTTCTCAATATGTCTCTCTGCCCTTGCGATAACTTGACTTTTTGTTCTTTGGGCTTTTCTTCATTTTTCTCATTTTTCTTCTCTAAACTTTTCTCCCTGAGATTTATCCGATCTTCTTTTCAGATTAGTCGGACAATCCCTGGCAACATGACCTTTGATTTGACATTTAAAGCATCTTCTCGTATCAAATCTCTTTTTCAGGCAGTTAACAGCAATGTGTCCACCAAATCCACAATTGTAACACACTCTGTTATCGTACCAATCTCTCCATTCAGACCAAACACCCAAATCAGCACATTGATTTGACATGTAGTAGTCATCTTTCCTGCTTCTTCTGTAAAATTGATTTGACTTTGAAGCACTGTGGTCCGACCTGCACCACTTATTCTCAAATTTTTGTGAGTTTTTATAATGATTGGATGACCGTACCGATGAGCTTTTATTTTTGTTTTGAAAATTTATAGAATTTTGTTTTCATGTTGTTTTTGTTCTCCATTCTGCTTAGAAGGTTTTTGCGTTGGGCATTCACCTTTTCAGCAGATTGTAGAACAGTTTCTTGAAATTTTTCTTTTAGTTTCAAAAATGTTTCCTTTTTATCATTTTCATCATCGGTATTATCATCACAATCCTCAATTATGACATCGTCATAATTTGTGACATTGTCACTTATTGTAATTTTCTTTTTATTAATATTGATCGGTTTTGAACATATATGATCTAACTTTAATGAGGAAGTCACAAAACCTTTCAATAACTTTTCTGAATTAACGACTTTATTTTAACAGTCACAACTTCTTTTTCAAGTTGAGCAATTTTCTCAATATGAGAATTTATTGCTTTTTGATTTTCTATATTTAATTTTTCAAAAACAATTTTATCATTTTTAAACATTTTTATTTCATTTTGAAAATCTACTACCATTTGTAATTTTTCATTTTCTAAAATTTTTATTTTGTTTTCAAAATTCTTTTCATTTTATTTTAATTTTTTATTTTCTAATGTCAAACTCTCAATCTCATTCAAGAGTTTGGCATTATCTGCCAGATAATTATCTACATATAGACCGGGCAGACTTGTTTAGAACTTGAAGACACATTTGTGGATATACTTGAAACTAGAGCTTCACAGTTCTAAACTACTACACTCTCTTCTCTCTTTACCTGATATTTATTTTTCAGAGATATCCAGAGTTCTTTTGCAGTCTTGTACTCAGGCAGTAGTATCAAGATATGTTCGTTAACAGATTGTTGAATCAGATTAATCATTTTCTTATCAGCAAAAAACGCCTCTTTTTGTTGCGTAGAATACTTTCACTTCTCTAGGATATTCTGATTCTCATCTCTTGGAACTACATATCCTGTTTCGATCGCCACCCAACTGCTGAAATGCGTAGCTTGGACCCAGCTCTCAAATTTTCCTTCCAAATTCATACTCGTCCATACTCATCAACTTTGGCGGCTTCTCGGACCCCATTTCGTTTTCAAAATTTATCAGTCATTCAAAACACTTGACAAATGATTAGCAAACAGACAATTTTAATAAAATTTGACTTTTTAACCGACAATATCAACGTATCGGTTTGCTAAAAACGTTTAAAATTTTTCGAAAAACCTTTTTTACCAGATTAGAGCTTTAAACTCGTCTCGTCAATAATCATCTAACAATATATAATGTTCGAGACGTTTTTCGGGATTTTCATGCCTTTTTATTTTTTATTTTTTATTTTTTATTAGTCTCTTAGACAAGTTCGGTCGAACTTGTCACAGCGTGTGAAACTCAGCTATTTAAAAAGTTCGAACGAACTTGTTTCACTCAGAATACAAGTTCGAGCGAACTTATGTGAATTTTCAAGAGATAGCAACTTCGGGCGAACTTGTATAGACTTTCAACAAATTTTTATCAAGTTCGGGCGAACTTGACAAAAAATGATTAAAAACAGTCAAGTTCGAGCAAACTTGAGTAAAACCTTGAAAAATCAGTCAAGTTCGGGCGAACTTGATGAAAAATTAGAGTTTTTCAGTCAAGTTCAAGCGAACTTGATGTTATGTTCGAGCGAACTTGTGATTTCAAACATGGTTTTTTCAATTTCTCGGCATGATCTTTTCAAGGGTTTATCTATTATGGATTTTACGTATTATACTTGAAAATCTGTCCATTTTGTCCGTGAATTGTCAAAAAAAGTTAAAAATAGAAGAAATGAGTAGAAGATGAGATGATCTATGTCCAATGTCTTCAAATTAGGCCAATCCTGCTCTGATACCACTTGTAGGTCCGTTGTACGGATCGTTCGGGCATTAATCTGACAAACCTAAAGTAAACGTGTAGAATCCGTTTGCATAGGCGACATTGGATACACTCATTTGTTTCTATTTAATCACCGTTTTATTAATATTCAACGTTACAGATCCTTGAAACACTTGAACAGAGCTTCGCCTCTGTCGTGACAAAATCTCTGAATGTTACAAATGAAATGACAAGACTCCTATTTATAGGAGAACAAGTTCGCTGGTGGAGATGCAAGTTCGAGCGAACTTGCTTAGTCAAGTTTGGCCGAACTTGACTACAACATACCATTTTCAAGCGAACTTGACCCTTTATATATATAAACTTCGACATTTCGCTCATAAATACTGACACGACGTTATATGATGACGTAGGCAACAGACATATGCATCAACAGACTCCCCCTTGGATGTTGCCGTAGTCATCATTCATCAAATAAGTTCCTGAGTCTTTAATGTTCTCTTGATCTTTATTTCTTTAATAACTTTATCATCCATGCTCCCCCTTACTTTAAGCTTTATTTTATCTTCAATCAACATGTTTATCTAGCTCCCCCTCAAATGATGCTCTGAATCTCTAAGATTTGACGATTAAGAACAATCACACGTATCCACACACAAACAGTTTCTTAACAGTCTCGTTGGTTCGGCTCACATTAACATTATTAGGTTTCCATGGAAGATATGAGAGAAAATCGTTTTGGATTTTTAATATTGAATGCAGAAATGTAAACATACTAAAATGTAATATTTACAGTTTGTATTTTTGTGAGAAAACGTGCTAGAGGATCATATCAGTTTTTGAGACATATCACCAGTACCGTTGACCTTTAGATGACTTTAAGTTTTAAACTCGTTTACCTAAATTGTCGATATGTTTGTCCACTTAAAATTTACCACATTTCTCAATTGTTCCAAGATATGTTAGTTAGAATTATGAAACTTGACTTAACTGCGGTTCCCACTTCTTGAATATACTCCCGCATCAAGATTCCCTAGATTTCATCTTACAGGTGAATATAGCGTAATTGATATCTGTATCCGGGTTAGTGCGAGGCCTTGAGAGCTCAGTTTAGTACCACCGAATAGATAAAGAGATGAAGGCTCGACTTTAAGGTATGTTCCACTTAAGAAATTTTTTTAGCACTACAAATTATTAGATCTTTCGATACTTTTCAAGATTGCATGCAGTTTAGGGGTTTATTGCGTAAGTATTATAGAAGTTCTAGGCTATTGCTTCCGCAAAATCAGAAGAACTTGTATAATACCCCAGATATCAACTATCTATAAAGACCTCGTATCTCAGAATCAGGCAATCCTTCAATCGACTGTAATACCAGTTTTCTGCCTATCCCAAAGGCATATGTAGTAACGCATTATCCACCAATCGCAATTCATGTATCAATTCTCGCACAAACATTCACACACTATCACCTTGGCACACGTATGTATCATTCCACGTATTTAAGTGTGTTTATTACCGCGTCTTTCCCAACACTGCCTCGTATGAGCTAGTCTGTTATTATGTTCCGGACCATAATAACCCACTTGCCCCACCAGGCCATCATGGTATTTGCCAATAGGATACTTTACGATGTTCACTGACTACCTTTAGTGAAGGTTTATTTATCCAAGGATGTCCACTAAAGTCCAAGCCGGTAGTTATAGTCTAGGTTTCCTTAAAGGCACCTAATTCTCTATAACCAATAGCTCTGATACCATCTTCTGTCACACCCCAACTTGTAGCGGAAGAAAATTATACGGGATGCAACAGACACCTCCGGTACAAGCATATTGTTTATAAAGACACTACATTGTATTACTTACAAAATGTTGATTACATACTACATGTATGTTACAACTACGTGTTCCCATGAACCACATAAGTCTTCTAAGCCACATGCGTCTATATCAGGGTTCGCCTACAAACATGTCTTGAATAACATACACGGATCACACCAGTCTCAAGTTACCTGAAATGCATGTTAGTTTTAAAAAGGGTCAGCTAAACGCTGCGTTAATTCTACTGGTTTAATCGTTGTGTAACAATATGTGTTAACAAGTTTAATTGCACTGGTCACAGTCACAGTGACGGTCACAGCCACAGTTATAGTCACAGATTGCTCGATGGAATTTCACACGAGTACAAGTGAAACCTGACTATTTACCCCGGGTCGTGTCACCCAGACACTCCCGGTCCACCAACTGCGTCACGTGCAGTTCAACGCCCCCGGTAGTTATGCCTAACACATACCCAAAAGTTGGACGAGTGCAGTTGCTTGTGGTAGGGCATCGTACCCTCCGACCTAACTAGGTTTGTCGGACCAATAGTACTATCCACTGCTCACGGCTCATATTAATCACTTGTAAGGGGTGTATTCGTGAGTTAGGTAATTCACATCGTCCCAAGTTGGTGCAATTAACACCGTTTTCTAACATGCAAATCACTTCAGAAAACAATAACACAGTTTAAAAGTAGTGGAGTGAAGCTCACTCCCAAGTTGGTGTAATCAACATAATTTGTAACATGCAAGTCCCCAGAAAACAGTAAAACAATTCAAAAGTGGCGAAGTGAAACTCACACACAAGTTGGTGTAATTAACATAGTTTGTAACATGCAAGTCCCCAGAAAACAGTAAAACAATTCAAAAGTGGGGAAGTGAAACTCACTCCCAACTTGGTATAACCGACAGAGTTTTTAACATGCAAGTCCCCAGAAAACAGTAAAACAATTCAAAAGTGGGGAAGTGAAACTCACTCCCAAGTTGGGGCAATGATCACAGTTTGTAACAAGTTCATGTGTTAGGGAAGTGAAATTCCCTTCATAAGTTTGTGTAATCTACACAATTTGTAACATGCATTCCACCCAAAGTAAAACAATAAAAAAATTAAAAGCGGGGTAGTGAAACTCACAGTACGAGTAGTGATCTCAACGCAAGAGTGATCAAACAACTGGATCAATTTTAATAACCCACATGCGAGTATGGACTCAAATTAGTATCTAAGTTGGTAACGGTTATAACTTGGATCCGGTCAGGAGTTGTTACTCCGGATTGAGTCTATAGGACACTGGTATGGTGATGGACGTCAGGGTAGTATTAGTTTTCAGTTTGGCTTCCCGGCACCGTTTCGCGTGCCAGCCAAAGTCAGTAGTTTAACGTGTTCGGATAATGGTACGGGAATACCAATAACGCCAACATGTGTTTATTTAAGAAGGTTTAACTTTTCATCAAGGGAGTTTGAGTATTTGGAGAATCTAGATTACCCAAATTTGAGTTTCCATTTTCACCGTCGGGAATTCTCCCGAATTGTCCTCGGACACACCCATAGTGCCCAATTTACCCGGGAATCTCCCGGAATACTCCGGTGTTTCAATTATAGCATTTGTCGGTTTGGGTCAATTCCCAGTTCCGGCAGGTTCGTTATACGGTAAACCGCCGAAATTGATTTAAAATAACTCATTTTTAATTTCATAAATTCCCATTTAATCTATAATTTGAGTAAAAATCTGAAAATTTTTATATAACTTAGTAAAAATCTTTAGATTATGGGAAAAAATTCTGGGAATTTATTTTGGCATTTTACTTATTTAAATAAATTATTTATAAACTATTTTTAACCTCATAATTACTATTAAATACCATCAGTGGTTCAAAAATTCCAAATAACTTTCAAAACACCTTTTACATGTCCAGGAACTCCTCACAATATTTTAAGATTTTTCTGATTTCGTTTTGGTGCGTTCCCGGCTACCGAAAACTCTCAAAAACGCGGATTTTTATCCCATATCAAAACTCAACCGATGGACTCTGAATTTTTTCAGAACATTCCCCATATGTTCCTTAGTGTCTTTGAAAAATTTTGTGATTTATTGAGTTTGTTTGATAATTTTCCCGAAATTCTTTTGGTAAACAGTTAAAAATTCACCAAAAATCGTAGAAACTTTCAAAAATTATAAACTTTTACGTGGATCTTCCTGACAATACCTTACATCACCACAACAAATTTAAGCTCAATCCAAGTTTCAGGACCAAGTTATAGCTAAAACAAGATTCTGCCTATGCTAGTTTCGGTTTTCGGATGATATACCTAGCGAAAGCTTTGATTCCAAGCACTTCTTGTGAGTCCAGAAGTGGGTGGGTGCTATATTCAGTACCTACACATCAAGTACAACAGAAATATGCTAGAACTTAGATCAATCAATCTTTATTTCATTGGTTTTCGGTTAATCGAATAGTTAACCGATTTTTGTCGAATAAGTGTTGATTAGGGTATCAAACCCCAAAGATTTGTGATCATGGCTGCCATATAACATGAGGTAAACACCAGGGTGTTCTTATTCAGCCCATAAACATGTTTAAACCTTCAAAATTCTTGGATTAAAATGAGTTTTTTGGCTAAAAATCGCGTTTAATCAAGAAAACAAGGTTAAAACTACAAGAACCAAGTTTTATACCTTTGATTTGTTGAAGTTTAAGGTGAAACTCAGCTGGAATGACAGTGTTTATGGCAGATTTGTTGAAGGAATTATGAAAAATGAATAAATAAAAAGGTTTTTAAAAGAAAAAAACATTAAAATATGGGGGCTGCCCCTACCCCACTTCTGCTTTGTCATGCTTCGTATTTTCGTGTTAAAAGATGATCTTTATCTTTGATGGCGCGTATAGGTTTGTTTTCGGGTCCCGGACGCGTTCTCGATTTACGCAACGGGCACCTTTTCGTGTTCTTACTGTCAAAAGACTCGGTTTTAAAAATGGGCATACCCGTCTCGAAACCCGAGCATGGTTAGGTTTTAATCATAAAAGTCTCATATGACATTCGTTTAAGTGTTTTTAAGCTTGATCGATCGTTCCTTGCACATTTGGTTGCCTTATGTTATGCCCGGAACGAAGGTGTTTCCCCAACCGGGAGCTGCTTTGTTTTGCGTGCCCGAGCTTTGATTATTTTCAAACCTTACGTCACAGTCTATGGCACAAAGCTAAGTTTTTTCTAGAACTCGAAATCTTAAATGATGCCACCGATAACCTAATAATCAACATTAAAGGTTTAATGCGCTGTTAAACGTCAAGTCTCCATTTAACACGTTGTTCAAGGCTAAGGATGCCAACCTCGCATCGTTGGTCCTTAAAAGTGTCATGTCAAGCATGACGTGCTCTCGGATTCTTCCAAGACATTACAGATATCGCTTAGCATTGCACACAAGTCATGCGTGTTTACTAATACTTATTCCTAGAGTCGCCAGTTCATTCACGACTTTGTCTTGTCATGTAGGTGACGCATAATGTCACTGTAATGTTTTTATTAATTACTATGCATATACTCCCATTATAGTCGGTGTATCATTTTCCAGAATTCATATCATCACACATAATCACAACAATATCATGATATACATACCACGTCCGGTTACCACGGACTTGTACCAATCAAAGTTTACCGGGATTTTTCACAATTGTCACAAATACTAAGCTTTTTGCCATTAACTAGCCCAACAAAACTATGTACTCGCCAACATTGTTTGTTGATGTCTTTTTTTACATATGTTTCAGGTTTCGATTATTCAAGCACGCTACACATAGGAACACATCCGGGCTTTAGACTGCTTTAAACAAAATACAATCGTATGTATTCTTTACTTTGTAAAACAATGTTTAACAATAATTAAACAATTTAATAGCAGTAGTTGTGAGCAATTTGTAACGTGACTCCCGATATTTCCGTCGCGTGTTGTTGTATTACACGATTGGGGTGTTACATCTATTTTTTACTATGTAAACTTTTTCATAACCTTTGTTAGTAGTAGTTTTTTTATTTCTATACTGTTTGTTTTGTTTTCATGTAGTGTGCTTAGTAGTTGGGGGTCTGTCGTGTATGTGAGTATCTTCGGCTAATACTAACCAACCACGAGAGTCCCTACTCTATGGTAGAGAAAGAAAAAGGCTTTTACGAGCCTACGGTTGCCATAAGGCAAGCATGTACACGAGTAACACCGAATCTACACCCTCACATCAACAGGGTGCCCGAACTACTCACCAGTAGTCTAATCACGTCGTAAGGATATGGAATTTCTACAGTAATAATTCCAGTTGCATTAAGTTTTGGGAGCTTGGCTCCAGCTGTTGTACAACTATCTGCGTCTTTTCCAGAAGGAAATAACGGTGATTCTCCAAGAGATATCACATAAAAATTCCCATATACCGGGAATGATAAGGTGTACGCCCAATACGATTTTAATTCCAGTAGCACCACATCTAGAATGCTACTATATCACGTGGAAATGCTTAAAGCATGATGAGTGTCTAACGATCACAAGTATCACTATGATGCCCCTACACATGGGATCGGCATTGATCGTAGACGTACGGGTAATTTGGTAAAAGATGACTAAGTAACAAGTCATCGAATCAAGGTTCCCCATTGACGGAGTACCCTTCGCAGGGTAGGAACATAGCCACGCTGGACTAACGTTTCATAAGGATGTCGTTAATGGAGACAATGAGAAGTAATCATTTCCCATCATGTTCTCGAAAGATTACTTAATGCATAGGCGAATATAACCCACACTAGTCACACGGTGGTTAATCACCACTTGACCGTCTCGGTCTCGTGGTTTTTCGAATCAAATTCGGACTTGGTAAGATCTGAACTGTATATGAGTATAAAAAGATATAATCCTTTCCCATCTTGGCACCTCCGCCAACTGAATCACCGCTTAAACGTAAGGGTTTCATCGAATTCGTTCATGTCAATCCATCTTGGTTTAGATTGGGAAATTCGTGTGGTTTTATGAAACCATGGGCTAAAGCCCGAATTCATAATCACCCTTGTCCTATATGGACAATTGACCACTGAATCTGATTTTTCCCGTTAGTCTCATATTCATAATAATGTAAACAAGAAATGAAGACCCGGCCCCCAGGTTGGTCGAGACTAGGCTTGTTGAGTTTCTCAAGTCCTTGGTCATAGGATTAGTCAGTTCTGTGTCCCAATAGGGCACCGAAGGAATACGTGTTGCTAGGAAATGTAATAACATAGCTCCACAATCGCTCGGCAATCTCTTGAAATAACAAAAGTAGTTTCAAGGAGGCTGAATGAAAACCGTAATCAATCGAGGTAAGCCTAGCACTCTGACGGCTAGGATACGAATAAAGGTTTTGAATGCCATTTCACATCCGGTCGGTGCATCCAACCAAGCACCGATCTACACTTTGGTCATTTAGTTTGACTTAGTATCGCACATCGAGTTATTTACAATTCGTAGCGTGTGTTAAGTAACTCTCCAAATTTGAAGAGTATTAGTTGTCGTGTCAAAGTCTTATTCCTCCTTTAAGTATATATGACGTGCTTACTAACGGAATTTCCCTCTGGATGGACATGATATCCGAGGGACGTATTCGGAAGATTCACTAGTCCCTTCATCTGAAATGATCAGGACTACTAGATTTACGGGTTAGCTTTCCCCCAGGTGGGTTCAGCGCACAAAAGACACCAATTATAATATTCGGACAACTCATACTACTCCTATTTTGAAAAGAGATTAGTTTTGATCGTGTTCCTTCATGCAGGGTAGTTCATGCTTTTCATAGTATGGCGTATATACGTCACTTCAGTGACATGTTCTGACCGCACACTGAAGCACTAGCCTTCTTTGGGTTAAGTCTAAGTGCAATTTTAACAGTTGCATAATGTCGGATATTATTACATACATGATAATGATGTTGGTTATACAGGTTCTGGGCTCATGCGTGCGACGAATTTGTGTGATATGAGACGATTGAAAACATGACATTAATGCATGTATGTATATATATATATTTTGTTTATAATAGAATCGCCCCGAAATGCTCACCATAAATGACCGAGGCAGAAATCGCGTAAATGATAGCGCACAGCTTCCGACAATCATCCCCACAATCGTGAATTTCACTCGTGGTACGAATACACAGGTACATATATATATAGTATTATACTTAAGATTTCTCTTGTTCTTATTTCCTTAAGTAACACAAGAATTTTCGTCACTCGAAAATAACGAAGAATCAGGTTGCTCGGTAACATTGTATTTTACTAATACTTATTTAAATTGATCAAACTGAAAATCAATTTAAGGTACTAACTAGTTGAACGAAGACGAGGGGTGTTTCAACAATATTTCCCTGATCTAAAGAATTTAGTCCTCGTATACTCATGAGGACTAGCAATGACGTCTACCAAATAACTTTAGGTTACTCACAAGAGTAGGGTATCGTTCACTTTGTATCCCATCGGCGGATGAAAGTTAGTGTATCCCTTGTATCATCCTCCTACACATGTAGGAGACCTTACCAAATAAAACCTTTACAAAGGTCCGAAGGGAATTTCAAACATCCCTTAGGAATTGTGAATAACATCGGGTATAATTATTTGGACTCCTCGGATGCTTCAGGGAGGAGGAGGAGACATATGGTGTTTTCCCGGGTCTTATTATTATCGTAGAGTTGAGGAGTCACCATGTTTTATAACATATAAGTATCTAAGTCAGTCTCTACCCAGGACCACTCGCACAGCCGTAGTAGTTCTCGTGTCGTGAAAAGCCTTAATCGAAAGGAATCAGAGAACCATGTATCCCCTTATGCAATTTCTAGCACTGATGCACCGCCCACATACGGGTGATATAGATTCAAGACCTAGTATCTCAGGGTTACCAAAAGAATTCAGGTCAGGAACCAGTGTAGTCTAGAGTTTAAAGATGTAAATAAGAGTTGTCACAGGTTAATCATCGTATTACAGTACTTGAATATTACTCGAAGGCGATCTCATTTTCACTGGAGCAGTTTTACTAAGTTATGCGAGACTGAAAACAAGGGATCGTGTGATATATAAAAATTTTATACAATTCTGTTAAATACCATCCTTCGAATTAGATATATGTATTTATGAGTAAACTAATCGTCTGACGAAAAATTTGCTTTGTTTCATTTTGTTTACTAAATATACATTAAGAAGTAGCTTTGTTACGGGTCCTTCGTATCGCTCCTTTATTATTATTTCGAGTTACGGGGGATTTATCTTGTATGAGTTTGAACTAAATCGATAGGGCGTATCAAATTGGTAATTTATATATACCGGACCATAACACTTTCCAGTGGTGTTAGTAAGGAGAATTGAATTGATGTGAAGCAATGAATCAGATTATTTTCTAATTACAGTTTTCTTACTTCGCACTGGGGTTACATCACCCCAACCGAAATTTACCAATTTGACCCTTGGGATTGGACCACGGAGAAGGTTGCATATTTATAATTAAATGTATACATAGGAGTGTCCTGTTAATACAAAGTATTAACGGTTACAAGGACTATGAACAAAATGTTTTCGCCCACGAGTCTTATTACAATCACATCTGCATCCACATAACCTCTTGTCGATCTTTGATTACAACAGATGAGTTTCTCCATTTATGTGTTACCCCTAAATCCTTTTGGGTTATCAATACCGATGGTAATTACGTGTTCTTACTAAGACTTAGAGATTGTATTACTAACGAACGACGGTTAGTAAAGGAAATATATGCTTCAACCGGATAGTTTCATAGACGACGGTCTGCGACATGAGTCTAGTTTTTTCGCCGTAACGTAATGATTTCGAATAAATGGATATACGTTCTAGCAAATCCCGCCAAAAGAAATAATTTACGTTGAATTGTCTTATCAAAGACAGAACGTTGCTACGTATCGCGAATCGATCATTGGGTCATCGATGTGGGTAAGCTGTCACTGGCTATACCCAAATAGTTCAGTACGGAGTACTACCGAGGTGTAGTACCCCCTAGAAAGTCATACTATAATTTCGGAAAAAAAGGACCTTTCCCAGATTAAGCCAAAGGTCGTTATATGTCAACCCCCAAACTATTTTTCATTCAAAATTACTACAAACGTCTATAGATATCGTGGTTACGACAACTATGGCATTATCTATTGCATCAAATAGGGTCGAAGTCTGAACACCGCGTTGCCCAAAACATGACCGAACGAATCGCAAAATGAAGCCCGTCTTCTCTGAGTAACGGTACCTTGATCATGTAGCCGGGTGTTTATATATAGGAATTACCGCAGCCTATCCACCACACCCATATACATGATCAATGTTCTGTTCACCAAGATATTCGGGCCTAATATTACTTTTCAAAACTAGCCAACTGAAATCCGAAATAATCAATAATCGTAAAAGAACACAATGTAACCGATGGTCACACAAAACGAGGTTCCACAACACAAAGCGTTTCAAAGGTATTTGTACCATCACCAACTTTATATCCCAAGGAATCAAATGACAACGGGAAGGGTAACTTATTCGCGCACTCCATGCCACCTCCATGACCTAGAGATCGTCATATTCAGGTATAACATATATCGAAACACGTGCTAATGAATACCACTAAGTATTATAGTATCACACGACGTGAAAGCTAGAGCCAAAATTATAAGAAAAATAGGAATCCCGCGGACCATCAAATGAATCGCGGATTCAAGGACGAAAACGTTTCGTAAGATGTTTGAACTCTGCGATTGTATAACAATCGAATGTGAAGCAACGAGAAGTGAAGTGAGGATCCATACACGTCCTCCTAGTCTATCTGAATGACCTGCGCGTTATTTGTGTATCTATGTTCATTTTGAAATACCATTCTGGTATGCAATCGTTGTTATAATAATTATAAGGATAGAGTTGGTGAGATCGTATCGCACTAAAAGCTTGGGGTCTCACATCATATAGTATAAGTAACCACTGTGGAAGTGGTATTAATCCAACTCTAGTGTATATTAAACAGGTGGTCAGTAGGAATGTGGAATGGACTGTAATACCAGTTTTCTGCCTATCCCAAAGGCATATGTAGTAGCGCGTTATTCACCAATCCCAATTCAAGTATCAATTCTCGCACAAACATTCACACACTATCACCTTGGCACACGTATGTATCATTCCACGTATTTAAGTGTGTTTATTACCGCGGCTTTCCCAACACTGCCTCGTATGAGCAAGTCTGTTATTATGTTCCGGGCCATAATAACCCACTTGCCCCACCAGGCCATCCTGGTATTTGCCAATAGGATACTTTACGATGTTCATTGACTACTTTAGTGGAGGTTTATTCTTCCAAGGAGTCCACTAAAGTCCAAGCCTGTAGTTATAGTCTAGGTTTCCTTAAAGGCACCTAATTCTCTATAACCAATGGCTCTGATACCATCTTCTGTCACACCCCAACTTGCAGCGGAAGAAAATTATTCGGGATGCAACAGACACCTCTGGTACAAGCACATTGTTTATAAAGACACTACATTGTATTACTTACAAAATGTTGATTACATACTACATGTATGTTACAACTGCGTGTTCCCATGAACCACATAAGTCTTCTAAGCCCCATGCGACTATATCTGGGTTCGCCTACAAACATGTCTTGAACAACATACGCGGATCACACCAGTCTTAAGTTACCTGAAATGCATGTTAGTTTAAAAAGGGTCAGCTAAACGCTGCGTGAGTTCCACTGGTTTAATCGTTGTGTAACAATATGTGTTAACAAGTTAATTGCACTGGTCACAGTCATAGTGACGGTTACAGCCACAGTTTTGACCGATGGAATTTCACGCGAGTACAAGTGAAACCTGACTATTTACCCCGGGTCGTGTCACCCAGACACTCCCGGTCCACCAACTGCGTCACGTGCAGTTCAACGCCCACGGGTAGTTATGCCTAACACATACCCAAAAGTTGGACGAGTGTAGTTGCTTGTGGCCGGGCATCGCACCCTCCGGCCTCAACTGGGTTTGTCAAACCAATAGTACTATCCACTGCCCACGGCTCATATTAATCACTTGTAATGGGGGTATTCGTGAGTTAGGTAATTCACAATGTCCCAAGTTGGTGCAATTAACACCATTTTATAACATGCAAATCACTTCAGAAAACAGTAACACAGTTTAAAAGTAGTGGAGTGAAGCTCACTCCCAAGTTGGTGTAATCAACACAATTTGTAACATGCAAGTCCCCAGAAAACAGTAAAACAATTCAAAAGTGGGGAAGTGAAACTCACACACAAGTTGGTGTAATTAACATAGTTTGTAACATGCAAGTCCCTAGAAAACAATAAAACAATTCAAAAGTGGGGAAGTGAAACTCACTTCCAACTTGGTATAATCGACATAGTTTTTAACATGCAAGTCCCCAGAAAACAGTAAAACAATTCAAAAGTGGGGAAGTGAAACTCACTCCCAAGTTGGGGCAATGATCACAGTTTGTAACAAGTTCATGTGTTAGGGTAGTAAAATTCCCTTCATAAGTTTGTGTAATCAACACAATTTGTAACATGCATTCCACCCCAAGTAAAACAATAAAAAAGATAAAAGCGGGGTAGTGAAACTCACAGTACGAGTAGTGATCTCAACGCAAGAGTGATCAAACAACTGGATCAACTTTAATAACCCACATGCGAGTATGGACTCAAATTAGTATCTAAGTTGGTAACGGTTATAAATTGGATCCGGTCAGGAGTTTTTACTCCGGATTGAGTCAATAGGACAATGGTATGGTGATGGACGTCAGGGTAGTATTTGTTTTCAGTTTGGCTTCCGGGCACCGTTTCGTGTGCCAGCCAAAGTCAGTAGTTTAATGTGCTCGGATAATGGTACTGGAATACCAATAACGCCAACATGTGTTTATTTAAGAATGTTTAACTTTTCAAGGGAGTTTGAGTATTTGGGGAATCTAGATTACCCAAATTTGAGTTTCCATTTTCACCGTCGGGAATTCTCCCGAATTGTCCTCGGACACACCCATAGTGCCCAATTTACCCGGGAATCTCCTGGAATACTCCCGGTGTTTCAATTATAGCATTTGTCGGGTTGGGTCAATTCTCAGTTCCGGCAGGTTCGTTATACGGTAAACCGCCGAAATTGATTTAAAATAACTCATTTTTAATTTCATAAATTCCCATTTAATCTATAATTTGAGTAAAAATCTGAAAATTTTTATATAACTTAGTAAAAATCTGTAGATTATGGGAAAAATTTCTGGGAATTTATTTTGGCATTTTACTTATTTAAATAAATTATTTATAAAACCATTTTTAACCTCATAATTACTATTAAATACCATCAGTGGTTCAAAAATTCCAAAAAATTCCAGAACACCTTTACATGTCCAGGAACTCCTCACAATATTTTGAGATTTTTCCGATTTCGTTTTGGTGCGTTCCCGGCTACCGAAAACTCTCAAAAACGCGGATTTTTAACCCATATCAAAACTCAACAAATGGACTCCGAATTTTCCAGAACATTCCCCATATGTTCCTTAGTGTCTCTGTAAAATTATGATTTATTGAGTTGTTTGATAATTTTTCCGAAATTCTTTCGTTAAAACAACTAAAAATTCACCAAAAATCATAGAAAATTTCAAAAATTCTGAACTTTTACATGGATCTTCCTGAAAATACCCTACATCACCACACCAAATTTAAGCTCAATCCAAGTTTCACGGACCAAGTTATAGCTAAAACAAGATTCTGCCTATGCTAGTTTCGGTTTTCGGATGATATACCTAGCGAAAGCTTTGATTCCAAGCACTTCTTGTGAGTCCAGAAGTGGGTGGGTGCTATATTCAGTACCTACACATCAAGTATAACAGAAATATGCTAGAACTTAGATCAATCAAGCTTTATTTCATTGGTTTTCGGTTAATCGAATAGTTAACCGATTTTTGTCGAATAAGTGTTGATTAGGGTATCAAACCCCAAAGATTTGTGATCAGGGCTGCCATATAACACCAGGTAAACACCAGGGTGTTCTTATTCAGCCCATAAACATTTTTAAACCTTCAAAATTCTTGGATTAAAATGAGTTTTTTGGCTAAAAATCGCGTTTAATCAAGAAAACAAGGTTAAAACTACAAGAACCAAGTTTTATACCTTTGATTTGTTGAAGTTTAAGGTGAAACTCAGCTGGAATGAGAGTGTTTATGGCAGATTTGTTGAAGGAATTATGAAAAATGAATAAATAAAAAGGTTTTTAAAAGAAAAAAAAACATTAAAATATGGGGGGGCCCCTACCCCACTTCTGCTTTGTCGTGCTTCGTCTTTTCGTGTTAAAAGATTATGTTTATCTTCGGTGGTGCTTGTTTTCTGGTCCCGGACGCGTTCTCGATTTGCGCAACGGGCTCCTTTTTTCGTGTTCTTACTGTCAAAAGACTCGGTTTTAAAAATTGGGCATAACCGTCTCGAAACCCGAGCATGGTTACGTTTTAATCATAAAAGTCTCATATGACGTTCGTTTAAGTGTTTTTAAGCTTGATCGATCGTTCCTTGCACATTTGGTTGCCTTATGTTATGCCCGGAACGAAGGCGTTTCCCCAACCGGGAGCTGCTTCGTTTTGCGTGCCCGGGCTTTGATTATTTTCAAACCTTACGTCACAGTCTATGGCACAAAACTAAGTTATTTCTGGAACTCGAAATCTTAAATGATGCCACCGATAACCTAATAATCAACATTAAAGGTTTAATGCGCTGTTAAACGTCAAGTTTCTGTTTAACACGTTGTTCAAGGCTAAGGATGCCAACCTCGCATCGTTGGTCCTTAATAGCGTCATGTCAACCATGACGTGCTCTCGGATTCTTCCGAGACATTACAGATATCGCTTAGCATAGCACACAAGTCATGCGTGTTTACTAATACTTATTCCTAGAGTCGTCAGTTCATCCACGACTTTGTCTTGTCATGTAGGTGATGCATAATGTCACTGTAACGTTTTTATTAATTACTATGCATATACTCCCATTATAGTCGGTGTATCATTTTTCAGAATTCATATCATCACACATAATCACAACAATATCATGATATACATACCACGTCCGGTTACCACGGACTTGTACCAATCAAAGTTTATCGGGATTTTTCACAATTGTCACAAATACTAAGCTTTTTGCCATTAACCAGACCAACAAAACTATATACTCGCCAACATTGTTTGTTGATGTCTTTTTTTACATATGTTTCAGGCTTCGATTATTCAAGCACGCTAAACATAGGAACGCATCCGGGCTTTAGACTGCTTTAAACAAAATACAATCATATGTATTCATTACTTTGTAAAACAATGTTTAACAATAATGAAACAATTTAATACCAGTAGTTGTGAGCAATTTGTAACGTGACTTCCCGATATTTCCGCCGCGTGTTGTTGTATTACGCGATTGGGATGTTACATCTGTTTTTTACCATGCAAACTTTTTCATCACCTTTGTTATTAGTAGTTTTTTATTTCTATACTGTTTGTTTTGTTTTCATGTAGTGTGCTTAGGAGTTGGGGGTCTGTGAAGAAGGAGCGAGTGTCTTCAAGGATAGAAAATGTCCCCAAACCCTACCAATAGTATGAGATTTACCAGGCACAACTGTTATTGGCAAAGCAATTTAAACTTTTATCGTTTGCTTGCCTTTTGGCTCATCGTCCATATGTTTTAATAACTATAGGCATAAACCAGCTTTCTTTGAATTACACTTTTAATCTCTCTTTGCTTTATTCAAACTGAAACTGAAATTCATAACATTATAGAGCAATCAAGAGCACATTTAAATTATCGTTTGAAATGAAACTCAAGGCTAATCACAAAAAAACTCAAACATGCCATAACTGTTATTGAAAGCTGAAATACACAAATGAAAAACCACAACCGCGACTTATAATGTTCTTGTTTTTAACTGCGTTTCAGATTCAAACAGTCAAATCACTCTTCTAGCTGAGCAATGATACCGGCAAACACTTGGTACCCTTGACACATATCAGAAAGAAGACAATACTCATTCTTCGCATGGTATGTAGCCATCAAACCTGTTCAAACAAATCCACACACACAATATGGTTTTAGAAATAGTTTATTCATTGACATAAATATAATGTGATTATAGAAACATTGTATTCAACATAAGATATATAAAATGACAAAAATCGATAAATACATGGCAAATAAAATGGTTTCTAAATATTTAGTGGTTATAAAAACCAAGCTTCGAATTCAAAAATGATCAGTGGATTTATTTTTTTATTTTCTACATAACAAGTTAGAAGGTTATAAGAAAACCAGATATTTTAAACCCGTCTGATGACAGAAACAAATACACATACCATAACCTGCAGTTTGAACATCAAAACCTTCATCCTGTTTACAATAACAAGGTTCGAAGACTTAGAAAGTAAAAAGCAAGCGAAACTTATAACCATAAATATTGCAAATTGTATCTCACTTGTAGTTCTCGTATAAGGGGCAGAGTCCCGGTTATAGAGTAGGGTTTTACATGCCCAACTGCATCTTTAGTAGCTTGGCACAACACATGGTAGCCACGGGACTCCAGGTTACATGCTACTCCCGATGACGCTTCATCAAATGAAATCTCCATTCTGGTATTATAACACAGCAGTACTCTTAGATCACAGAACATGTATATATTAAGTAAATGGGTACAAACTTTGAGACATTATGCTATTTAATATTCATACAGATTTGACATACCTCCCTCTAAGGTCCTCATCTGGTAGAATGTATTTTGAGACTGGCCCCCTTGTAGGAATCTTCTCGATATTTTTGTTTAAATCTTCTACGTATTCATTTAACTTCTTAACTACATCTGCCACGCTGAAAAATACCATATCATATCATCATAATAATCAATAAAGTAAGATGCATAGGTGTTAGCGAGCCAAGCCATTCATGAGTTCCTTGGGATCGTCCGCGCCTTGGTTTTAACAAGCACGCTTGAGTCGAGGCGCTTCCATAAAACGACGAGGAGGCAGCAGCCACAGTGCTTCTTGCAATCCTTAAAAATGTTCATTTTTTCCCATATTTTTGTTGGATATTTTCCATTTCTTGAGCTTCGTAGGTTGTACATAGAGTTGCTTAATTAAATCTATTGCTTGATTTTTAGAAGTGCGACGTGCCGCAATGCCTACCGCATGCATCACGTATGCAAGACGTACGGCTTTTAAAAAGATAAAAAAAAGGCGGTAAATGTTATCTACAATCAGTTTATTGATTATACAAGACATGACCCCTAGCGTATACGAAGTTCGTGCTTGGAGCCTCAAACCTCGTGGACGTAGACGCCTCATAGCGACTCATGCTTTTGAAACCAAGTGTCTCGCCAAAAGCTCGGATTGAGCAGGGTATAAAAAGCGCTAGCCTAAATTGGAGCTCACCTAATAAACGAACTCAAAACTGAGCTTCACTTACGGAGCTCGAGTAAGCTCGCAAGCCATTTATTTATTTAAATATAACAGATTTTATTTATATAACAAGTAAATAAATACAATATAAATATTGTCGCATATTAAACTATAATAAAATAACTAAATATTATATACTTTGAATAAATAAAAATAATTTTTATATATATATATATAGTGGAATGCTTCTAAGATCCATCGCTCGATTTTTCTGCATGCACTGCTTCCAAAATGCAGAGATATATATATATATATATATATATATATATACAGAGAGGGAGAGAGAGAGAAAGTTTAACATACAAAAGTCCTTAACGTGCGAAGCGTACACGAGTAGAGAAAGAACATGCGTAATTATGCATACAACAAGCGTGATTAGGATTTACTCGTGCGTGATTTTGTTTGTTTTTTTGGTGACCACATGCGTGATTATATGTATTTGTTCATGCGTGATTAGGGTTTGAGTTTTATAACATGCGTAATTTACTCACGTAAGCTTTCGTACGTTTACGACTATTGTATGTTAACCTTCCCCTAAATATACATATACATATACATACATACCTACATATATATATATATATATATATATATATATATATATATATATATATATATATATATATATATATATGGGAGCGTTATCTTGAGAACGCTAAATAATTCATTGTAATTAAAATACATCAAAAAAAGAATTTACAACGTCAAATAATTATTTCTCCTCTCAAAATCACTGTTATTAGATTTTTTACACATGTAAATATAACAAATTTACACATCTGTAAATTTTCTTTATTTACGAATTCACGTAAACTTAAACGTGTAAATTAAATTTCTAACATTGTATTCGACTAATAATGACAAGTGTGTAATTTTTTTTTTGAATTTTAATTGTTTTTGACCAAGTTCTCATGGTTTTTTCATTCGTTCTTACGGTTCTCACAATATTTAGTGTTCTCATTTAAACCCTATATATATATATATAGGTTCCAGTAAAAAGGGTGAAGTTTGTAAAAAGTGTAAGAAAGAGTCTAGTGAGGACATGTGGCATTGTTTAAAAGTAAAGATTAAAGGTAACAATGTAATTTCAAAAAAAATATTCAATTAAACTAACTAAATAATTATAAATGGTTTTGTTGAGATATTTTAGGAAACAAATAAGTTTCATACACTTCAATGCCACTACAATCAAAATTCAAATAAGAATTATTCTCTTCAGCCGATTAAACATCCAATTTATATTTTCTTTTCAACCACGATCTTCTTAATAATCTATAATGGAAAATTCTGGTCAACAAGACAATACAGGTTATGTTATGGTGTTTTATACCCTGCTGATAGATTATTCATTCATTGTTCTTCAAATGGTGTTTCATGGTTTATAAACTTCGGTTTGTCTCATGTTTAGCGCATGATATAACACCATAAACAAAATAATGCCATAAAACACCAGATAACCAAAGACTACTAAAAAAACACCACAAAACCAACCAACATAATACCAGTAAACACCAACCATGTCTTAAACACCACAAAACCAAAGGCTACCAGAAGACACCCTAAACCCCATGAATACCAGAAAACACCACGAACCCTATGAATGCCATAAAACACCATAAATTCATCGTGAATAAAAAAATAGCTAACTCTAAGGATCAAAGATAACACACAATGACGAATACCAGTCATTGATTACTTTTATAAAATAATTATGAACTTCGAATTTTAATTTTGATCCATATCCGATGAAAAAGGAAGGTCCATGAAATGTGGAAGTTTTGACTAGGCACTTATAAAGAGATGTAGTTTCTTTATCTAAAGAATTAATTTATATATTAAATAAAAAAAATATATATATTTAAGAATCTCATGTATTGTATAGGTAGATAAATGTAATTTTATATACCAAATAATAATGAATAGTTATATATTTAAAAACCATATTACACGGGTAGAATAAATGTAATCTTATATACCAAATAATAAAAAGTGATATCTTTAAAAGACCCGGTGTATTGCATGGGTTGAATAAATCTAATTTCACATACCAAATAATAAAAAAATTGTTGTATCTTTAAAAACCACGTGTATTACACAGGTTGAATAAATGTAATTTTATAATAAAAAAAAATATTATATCTTTAATAACTTCATGCATTAGTTCGGTTGAATAAATCTAAATTTATATTCCGAATAATAAAAAAATATTTTCCATGTTATTATATCTTGTTTTGACTGTTTAAGTATATATTTAAAGATCTATCATTCGTTTCTTATATATATGAGTTGATTACGTTTTTCGTCCATGTGGTTTGTCAAAAATCACTATTTCAGTCCATTAGTTTAAAAATTGTCATTTCAGTCCCTGTGGTTTCACTTTCGTAACTATTTCAATTCACCTTCTTTAACTCCATCCAATTATTCTGACACTATATTGCAAACCAATGGACTGAAATAGTGATTTTTGACAAGGATTGAAATAGTTACGAAAGTGGAACCACAGGGACTCAAATGGCAATTTTTAAACTAATGGACTGAAATAGTGATTTTTGACAAACCACAGGGACGAAAAACATAATTAACTCTATATATATTTAGAGATTTTTCCTTTTTTTGGTTTTATAATTTTCTTTTCGTGTTTTGAATATATAGGTATAAATTTATCCTAGTTGATATATAACTTTAACTCTACCTATGATTAATATTTATCAACTTAATTTTTTAATTATTATTCAAGGAGAAGATTTAGAGATTTTTCTTTTTTTTTTAGTTTTATAATTTTTTCTTATTTTAAATATGTACGTATACGTTTATGATATATAACTTTTAACTTTACTTATGATTAATATTGATCAACTTGATTTTAAAAATGATTAATATTTATCAACTTAATTTTAAAAGGATTATATTCAAGGATAAGATGTAATATTAAATTATTATTTATTTAATTAAGATAAGCAGGAGAGAAATTCGAAAGATAAGATTTAGTATTAATTTATCATTTAATTAATATTAATATAAGATAAGTATGAAAAAAAGGCGGGAAAACCAAAAATTAGATGCCTCTAATGAATGACACGTGTCACACAATGATTTACTTTATTATATGTATAGATTTAGCATTATAAGGTAGGGTTAGGTTAGTCTACAAAGAGCATTTTTCCTAAAAAGTGTGAGAACTCTATGTAGGCATTGTGTTTTAAATTTTGGGCAAGATGTTTTAGATTCTTCTTGCATTATATTATATAAAACACCGAATGTAACAATCCAAAACACAATCAAATAGGTTATGAAATTTAAAACACACTGATTAACTTTATTCCGCATGGTATTTTTCCTAAAAAGTGTGAGAAGTCTATGTGGCATTGTGTTTTAAAATTTAGCATTATGTTTTAGATTCTTCTTGCATGGTATTATATAAAATAGTATAAACATAACATTATGTTTGGTTTTTTTTAAATAATACCATGCAAGAAGAATCTAAAACATAATGCCTAAATTTTAAAACATAATGCCACATAGACTTCTCACACTTTTTAAGAAAAATATCTTTTGTAGACAAACTCTTACCTATATGTGTGTGGGTGGGTGGGTGTGTATAACACTAATAGATAATAAACATGTTGAGACCCTTTAGTCTTTAAACCCCTAGCCCTAGCACGAGGTACAAATTTTTTTACATATAGTATCGAAAAAAGAGGCGAATGAGCTTACTTGTAAAATGGGGTGAGCCTGACATCACCTGAAAGCGTGCAATCACAAGGAATTTGATTGATTCCGCCTCCAGGGTCTGGAATACATTTAAGTGATATCTTAACATAATGATCAAAAAACAGTTAAACTTTTTAATCTCTAAGGCTTACAGCTCCACTGAGTTGGTTTCATAGTTGAAGGTGTTGCAAATCCATAAATTTGTTCTTTAGGGTGTGGTGGAAAATCTTTGTAAAACCTTGTTTGGATCTCTTTAAGTGCCTCCATTGCTAGCTCAAAAGGATTAATAGCCTACCAAGTAAATAAAAATAAATATTAATAAAGACCAACTTAACAACTCGAACCTTAAAATTTTGCTATGTCAAATATGTTAATTAATATGATTATTGATTTAAAAAATTCATTTTGCTTTGTAATGAATCATATATCTTTACTTGATATATTGCACAAGATGAAGAAGGTGAACCATAGTCACATGGTCGCGGTACGCTCCGGTACGGGAACGTGGAACGGGATCGAAATTCGCTAGGCCTCTAAAATTCGGTACGAGCGAGTGTATGCTCATTTCGAATCGCTTCGGTACGATGTACCATATAATGTGGTGCAATGTACCACATAAAGAAGCATGACAACTCTTTAATACAATCAATGTACAACAAACCAAGCTATATGTACAATAAATAAACTCAAAAAAGAGCAAGTAAACAAAGTAGAAAATATTTAGGGTCAAATTTGACCAAAACCATAACATTAGGGGTTAAAACCAGATTTAGTTAAAAAGGAAATAAAGGAAACAATAGGATATTTTGGTAAACCCTAAAATAAAAACTGTCATCACTTTTCTATCATCTTCCTCATTGGAACTTCTGGTTTTCTTTCCAAATACCATGGGACTTGATGTTCTCATTTAATCAAGAGATATGTTTCATGAGTTAGGAATTCTGGGTCCCTATATCAACAGGTATGACTCCGTTAATTGTTCGGAACGCTAATTTCACACTCGAATTCGCGATTTGGAGCGTTCACGGAACACCTTCGTACCGTGATCTGGTACGGATGATCCGGAACATAGATCGTGGTCTATCCAGCGAATTATTTGACTATGAGGTGAACCACAGGTCCAAAACAAACCAAAGACCATGAAACACGGATCACTTGTTTATGAGAGACTTAAATGTGATTTAATGTGCGTCTTCTAGAGAAATGTACAACATTTGAAAGTTGGAAAACTAAAAGTGCCAGGCGGTGTCTCAGACGCATGAGGCTATCTCGAAAATACCTCATGGCCTTGAGGTCATGCACATTTGAATCAAAATTGGTCATAAAGCTTATTTAGGTGTATACAACAACTCCTCGAGTGCATGAAACTCTCACCTCTCGCCTCAACTTTTGGGACCTAAACGCCACAGTCTTTTAAAAAATGCTAAGTTTTAAGTTGGAACGGTGTGTGTGACCCATTGAAACAGTTTTTATAAGTTGTTACTATTATAAAGAAAAAAATTGTCGAATTGGCTAGCAAAATCGACAATATGCAGCTTCAGTCAGTACTCAATAATTGTGTTCTACTTTGAATATATCCTGGTTTGTGATTTAAGGCTAAGACAAGCATCAATATTACTTTGGAAGTAAAAAAAAAATAATCAGAAAAAAATGTTGTTGTGATGGAAATACCTTGTGTGCTAAACCACTATGAAAAAGCTTCCCTGTAACATGAAGCTTCCATGGTATCATACCACCAGTACCAATGCAAGGTTGTTTATCCGCTGTGTCGATCCAAAACCTGTAGAAATAACAATTCATATCTGTTAATAAAAAAACAATTCATATGAGTAATTGTTTGTTTAGAAGAGAAGACTTACAAAGGTCCGGTTTTCAAGTTATCAAGAAGTCCATCTTTGACAAGTGCATCAACACCAACACCTGGAATAGAAGAGTTCTCTTCACTGGCTATGAAGACAGCAACAACAGTGGATTTAAGTAGTGGTTTAGTTCGGCCAAGGGTCCTCATAAGCTCGGTTACAAGGGCAACATGGCCCAAACAATCAGTAGTTCCGCGCCCTCGAAGTTTGTCTCCTTCAATGCTCAATGAGAAGGGATCGAAATCCTGATACATACCATTAATAAATTAATCAGGCTAGGCTAGGCTAGGCTAGATGATTGACTTTGAAAGAGGAAGAAATTACCCATTCTTGTGGATTAGCAGTGACGACATCCATGTGCATGCCAACAAAGGAAAGGATCTTGCCGGGTTGGGTTCCAGGGTACTCCACGATGAGATTCCCTCGGTTGGGTTTGTAGGTGACGTGATTGAGGATGAGGGGGCCGCCGCCGGTGCTAGTGGAGTGAGGGAGCAGGGCATCCATAACATGCCGGACGATCCGATCCTCCTCCGGGATCAGTTCCGGCGGATTGTTCTGCACATACTTGGACTCTCCGATGAGCTTCGTCACAAGGCTCACGAAAGATTCTTTGTTTAGCTCTCCCAGCTTTTCCCGAACCATACTTGCTTCAACATCGCATCGCATCGCTTTCTTTTATCTTGCTCTTCCCTTCGGGCCAAGTCCACTTACATTTGGGCCCCTCTATTTGCCCATCCTAAGCGATTATTTAACTGACCATTTAACTCAAACCGCTTCCGCGTAAAGAAACAACCAAAATTTGTAATGAAAAATATATATTTGTTATAATAATCTTTAGAGTTAATTTCTATTTAACTTCCTGACATTTACCTATTTTAACTATCTGAGTATGAATTCTTATTTTTTCTCAAATCATGGCCTCATGTTTATGAATATTAACTATTTGACTCCTTATACCTAACTCCATCCAACTTTGATATTAGTTCTTAAGGGTATAAGTGTCCATTAAATTTTAAGTGTTTAACATTACATTTATAAAAACTCGTGTTATACACGAGACTCTAACGTAGTTTGTGTATAAATTAGAATCCATTTTTTTTCTTTCTGATGTAATCAAGTTCCACCAATTAATTCATCATATGATCTTTATAATTCATGTGTAAAATGTATATTTGCTTTAGAAATAATCATACACTAATTATCCTAATAATACCTTTTATATTATAATGATATATATATTTTTAATATTTTATTTTATATTAATAATACAACCTTGTGAATAATACATTTTATATTATAATGATATAAAAATTATTTTTAATACTTTTTAATACTATAATAATGGTTACTTTTTTTACTTTTCGTGTTGGATAACCTTGGTGTCATCCGGTATTGGTATTGGAAATACGAAACGGTCATGTTCGGTATCGGTACATGAAGGTAAAAATTGGCACCAGCCTGGTACAGCAAACCCCAAAAGTCGGTACCGAATTGATATTAAAAATCTTTTAGTTTGGGAAATTTGGTACTGCTAACCGGTACCATTTGCTCATCCCTGATCACGAGTACCGTACGAACAACAACGGTATCGTACAACTTCAACGTTTAATGATTTTTTTAGTTTCAATGGTAGGGATGAGTCCAGTGCCAACTGCCAACTGATACGGAATCGGTACTGGTGCCAGGAACGCCAAAAGTTGGTACCGAATTGGTACTTAAGATCTTTCGGTTCGGGAAATTCAGTACCAGTGCCCAGTACATTTGCTCATAGCTGACCACGAATTTCATACGAACAATATCATTACCACATAACTTTTTTGGTTGATTTTCTTTCGGTTATCTTTTAGTGTTTTTTCTACATTTTATTTTTATTCTTGTCACCAGTTCCGTACGCAACGTGTTGGTAGTGATTTCAAACACATGTAAACACATACTAAATAATAAAAGACGTTAGTCGCAACGCGGCAGGGTGATAAACCTAGTTAGTATTTAATTTAGATCTATTAAACATACTAAATAGAAAGGACAATTATACCCTCAAGAACTAACGTCAAAGTTGGAAGGAGTTAGCCATAAGGAGTCAAATAGTTAACATTCATAAACCATAGGCCATGATTTGAGAAAAAAACAAGAATTCGTACTCAGATGGTTAAAATAGGTAAACCTCAAGGAGTCAAACAGAAATTAACTCTAATCTTTAATAAGTTGTAACTTTTTAAGAGCTAGTAAACTTCCCCTCTGTGATGCGACAGAATTTTATTCCATATCGATTCGTTCCATACTCAATATAGCAATCAAAATCAAAAAGAAAATCACATATAAGAGCATAATGTTGGAAATAATGTTCAATTGTCGGATTAAAATTCGAAGTTGCCGTCAAGGTACGATCAAAGAGTTACACTTTGGACAACGAACATTTAACAGTGTTTTAATCGTTCATCACCGGATCACGAAATAATAAGCGTAATAAAATAAACAGGTAATTGTTTAGAATAATTACATAGAGCCGGATTTAATATTATAATTAATTTGTTAATTATAATATATATTGTTATTTATTAGATAATTAAAAGGATAGAGAAAGTTGTTATAATTATAAGATAATTATGATTAGTTGTGTGATTAAATCTCAAACGTCTATCTATCCTATTAAATCTCCATAAAAATCTCTTTTGAATACATAACCAAAAGGAATCATAAAAGAAGTTTATATATATATATATATATATATATATATATATATATATAACTCTCAATTATTGAGGTTATGTGGATGCTTTCAAAAGGTCTTGTAACAACCCGACCATTCTGGTTGTTCCGTACTGTAGTTACTTCTTCCTTGTAATCGTTTTGTAATCCAGGATTCGATAAATAATGGAATAATGTTTTTTCTAAAAACATTTTCATCACACTGCATAACATCACACTTAAAACGTTTTATACTCGCAATGCTAATGCTACATGAATCACAGTTTGTTTATTCGGTAACCACTCGTGCCTACGACCTCACTTATCACGCTAATCGCAAACGCAGTTAATAATATATGGTCTATGCAATGTTGTGTGTTATTTATGTTTATGTTTTATATGTGGTTAAACTCTCGCTTAAACGCTCTCCCTCGCGCAACTCGCTTTATCGCATTATTACGATTAACTTAACGCTTAACACCTACCCAAAACGCTTAACATAACTAACTAATGCGAACAAAATCACCAAACATACAGCCAACGCGCGAATTGGAGACAATTCGTAGGAAATTGGCTAATTCGTACGAACTACCTAATTCGTACGAATTCGCAATTCGTACGGACTACCTAATTCGTACGGACTACCTAATTCGTACGGACTACCTAATTCGTACGAATTAGGCTTAATTCGTACGAATTACAGCCTCCATCAACTTTCTCCTATAAATACCAGACACATCCACACGCACTCCTCTTGTTGCCACTTCTCACCAGACTTCTCCTACTTGCTTTTCTCTGTTTCTAAGTAAGAACAACACCTTTTTACGCAAACACGACAATTTCCACTACCATTTTTACATGAGTTTATCTCCGATTTCGTCTAAACTTCTATGTTTATGAAAATCTTCATCTTTTTCACAAAAACTTTTGATTTTACCTTGGATGTACACTTAAACGAGTATATTGGGGTTTAGCTTTGGCTTCCCAAGTTAGAAATCTTGTTATTTCGGCTCACAAAGTGTTAGATCCTATAAAACTGTTTATAAATATCGATTTCTACACCGAAACCAGACTAATCGACATGTGTTTCGTTCACCGAATAGTGGGACGAAACATTGTCAGAAACATACTTGGAATGGATTCGAAACTACATCTATTCCAAGCGAAAACTCAGATCCGGATGCACGAAGACGATACAGCCACTTCGTACGATCTGGACTGACTCGTACGAATTGGACCAATTCGTACGAATCAGCCCCAAGTTCATATAAATGGCTAAAACTCGCTCTAACGACCTCCCCAGCTTTTGGTTTGCTCAGTAGCTCAAGGTTGGAAGGATGGACACTCGATTTTCCCGATGAACGACGCGAAACACTCAATTTTGGACACCTAAACAGGCTAGTTCGCACCAACAGGCTAATTCGTATGAATTACCTAATTCGTACGAATTACCCAGTTCATACGAATGGTGCTAATTCGTACGAACTAACCTGTTATCCCACCGAACTTCACTTCTACTGTTTCAACACTTCGGAAGACTGATGCACTTCTGTTCTCGCTTACAGGCTGATCCAGGCGCTCCCTTCAATCCACAACAGATTGTGTTTACTTGCTAAGCACGAACTGTAAGTATACTTAAACCCTTTTTTGCTTAAACGCACTTTTGGGTGTTCTCTATATCAAAACACGCTACACACAACGCTCAACTCTTTAAACGCTAACCGCTCTCGCATGTTATACGTGAATCGTTGTAACACCCCAAATCGCGTTTATCAACACGCGGCGGAAACACTTGGGGAGTCACGTTACAAATTGTTTCACAACACATGGTACTTAAAGTTTTATTTTATTGAATTATCGAATTACAATGTCTTGGAAATGAAATACAATCATGTTATCATTCAAATTTTTAAGTCACTAAAGCCCAAGTCCATCCTATGTGTAGCATGCCGCGACAAACATCACGTAGATAAGCCTGAAACATATGTGAAAATAGGTACGTCAGCATAAAAATGCATGTGAATAACATAGGTTCTGTGTGTGTCAAATTCATGGCTTTATATTTATATTGCAAAACCTCGTCCAACTTCGAGAGTCGACGAGTATGAACCTTGAAAACAAAAGTGTTTAATTTTGCAATATATAATCAACTTAACAAGTTGATATAAGTGAAAGAAAACCTTGTAACCATGAATCTTGACTGAAAACGTTTCTTTTGTAAAACCGAGTAAATAAGTCGATTTAAAAGAAAACATCGTATGGTTTATATCTTTAAGTAAAAATCATTTTGTGTCATTGTTCAAAACCACTTGTCCTTGTCATAAATCATTGTTCTTGTCATAACCATTGTCAGTGTCATAAACCATTGTCCGTGTCATAAACCAATTGTCCGTGTCATCAGTTAATCGTCCGTGTTTTAATTGTAAAACTTTTGGTCGTTCTTTAATGAACACATTCAAACCTGTGTTGACTATACCCCAAGGTTATCTTTAATAGACCCTAAAAGATCTCTTTAACAAGACTTAACAAATCAACGAATGAATTGTTAATCATAAACAGTTTCTGTCGTTTCCCAAACTACCCACCAAATTCTAGTGAATAACCTAGTAACGGGATTGTCAGTCCTATGGTACCATAACTTACTACTGGTCAGCTTCGGCCAAAGTTAATGAATGTCATTCTTGTTATGGATAACGCACCAACAAGTTCGTTCATATTATGAAATCACATTATTTATATAAACCATCGACTTTGTATGAAAACTTGAAAACAGTTTAACACATATGAATCACCCCAAAACATTTAGAAAACATAAAAGAGGGGAACTATGTACTCACATGAGATTGCGAATAAGCCTTGTCTGAATGTGTGAGCAAAGCCCAAAGATCAAGGAATCAAGTGTGTCCTAATGTGTCACACCCTGACATCCGCGTGTCTACCAGTGGGCCCGGTGGGGAGTATCATGACGTACAGTTGATATCATCATAACCAAATAAGCATAACACAGCGGAAGGCTTGGAATAAATAAACTATTACAACCGATAATGTCCAGCGTCCAAAATAAATATATACAGACATGGTTGTAATTAGATCCACAGGCGGATCGAAATACATACAAAATGATAACATACTATAAGCAGGCAAATCCTAAGGTCGCAACTCCTTGGTTATTCGCCCCGCAGCTCCCGGCCTATTCCGTACTTGCAACCTGTAACTTAAGCTTTTGAAATTACGTTAGTTTCCACTGGTAAATACGCTCAACCGACTCATTTTGAAAATCTTTTCGAAAATGGTTTTTGGTGCACAAGGCACATTTTCATAAATAACTTGGGACAATACAAAAGACCTTGTATACAGATTTACATGCTGGCTTTTACATATGAGGCCCGGTACAGAAACCGAGACATAATCGACTGACACACCACTCTGAACTTTCACACAAAAAGCAGGATAGCAATTACCCAGTGTATGCCTACACGCCATGCTATATTGTCGTGGCCACTACCAATTTAGTGAGCCAAGGATATCCCAAACACGGTTAAGCCGACCCCCAATGTTTTATTTCAGCCAAAACAGATCAAAACCGGGTTATGTAAGATTTCAGTTAATTATCACAACTGGATAAAACATTATCCCATACCCGACCAAGCGGTAGTAGTCTACCGTATCCCAAGCCCGTATAGGGAAAATAAGTCAAGAGTATTTACCTGAATTGAAGTTCGCAAGAAATCCCAATTCAGCCGTATTCTAGAGCAAGTACAGGAGCAATTTACCAGGAGGCATTCAGTCTGGAGTGATGGTAATTAATAACCAATATTAGAATGCTAACAGGTCCTAAATTAACTCCAAGACTTGGACCGGTTAATCTTATGCTAAATTGTGATACGGTACGATACGCTAGATTAAGCGGTGACCGGAATAGAGTATTGATTGGACCCGACAAGTACATAGACTTGTATAATACGGGCTACCCAATAACATTCTGGATTTTGGTAAGGAATGGACAAAGTTAAACCCGTTTTGGTTAAAATACGTAAACTAGCTACGTATGTTTAACCGAACGCGTATAAGCGAAACCGGGTAACTGTAAGAGTCGTATATAAGTTTCATAATGATATATGTTTAAAATATGTTATAAAATCAGTGACATTTGCAAGGATAGGCCCGAGTTATATTTAAAACCGATTTATGCCCTACAAGGGCATTTTGGTCATTTTTGGGCTTATAAAAGATGTTTACAGTGAATCTAATGTTATGACCTTAAATATTCTGTAAAAATACATATTTTATCATGTTATAGCAGTAGGATATCAAATATATGTGTGTTTGATGATTTTGAAACATACTATGTCCCGTAAGGGCATTTTAGTAATTTCACACATAGCTTTGAAGCCGAATTTGGGATTCTGAGTTCGGGACTTGTACTTACTGTTGCTATATTAAAAATAAGTTTATAAATCAGTAGGTAACAAGTCTCGGCTCATGGTTATGGTTTTAAACCATACTTATGCGCCGAAAGGCGTAAAAGTCGCTAAAATGCCGTTAAATCGATATTTTATATAAACTGAAGTTAGGACCTGTTTTAAATAGCCAAAATATGTCATATAACTTATAACATCAGTAGGTTAAAGTTTTGGTTATAAAAAGTTTGAATTTTAGCTATTTTTCTGTAAAAGGGGTAGTTTGGTCATTTAGCGGCGATTAGCGATTCTTAAGCACGCACTCAATTCATAAACTGAACAAACATCCCAAATGGTCCTACTTATCATAACATATCAGTAAGTAATTAGATTTTATAATCATATGTGCTAAAAATCTCATTTTTGCTTATAAGGACCCTTTTTGCAAAGTTTTAAAGATTTTCATGGAACTTATGAAAAACTCGGATTTCTTAGGAATTGAGTCACGAAACTTTAAGATAAAATTCTAAACATAGACATGATCATAAAATGACCAAAACTCAGTAGCAAGAATGGCTCAAAACGGGTCAGAACTGAAAGTCAACAGAAAGTCAACTATTTGAGACTTTCGGTTACGAACCGAGCCTAGACCACAAATTGACGAACCGAACCTGTTTACATATGTTCAAATACTTACTTTAAGGTTATTAATGCTTCAAAACATATTTTATAACATCCAGATCGTTAGCTATGAATTTTTCAAAAATAACTGCTCAGTTTGACTTTTATTGACTTTTCGGTTGACTCGTCAATTGGTCATGAATCCGTGAAAATCTGAAAATGCCCCCTTAAAGGTTTATTACCTCCATCATTGTGAGCACGTAGAAACTTTCGTTACTCACATTGACGGAGTGTACACGGATTTATAACAAATTCAAGCCGTTTTTACGATGAAACTTTGTTTGAAGCAAAAAACTATAAATAAACAACTTGGCAGGGATCATAGACTTACATTATGTCTATGTGGGTACTAGGAATGATTTGGAAAGCCAAGCACTGATCAGCAGCTCCTCTAGCATGAATTTTGTGCACCAAGGTTGAAGAACTTGCTTGCAACTTTGAGAAAACTCAACATATAAAGTCACTAGAGGAGTGTAGAGGGGAGGCCAGGTGTTAGGGAGGGTCTTGAAGTGATTATAAGTGTTCCTTGAATGTCAAAAGGTGGCAAGAATTCGAGTAAGGTGGCAAAAACCCGAGTGAGTAGTGTCCAAAATGCAAGCTGTCAACCAGAATCACTTTTCTGTCGCTGGCACCCCCTCGCGGGGCGCGAGGGTTTAGGCCTGGCCGGTCGCGGCCCGCGCCCGTGTCTTGAGTCAGCCAGCCAAGTTTACAACTTGGCAAATTTAGTCCCTGGACGTTCTAAAACTTTTATTTAAGCATATTTGGCCCCTCAACTTTATTTCAAGGCACATTGAGGATAAGATAAGCGATTTAACAACTTTAGGTCCCTCGTGGTTTGACATACGTCATATTTAGGATTCCCGAGACACGTGTAAGATAATTATAGGACGTAAAACACGTAGTGTTACATCCTCACCCCCTTAAAATAAATCTCGACCCGAGATTTCAATCAAACAGATGTGGATACTTCTGTCGCATGACAGACTCCACTTCCCAAGTGTATTCGGGACCTCGACGGGCGTCCCATTTGACCTTTACAATAGGCACATGCTTCCTACGAAGTTTCTTGACCTGACGATCCTCGATCGCAACTGGTTGTTCAATAAAACGTAGGTTCTTATCAATCTGAACCTCGTCATGTGGCATAGCCAACGACTCATCCGCTAAACACTTTTTCAAGTTGGAGATGTGGAATACGTCATGGATTCCACTAGATTTCTCGGGCAATTTAAGCTTGTATGCAACAGCTCCAACTCGTTCGATAATCTCGAATGGTCCAACATATCTTGGACTTAGCTTGCCTCTCTTTCCGAAGCACATAACGCCCTTCCAAGGCGACACTTTAAGCAAGACTTTGTCCCCTACCTGGAACTCAAGTGGTTTACGCCTCTAATCTGCATAACTCTTCTGCCTATCCTTGGCAGCTTTAAGACGGTCACGAATCTGCAAAATCTTGTCTGTCGTTTCCAGGACTAACTCCGGTCCTGTCAGTTGGGCTTCCCCAACTTCTGCCCAACAAACGGGCGTCCTACACTTTCTCTCCCGTAAAGTGCTTCAAACGGGCAGCTTGAATACTTGCATGATAACTGTTATTGTAGGAGAACTCAACAAGTGGTAAGTGGCTATCCCAGCTTCCACCTCGATCAATCACACAAGCGCGAGCATATCTTCCAAAGTTTGTATAGTGCGCTCACTTTGCCCATCCGTTTGAGGATGATGAGCTGTGCTAAAATTTAATCGAGTGCCCAAAGCTTGCTGGAAACTTTTCCAGAAATGCGAAGTAAACCTTGTGTCTCTATCTGACACTATGGACACTGGCACACCATGCAAAGATAAAATCTCATCCACGTACAGCTTTGCTAGCTTATCTGAACTGTAAGTTTCGTTAATAGGCAGAAAATGAGCTGAGTTAGTCAGTATGTCTACAATTACCCATATTGCATCATTTCCGTGTTTAGTCCTTGGTAATTTAGTGGTCACGCATTCCCATTTCCACATGGGGATTTCTAATGGCTGCAATAATCCTGACGGCTTCTGGTGCTCTGCTTTAACTTGTGAGCACGTCAAACATTTTGATACATACTCAGCTATAGATTTCTTTAATCCGAACCACCAATAATCGGGTCTCAAATCTTTATACATTTTATCACCTCCCAGGTGAATTGAATATCTGGAACTATGTGCTTCTGAAGGATCGGATCTCTAAGTCCACCGAAGATTGGAATCCATATTCGTCCACAAAATCGAAGGATTCCATCATTTCCCAGGGTAAGTTGTTCTACAAACTTTCCCAGTTCTTCCTTAGGTAGATTTTCTTCTATCAAAGCTTGCTTCTGAGCTTCCAAATCTTATCTTTCAGGTCATTCTTAACCTGAATGCTCTTGGCATTTATCCTTATAGGCTTAACCCTTTCCTTGCGGCTCAAGGCATCGCCAACCACATTTGCCTTGCCTGGATGATAACGGATCTCACAGTCATAATCATTCGGTGTCTCCATCCACTGACGCTGTCGCATATTTAAATCCTTTTGATTGAATAAATGTTGGAGGCTTTTGTGGTCGGTGTATATAATACACTTTGTTCCATATAAATAATGTCTCCATGGTTTGAGCGCAAATACCACAGCACCTAGTTTCAAATCATGTGTGGTGTAGTTTCTTTCGTGTATCTTCAATTGCCTTGAAGCGTAGGCGATTACCTTTCCTCTTTGCATGAGTACACACCCCATGCTGATGTGTGAAGCATCACAATATACCACAAAATCTTCAATTCCTTCTGGTAGAGTCAACACAGGAGCATTACTTAATTTCTGCTTCAATACATCAAAAGCTTCCTGCTGTTTTAGACCCCAAACAAATTTAACATCCTTACGGGTCAATGTAGTTAATGGGGTAGCTATTCTGGAGAAATTTTCAATAAATCTTCTATAATAACCAGCTAAACCCAAAAAGCTACGAATCTCTGATGGTGTCTTGGGGGCTTGCTAGTTCATTGTCGACTTGAATTCCACGTTCACTGACTACATGGCCTAAGAATTGCACTTTCCGCAACCAAAATTCACATTTAGAAAACTTTACATAAAGTTTCTCGTGTCTCAACAACTCCAAAATACACCGTAGATGTTTCTCGTGGTCTGCCTGACTACAAGAGTATATAAGTATGTCATCTATGAATACGATGACAAACTTATCCAGGTAAGGCTTGCAAACTCTATTCATCAAATCAATGAAAGTTGCAGGTGCATTAGTGAGCCCAAAAGGCATCACTAAGAACTCATAGTGACCATATCTTGTTCTGAACGCCGTCTTTGGAACGTCTTTAGTGCGAACTTTGAGTTGATGATAACCTGACCTCAAATCAATCTTCGAGAAGTAGCTTGCTCCCTGAAGTTGGTCAAATAAATCATCAATTCTGGGCAATGGATAACGATTCTTAATTGTTAACTTATTCAGCTCGCGATAGTCAATGCACATTCGCATTGAACCATCTTTCTTTTTATACAAACAGTATTGGAGCTCCCCAAGGCGAAGAGCTTGGCTGAATAAATCCTTTTTCCATTAATTCTTCAAGTTGTGTCTTCAACTCCTTCATTTCTGTAGGTGCAAGTCTGTACGGGGCTCTAGCAACTGGAGCTGCACCAGGTATGATATCAATTCTAAATTCTACTTGCCTGTCTGGGGGTAGCCCGGGCATGTCTTCAGGAAACACGTCAGCAAATTCTGAGATAACGGGTAGATCTTCGATCTTTGGCTTTGTTTCATCAATGGTTACTTGTGCCATGTAAATGACATAATTTTTCTTCAGGCATTTCGAAGTTTAAGCAACGAATCTTTTTCAGACAAACCATAACATACATCACCTTGGATAGGCAGCAATTCATCGGTCAAGGTTTTGATTTCGATGAGCTTCTTGTTACAGGCTATATGGACATGGTTACTAGACAACCAGTCCATACCAAGAACTACATCAAAACCTGCCAACTTCATTGGCAATAGCGAAACAGGAATAGAGTGATCCTTAATGGAAATAAAACATCCATCAAGAATTGTAGAAGCGGTTTCTATCGTTCCATCAGCAAGTTCTACATCCTATGTTATGTCTAGAGTTCTCATGGGCAAGTTTAATAAGGTACTAAATTTATGATCTACAAATGATTTATCTGCCCCTGAATAAAAAAGAACTCTATCATAGACATCATTAATAAGGAACGTACCTGTTATCACATTGTCATTGTTCACAGCCTCCTTGGCTTTCATCTGGAAAGCACGAGCCTTTCCTTTCTTCGCCCCATCGTCCTTAGCAGTGTCATCTTTCTTATACTTAGGACAGTTGGGTTTGATACGTCCTTTCTCGCCACAGTTGTAACATGTAGCTTCCTTTAAATCTTTGCATTCCAATGCCTTGTGTCCAAATCCCTTACAAATACCACATGTTTTCGCCCGTGACTCCTCACGACATGCACCAGAATGTTGTCTATTACATTTCTTGCATCTTGGTCTATTATCAAACCTTTGGTGACCTTTGCTTGACCTGAATCTTTTGTTCTTGCTGAAATGGTGTAACCTACCATCTTCTCTCTTCCTTTTCTCTCCAACTTCTGCCCTAAGAGACCTCTGTCTCTTCAAATCTTACGTTAATACCATAGATAGGTCCACAGCAGACCTAAATGTCACGGGCCTAGATGCCCTAACATCTCCCTTAATCTCCGACTCTAACCCACCAATGAAACGTGAAATGCGTTTGGACTCGGGAGTGATCAAATATGGCACCAATCTCGACATAGAGTTAAACTCTGATACATACTTACCACAGTCGAGATTCTTCATGGTTAACCCAATAAATTCTGTCTCAATCCTCTCTATCTCGTGTGGAGGACAGTAGGCATTCTTAACCAATTCAACAAACTCATCCCAACTCAGATTGTACAAATGAACCTTCCCAGAAGATTGAATCATCGACTTCCACCATGAGAGGGCATCGCCCTTGAAAGATTGCGCAACAAACTGAACTATATCTTTCTCAGCACATCCACTTATTTCCACGATAGTCTCAATCTCATCCAACCAACGAAGCGTTTCCACAGCTCCCTTCTCCCCAGTAAAGTCTCGCGGTTTGCAAGACACAAAATATTTATACGAGCATCCCTCTTTCGTGAACTGGGTTTTCTTTCGGTACTCCTTTCTTTTTCTCCTTATGTTATATGAGTGTTCGGACTTTTCATTTTCATTTGACGGATGATCCGATTTCTTCTGTGATGAGTGCTTTGAGTGATGTGTCGATAAGTACTTTGACGTGCGCCTTGATTGTGATGCACTGGATTCTCTATTCTTCTCATCACGTTCCTTCATTGCTTTATCAACCTCTATAGCAACAAAGGCTTGTAACTCATCTCTTGTCATTATAACTTTTTCATTATCGTTTCCATCCTTACGTCGGCTGTTAACTTCATTTGAGTTTACCATTTCTCTGCTTGATGCTAAAGCAACAACGTGGAGTTTTAATTAGTCACTTGTTTGATTGATTGAAAACGACATAAAAGCTTTAACTTAGGGTATGATTAGTTGTGGCACAAAAGGCCTGTCACACAGGACAGTTAGGGAGATAGCACAAATGGTTTGCCGTAACGACTAAATTTTACATGAGTTAAGATCACTTATAGGATCATAGAATTTCGAAGCTCGGACGTAGTCATACTGCTTCGGAACAGGAAGTCGTGGAATATAACTGTCATAGTCACTAATGGACATAACATAGTCGTAGGAAATATCTCTAATGGATATTTGAATAATGAGTTCATCGCACTGATGATTTTTGAATTGTTCATAATGATTACATAGGTTTGGACGTAGTCCATTTACCTAGATAACTCGTATGGTTCCTCAAGTCACACTAGCAGATGGTTAATACCTTGAATATATTAACCTTTAGAATAGTAACTCTTAAAATGATAAAATAACCAGTCCAGATCAGGAAGACTAGTGAGGTTTAGAACATAGTTCACCACCCCTGGAGAGAAGGGAAATCTCAGCCTTAACTATCAAGGTAGAAAACCATATAACTACCGTTTTGCCAATTAGTGTGACCTAATCACTTGGCGGGCGTAAATCATTAAGAGGATCTTTTGAAAATATTACGCAGATCATAAATTCGAATTAAAATCGAGACGATCGCTTGAACAACTAGATTAAAGAAATAGATAATTTAAATTTCCAAAATTTCATTAATAATAGTAGTACGATACAATAGAGTCCATAATAGGACTTAAATAAAGGAAAATTGTCCTTGCATGGACTATACTTGAAATAATTAAAATGTCCACGCAGGGACTAAACTAGACTTGTCCACGCAGGGACACTTATTTGTAAATAATAAAATACGACAGATAATTTGAATTTAATCCTTCTTCCCTCTTAGCTTCTTTACTAGTCTTTTCAACAGCTTGTTATTTTCTTATTATCTTTTGCGGTTTGTTCCTGAAGTTCTTTGACCTTTTCTAATGCTTTAGTAAGAACTTCCATTGTTGGCGGTGGTTGATGTGGTTGTGTTTGAGGTTGAGGTTGAGATGGTGCAACCGGATGTTGATAACTATAATAGGGATATCCGCCTGGTTGATAGGGATAAGGGTTAGGATAGTGAGAATTCATGGACGGCCAAGGTAAGGGTCAGGATGAGATATCTGATGGCTATGGCTATGCTCTGGCCAGGTAGAAGGATCGAAGGGGTTGTATTCTGGCAATTGTTGGTAGGTAGGTATGGGGTTATCAAAACCCGGTGGCGGAGGTGGTTGAAAAGGTTCGCCAAATGGTAACGGTGGTTGAGGCTCAGGCTCAACAGTAGAAGGCGATTGCTCATTGTAAGGCGAGGCATAAGAAGGTCCACCCATTTGTGGATCTTCCGGGATAGTGGGGTAAGATGAAGGCTGGGGAGATAGTGACCCAACCCTGGGTTCCATTCGCATGGACATGCGTGCGTTCCTCTTCTTAGGTGGACGAGGTGGTAGTTGCGGCTGTTCCACCTATTGGTCTTCAGGTGGAGGGGTATGGTAGGATGGAGTGTGGTGGGATGGTGTGTTGTGGTAAGATGAGGTGTCGTAGAATATATATTGTGAAAACTTTTCCCAAAATTCATCAGGATAATGTTGTGGTGTTCCAGCGTACGAGTTGGATCCGCTGGATAAGTAAATGGGATGACCCATCGATCCCGTTGCCGGCAATTCTGGGTCGGAGTCTTCTTCCACGGGCTCCGGGGAGTCTTCCGGTGGGGTCACAGAAGGTGAGTGAAATTGGATATCAAGGTTATATTTTCCATGAGAAGAATGGGAGCGTGAGTGGTGAGATTGGGTAGGTTGTGATGGCAGTGAATCTATCATGGGATATAGAGAGACGATGAGGATACGGTTCCCATGGTGATGAGGAGTCTCCTGAATCCTCGTAAGGGTTGTAGTTATGGGGGTTCAAAGGTCCTTGATCCGCTGCTCCACCTCTCATGAGGCCTTTTCCCTTCGCTCCTCTAGAAAATTTTGGAGGCATCTTCGACAATTCCTATCATAAAACAAATTAAAAACCAAGGCAAGCAAAATAACAAAATAAGGAAACGAATAATCCTAGGTCAAAGCCTAGACTCGAGAGTCTAAGGAATGTGTTTTCTTATATCGTTTGAGATTAAACACTAATGGCAAGTGTTGAATTCTCTCAAACGTTGGCTCTGATACCAACCTGTCACACCTCGACATCCACGTGTCTAACGGTGGGGAGTATCATGACGTACAGTTGATATCAGCATAACCCAATAAGCATAACACAGCGGAAGGCTTGGAATAAATAAACTATTACAACCAATAATGTCCAGCGTCCAAAATAAATATATACAGACATGGTTGTAATTAGATCCACAGGCGGATCGAAATACATACAAAATGATAACAGACTATAAGCAGGCAAATCCTAAGGTCGCAACTCCTTGGTTATTCGCCCCGCAGCTCCCGGCCTATTCCGTACTTGCAACCTGTAACTTAAGCTTTTGAAATTACGTTAGTTTCCACTGGTAAATACGCTCAACCGACTCATTTTGAAAATCTTTTCGAAAATGGTTTTTGGTGCACAAGGCACATTTTCATAAATAACTTGGGACAGTACAAAAGACCTTGTATACAGATTTACATGCTGGCTTTTACATATGAGGCCCGGTACAGAAACCGAGACATGATCGACTGACACACCACTATGAACTTTCACACAAAAAGCAGGATAGCAATTACCCAGTGTATGCCTACACGCCATGCTATATTGTCGTGGCCACTACCAATTTAGTGAGCCAAGGATATCCCAAACACGGTTAAGCCTACCCCCAATGTTTTATTTCAGCCAAAACAGATCAAAACCGGGTTATGTAAGATTTCAGTTAATTATCACAACTGGATAAAACATTATCCCATACCCGACCAAGCGGTAGTAGTCTACCGTATCCCAAGCCCGTATAGGGAAAATAAGTCAAGAGTATTTACCTAAATTGAAGTTCGCAAGTAATCCCAATTCAGCCGTATTCAAGAGCAAGTACAGGAGCAATTTACCAGGAGGCGTTCAGTCTGGAGTGATGGTAATTAATAACCAATATTAGAATGCTAACATGTCCAAAATTAACTCCAAGACTTGGACCGGTTAATCTTATGCTAAATTGTGATACGGTACGATACGCTAGATTAAGCGGTGACCGGAATAGAATATTGATTGGACCCGACAAGTACATAGACTTGTATAATACGGGTTACCCAATAACATTCTGGATTTTGGTAAGGAATGGACAAAGTTAAACCCGTTTTGGTTAAAATACGTAAACTAGCTACGTATGTTTAACCGAACGCGTATAAGCGAAACCGGGTAACCGTAAGAGTCGTATATAAGTTTCATAATGAGATATGTTTAAAATATGTTATAAAATCAGTAACATTTGCAAGGATAGGCCCGAGTTATAATTAAAACCGATTTATGCCCTACAAGGGCATTTTGGTCATTTTTGGGCTTATAAAAGATGTTTAAAGTGAATCTAATGTTATGACCTTAAATATTCTGTAAAAATACATATTTTATCATGTTATAGCAGTAGGATATCAAATATATGTGTGTTTGATGATTTTGAAACATACTATGTCCCGTAAGGGCATTTTAGTTATTTCACACATAGCTTTGAAGCCGAATTTGGGATTCTGAGTTTGGGACTTGTACTTACTGTTGCTATATTAAAAATAAGTTTATAAATCAGTAGGTAACAAGTCTCGGCTCATGGTTATGTTTTTAAACCATACTTATGCGCCGAAAGGCGTAAAAGTCGCTAAAATGCCGTTAAATCGATATTTTATATAAACTGAAGTTAGGACCTGTTTTAAATATCCAAAATATGTCATATAACTTATAACATCAGTAGGTTAAAGATTTGGCTATAAAAAGTTTGAATTTTAGCTATTTTTCTATAAAAGGGGGTAGTTTGGTCATTTAACGGCGATTAGCGATTCTTAAGCACGCACTCAAGTCATAAACTGAACAAACATCCCAAATGGTCCTACTTATCATAACATATCAGTAAGTAATTAGATTTTATAATCATATGTGCTAAAAATCTCATTTTTGCTTATAAGGACCCTTTTTGCAAAGTTTTAAAGATTTTAATGGAACTTATGAAAAACTCGGATTTCTTAGGAATTGAGTCACGAAACTTTAGGATAAAATTCTAAACATAGACATGATCATAAAATGACCAAAACTCAGTAGCAAGAATGGCTCAAAACGGGTCAGAACTGAAAGTCAACAGAAAGTCAACTATTTGAGACTTTCGGTTACGAACCGAGCCTAGACCACAAATTGACGAACCGAACCTGTTTACATATGTTCAAATACTTACTTTAAGGTTATTAATGCTTTAAAACATATTTTATAACATCCAGATCATTAGCTATGAATTTTGCAAAAATAACTGCTCAGTTTGACTTTTATTGACTTTTCGGTTGACTCGTCAATTGGTCATGAATCCGTGAAAATCTGAAAATGCCCCCTAAAGGTTTATTACCTCCATCATTGTGAGCACGTAGAAACTTTCGTTACTCACATTGACGGAGTGTACACGGATTTATAACAAATTCAAGCCGTTTTTACGATGAAACTTTGTTTGAAGCAAAAAGCTATAAATAAACAACTTGGCAGGGATCATAGACTTACATTATGTCTATGTGGGTACTAGGAATGATTTGGAAAGCCAAGCACTAATCAGCAGCTCCTCTAGCATGAATTTTGTGCACCAAGGTTGAAGAACTTGCTTGCAACTTTGAGAAAACTCAACATATAAAGTCATTAGATGAGTGTAGAAGGGAGGCCACGTGTTAGGGAGGGTCTTGAAGTGATTACAAGTGTTCCTTGAATGTCAAAAGGTGGCAAGAATTCGAGTAAGGTGGCAAAAACCCGAGTGAGTAGTGTCCAAAATGCAAGCTGTCAAGCAGAATCACTTTTCTGTCGTTGGCACCCCCTCACGAGGCGCGAGGGTTTGGCCTGGCCGGTCGCGGCCCGCGACCGTGTCTTGGGTCAGCCAGCCAAGTTTACAACTTGGCAAATTTAGTCCCTGAACGTTCTAAAACTTTTATTTAAGCATATATGGCCACTCAACTTTATTTCAAGGCACATTGAGGATAAGATAAGCGATTTAACAACTTTAGGTCCCTCCTGGTTTGACATACATCATATTTAGGATTCCCGGGACACGTGTAAGATAATTATAGGACGTAAAACACGTAGTGTTACTTAATGAGTCTGATAACATGTAAATAAGTCGGGAGAATCAGATAGAATGAGGTTTTGTAAACCAAATGAGTGTTGAAACTCATATGATATGGTTTAATAAACTTAACATTCTGATTTGGAATGATTCCTAAGTGCTTTTGACCTGTTATGACCCGTTAAGGTAGTTTATGCTACTTTAACGTGTCGTTTGCGTAAATATATGTTCGGATGGTTAGATATGTCCTATGATAAGTCTTAAATGCCCGAACATGTTTGAAAATGTTATAACATCAGTTTATATGTCAAAAAGTTGGTTACATATGCTTAAAATGGATTTATGCGTAAAAGGGGCGTTTTGGTCATTATTAAAGGCATAATGAGCGACTTATCATAATACTAATCAAACAACGTGACCATAAGGTATAACCTCAGAGGCTTATTCCCTATATAACTATTGTCACAAATATGTGTTTGGTCGGATCCTAAGATCGACGAAATGGGTCGGATTCGAAAGTCAAAGCGGTGGTCAAGACCGCTCGACTTACGACCCTAAATAAGCACTAAACTAAAAGTGACGGGTTAGACATGCCAAAACATGTCTAACTAAGTTATAAAAATGTTTTGATATCAAAACAAAGTGTTTTGATACCCGAAAGTAGTTCTGCCATATAATGCGCACTTTGCGCATTATTGTCCGAAACTTTGACTCATCACTACAACTAGTAAACATGGTAATCAGTAGGCATGATCTCTATCGATCATAACCATCGTGATTACGATCACGTTTCAAAGTTCAATTGAACTTTGTCTTGACCAATTAATGGTCAAAGCTGAACGTCAAACAATGTTTGATTTTTAGCTTGAAATAGCTAAAATAAATGAAACAAGACAAGGAGAGAGCACTTACTTATGTTGATGAACACTTGAAGAGCTCCAAGAAGAAGAATGCTCAAATGGGAGGCCTCCACAAAGGTGGTAGCACTCCAAACTTAGAGCAAGAGGAAAAGAAGAAGGAAATGAGCAAGGAAAATTATTTATAGTTGAATTGAAGCTACAAAATCATTATAAGTGTCCATGAGTCATCAAGGGGTTTGATTAGTGTCATAACACTTGCCAAATGCAGAAAAAAGGGTGGCAATTTCGTATGCTTGGTCATCACGAGAGTTAATCAGCTGCTGCCAACAAACTACTGTGCTGGGCACCCCATGCGGACCGTATGGGGTTCTGGATGCGGTTCGCATGGCCCTTAGCTGGTAGCAAGTTTCACCAATTGGCAGAACAGGCCCATGTGCATGTTTCGTCGTGTTTTGGCACTTCTAACACCCGTTAACCTGATTTTTAAGCTCTATAAGGATGCATAAGCATAGGGAACTTGAAATATGTCCGGAAATGTCACGGAAGCCAGTTCGTTTGGTTGTACGGTTGCGGTTTTCGGTAAATTACGACGAAAATCATAATGAACGCGTGCATGACTATAAATGCGTAACGAATGATATTTTTGCATCCAATCATTAAAATAAAAGATTTTAATGATTACAAAAATTTTTGGATGCGCGTATGTGTTTCGGATTAAGAAATACGCGAAACGGCATAGTTTCGCAGAATTTTCAAAATAGCCCCTCAAGTTGCATAAGCATGTTTTCGCCATACTGAAGCTCTCAAAACTTATTTCTAAGTTATGTAAAGGGTATTTAGGGTATGTTTAGCTTATGTCATTATTCCGGAGTGTGCGTCGCTACGAGAATTGGCAGACTTTCATAGTTTGTCGTAAATAGTCCATGCGATCGAATAAGATTGTTTTTGACATACCAAACCCTTCAAAACTTATTTCTAAGTTATGTAAAGGATATTTAGAGTATGTTTGGCTTATTTCACTATTCCGGAATATACGTTGCGTTAAACTGATTACGTTTACGTAATAGCTTACTCATATCTTCCAGAAAAGCTTTGAAGTGTCTTAATTGTACATGAACTTAAATGTGTGAATGTCACATGTAATTATACAACTTCCGGGAATGAAATGCAAGATTTCATTGGATTCGAAATTGTACGGAATTATATGAACTTAAATGTGTGAATATCACGTGTAATTAAAGGCACAAATGTCACAGTCTCCCCTACTTTAGGAAATTTCATCCTGAAATTTAAATTTAGAGGAAACTTGTGAAAACAGATGTGAGTGTATTGCTTTCAAATGATCCTCCGTTCCCTGAGTAAAACTCTGGGCCACATTTAGATACCCAGTGAATTTTGTTAATTTTACTTGTCCATCGCCTATAGGAATGAGTTCAGATTCGAAATTCTAAACTTCAATCCAATAGATACGTGTATGGCATCTTTGATTTTTACCGAGCCTCCGAAGAGAGCCCTGTAATTGTTAAAGTGGCATTCTTGTAGAAGAAGAATTCAAAGAGGGTGTGAATTTTGGGGTTTTGAACAACGTATGGAAGAATGTTTCCTATGAAGACTATTATAGGAAACATGTGTGCGCTCGAAGTTGGAGTTGGAGAGTGAAAGATTAAAACAACATTGGTTAAGGTCCAGAACTTCTATTAACTTAAATAACGCCATGCTTGCAATGTAATAAGGAACACTTATATATAGGAAGTACCAGCGGCGTATCCACCATGCCCTTAATACATTGTTCCCGTTTCGTTATTCTTATCACTATGGTTCTTACACATGACAAAACTTGCTATGGTTTTCTATGCAAGGGATTTTATAATTATGTATGCATCCGTAATTACCAATTCGTTGCATAGTCTGCATAGTTCATTTGGTGGCGTGTAGGGGAAAATCAAACGAGTAAACATGCGATGACTTGTCTAGACCACAAAAGGGTCTGTTTAACTAGATCAACAAATGATCTCTTTAAATAGACCACCAAAGAGTCTCTTTAACTAGATCATCACATGATCTCTTTAACTAGATTGACGAACAATCTTTTTAACTAGATCATCACATGATCTCTTTAACTAGATTGACGAACAATCTTTTTAACTAGGTCAACACATGATCTCTTTAACTAGACCCTGAAAGGCCTCTTTAAGTAGACCCTGAAAGGCCTCTTTAACCAGATCAACGAATGATCTCTTTAACTAGGTCAACACATGACCTCTTTAACTAGATCCTGAAAGGCCTCTTTAACTAGATCAACAAATGATCTCTTTAACTAGGTCAACACATGACCTCTTTAACTAGACCCTGAAAGGCCTCTTTAACTAGACCTGAAAGGCCTCTTTAACTAGACACTGAAAGGCCTCTTTAATTAGTACTTTGGAATCCAAGGGTCTAACTATTTGCATAGAAAAGCCTATTAAGGATTTAAAATAGTACTTTGGATATCCTTCTAAGAATCAAACACATAAAGATATGGAAGATTCTACAAGGATTTGGATAGTGAGCATTTTGAATCGATTGATCACAAAAAACATAATCGTCAACTTGGTTATCAAACTCGTATATACGTGTTAAAGTACACAAGGAATCCAATCAAGGATTTCAACCTAGTACTTTAAACATCCACAAGAATCTAACTATGAAGATAGATAGATGCTTTAAGGATTTGGTTTAGTCACATCGTCTTGTCACATTGTCTTGTTACATCGTCTTGTCACATATGCATTAAAGTACACAAAGAATCCATCAAGGACTTTGATTTGCACTTTAAACATCCATAAGAATCTAACTATGAAGATAGGAAGATCCTATAAGGATTTGGAGATTTGAGTGGCGAAAATGTTTTGAAAACCACACACTAGATATGTAGGTCAACATACGAAGCAAAGTGTCTTTGAAAACCGTGTACTTGGTATGCTCAGTCAACATACAAGCAAAATGTCTTTGAAAACATGTTTAAATGTTTTTGAAATCATATGGTATTTTTGAAATCATGCACTTGATATATTAAGTAATATGCAATGTTAAATGTTTTGAAATCATGTGAAGTGTCTTTGAATTCATGTATAAGGTTTTTGAAATCATATAATGTTTTTGAAATCATGTAATTTTGAAATCGGGTATAATGTTTTTTTTAAATCATGTACTATGCAAAGTGTTATGAAAAACCAATGAGTGGTGATATGCACATAGGCATATTCATAAGACCATTTAAGGACTCATGGAAGTACCCTTAGGTATCCAATCAAGGATTTAAAGTGGTACTTTGAGTATCTGTTAAGAGTTTTAACTTGTACCTTGTACTTTGTTTCTTAGAAGAACAAGTGCTTAGGATTTTTGTGGAGATCGCGAGCGATCACAAAATGAAAAAAACTATGTGAGTTGTTTGATTCGCAAGAAACCATGTCCTTGGTATTGGTATTGTAGGGGTGCATCACACGTATATGTAATCACATTGATTTGAACCTGTATGCTCACCTTTACTTTTGTATTAACTGTTATTTTAATGTACGTGACAGGTTGATGATTATCTTGAGCTACAAATGTATAGGACTTCTAGAAACTCACTAAATAAATCTAGGTTGTCGGACTACGTTTTGTTTGAGAGACTTGTAATTCGTACGACTGTTTATGAATATTCGTTTAATTGTATTGGATATTGAACGTTAAGAATATTGTCATTGAAATAGTGTTATGGATTCTCTTGAGCAATCTGGTTCGCCCAGTGCCACACCCCGATGTTTCCGCCATCGGTTGGGGTGTGACAGATTGGTATCAGAGCCATAACTATAGGGAAATTAGGTAGAATTGCATGATTCGGCCTAGTCTATAGTCTAGGAACCCAAAACAGACCCGACGCGCTAAAATTTTCCTCGAATCCGTATGAGCTGATCAGTTCGTGCGAACTGGCCACTTCGTATGAAATGGGTCTCCTCAAACAGAGAAGGTGCACTTCGTACGAACTGGGCAATTCGCACGAAGTGGACACTTCGTACAAAGTAACCAAACACTCCTGTTCTGCTTCTGATCTAGCCCTGTTTACTAAACTACATATGCTTTTCCTAAAGCTACGGCACTACAACTCAATTCGTACGAACTGCCCAGTTTGCACGAAATGGACCTCTTACGCGACATAGACGATTCACATGAGATAGACGGTTTTCCAAAAGAAAAGTACTCGTACTTTGTCTAAAGTGTTTCTTGTCTAATCCTGTCGCAGGATTCACGTACGCTTTTCCTAAAGCTACCGCAATACACGCTCGAAGATACTCGTATAACACAAACGAGTGATTGTGTCAAGATTAGGTGTGAAAACCTAGAACTCCCGATAAGATCACTCACCTCGCGTAGTACTCTCTCCATGAGATTCTTTCGTCGAGTTAGGAGTGATATCCACATCTCGACGGAAATCTCTATCTCTACCTCGTGGTGATTCCTTACCACAAGTTATGGTATGAAGTTGTTAAGTTAGGGGTGAAACCTGTATCTTAATAACTAGTTCCACTCCTCGATTTTCAATCTTACCAAAGTCTCGATTGTTTCACTATTTTGGAACGCGTAGTAACCGGAAGGGTGATGTCATTAGCCGTGAGGCGGTGAGAGCATTTACCTATTAGGCTAAAGCGTGTGTCCAGACTTAGAGGAATGGGCGAATCACTTTGGGTAGTCAACGTCTCAAAACCCATGACGCTCCAAATTGCTTTAAGCCCGCAATCGCCAATTTTCGCATCATCGCATTTTATGATGTTTATGTGTTTTACTTTGTGAAATTTTAAACTTTTACGCTTTATCGGTTTCTCGATTTACCGCTTTTTGCTCCATAAACGTACGCACAACTCGCACAGCTCTCGCAATCTAAAACAATAAATATAATCACAATCAAACTAATCGCAAAACTAAATCACACGCCTAACCTCACGCGCTATGTACTCGCTTAAAATACACCATACTGCTCGCATCTCATACGCGCTACGCAAGATTTATTGAAGGTGAATACGTGCAAAATATGTGCTTACATGCGTAAGTGCCTACATGATTATGTATTTACGTGCTTATGTGCTTATGTGGATACGCTTACGTGATACTATGCCTTATGTGAATAATAATAGTAAATATTATGATGTAAAATGCAGAACTTTTAAAAAAAACCCATTATAATCTTATCTCATCCGAAATCTTTTGTAACATTTGTCAAAAACGGGTTTCCAAAACCTGCTCCGTTTTGTAATCAAATATTAAGTTATAAATGTCACATTGTGTATTTATGGTTATTTTAATTTTTAATGATACATAATTAATAAACAAACTAAACCATAAAAGTTAAAATTGATAAAAAGTAAAAATAAAGTGTTTAAAAATAAATTGGGGCTGCCGGGACTCGAACCCGGGTCAGCCGGATTATAACTTCAAAGACTTAACACTCACCCGCATAACCACTCCGCCACTTGTTTGTTTTCTGTCATCTTTAGGAAACAAATAGATCTAATAGACAAATGTAAATCAATCGGTTACGTCAATTGTAACTGAAATCGGTTATCAAACACTCAAAGACGATTTGGATACTCGCGATTCAATGAGTATAACCGATAAACTGATAAATCCAATCAATTCTGCTGTGAATGAAACTTGAATTCGGAAGTGAATCGGTTTAATAACCGAAAACTTTCAATTCTCGGATTACTTCAATCTTAGACCTCTCCTGCGACTCAAAAGACTCTGCAAGACCTTCAATTACATTTCCGCACATTTTACTGTCCACCGGAGAAGGTTATTTTACTCGGCGGAAAAATTCTGCAAGTCGCCGGAAAACCGAGACTCACATCCACACGGTAATTCCTTCGACTCTTTCTGTTTCAATCATTTGATAAATCTGTCTCTAACACAACTCCACCATCAGAATCAATCCCAGTCAACGTTTGTCGAAATTCCTACCTTCGCCGGAAAATTTCTGAAACTTCCGGAAACACACTGAGAGCTGGTATGATCTTTCAAACTTCTGTTAAACTTTGATTAAGTACCTCAGCTTCATAAATAATCGAATAGAACTGTTAATTGATTTCAACAGCCGGAGTTCAATATCAGAGCCGACGGACCTCTGCCGGAATTCTGTGAAAATCACTGATCGGTACATCTTTTCCCCCAAACTCTCTCCATTCGTTACCTTTAAATTACTCATAAAGTTTAAAAACCAGATTAGGCATAAATCAGTCAAAACAGTTGGACTTTGTTTTCTGGGTAAAGTTAACGAAGAAGACGAAGACACAGTATAATATAAGGCTAATAAAAATTGATATAATGAACGGGTTAGACACACAGTCCAGCGGTGGACTGTGTGCAAACATATACGCATACGTCCCGAGTTCGATTCTTGATACACGCACCCTCTATGTAATAAAATGCCTTTTTGTTTAAAACTGAACCGGGTTAATCCTCGTTAGTTGTTAAGTATAATAAAAATTGGTATATTAACCAAGTTAGACACACAGTCCAGCGGTGGACTGTGTGTGATGTTAAAGCACAAGTCCCGGGTTCGAAACCTGTTACTGGCACCAGTTTGATGAATTAAAATGTTTTTTAAATTAAAAGAATTTTGATTAAATTGAATTAGTATATAAATGTAATTAAAAACAAGATTATTTCGGGTTAGACACGTAGCTCAGTTGGTAGAGCTGCGTGCATGCGTACGGGAGGTCTCGGGTTCGAGTCTCACCCAGCGCATACATGCACACTGACCGAACCGGTCAACAGGTCAACAAGTCAATGGTCAACGGTCAACGCAAAAATAAACAATTTTTTTATATTTTTATTTATTTAATTTAATTTAAAAATCAATTAAAAATACTTAAAAATAATATTTTTAAGGATAGAAAATAACCTTAAACTCACAAAAATATATCTAAAAATTCCATTAAAATCCTTAATAAAATCCACTCATCTACTATATTTTTTTTCCGTTATTATTTAGGTTAGTAATTCTCATTGTTCAATTCTCCCGACTCGTGCGCATCTCTTCATCTCCAATCAAACGCACCCAATGTGAGTGAATCTTTACAAATTCCCCGTTTTAATCACGTTTTGGGGTGTATCATGTGTCTTGCTATATATTATATTTAAATCATTGTGCATACATCATATCATGAACTTGTGTATTCAGCTTGTTTCAACTGTTTGTGTGGTTATTGTTAGATTCAATTTATTATTTCAGTACATGCAATTTCATAGGCCGCCGCTCCCCATTACATTATGAGCGTTGAGCATGTTCCCCATTACATTATGAGCGCGAACCTAGCATGCCAACATACGATCAGCTCCGTTTGATTGAGCCTTGATCGCACAGACATTTTTCATTTTCAGTACATGCAATACGATCGGCTCCGTTTGATTGAGCCTTGATCGCACAGTTTCATTCATGTAATTTATCGTATGATGTTGGTATGTTAATGTATGCTATCACATGTTATTGTATGTTATAGTTGTGATTGCTATTGCTACTGCTTGATTATTTACATTTGCTCATTTATGATTATGCACAATTTTCATTGATAAACTAACAAGTAAAACAATAATAAATGTTTATCTAAAAGGTTCACTCGCCAACTTATGTTGACCCAAAAACCCCCATTTTTACACATGATACAGGTGAACCAGCCGCAGCCAGAAATACATAGGATTGGACTAGAAGAATAAAATGATTTAGAGCTTGGAACTATTTTGTTTGGTTATTTCTTTGTATTGTATGGACATGTTTGGATTATTTGGAATGTAACTTTGACTTTAATAAATATGAAACATATATTAAATGTCATGAGCTTTGGTGATAACCCAATTATGCCCCGATTCTTATTCCACTGCGGGTCGGGGTGTGACATCTTTGTCTTTAGATGGCTTCCATGGGATCTCACACTCGCCGCAACGCCCAAAGGGACAATGACGACAAGTGAATTGCCTCACTCGTGGCCAAGCAGATGGCCAAGGTAATTCCCCAGATTGTTAGCGAGATCCAAGCCGTTAGTAGCAATTCATCTGTGGACTCTAAGGGCGATACCCTGAAATCTCGGTTCAGTTTCAAGCAGTTTAAAGCCTGCGGTCCTGTGGCATTCACAGGCAAAGACGGGCCAATCAAGATGTTTCACTGGTTCGACTTGATAGAAGTCACTTTCAGGCAAAGCGGATATCCTGAAAATCTCCGCACTGTTAATGCCACTGGAGTCTTTCAGTCAAGGGTGCTTGACTGGTGCACTGCCGAGCGCAAAAATCGCGGAAATGACAAATCTTACGCTCTCACATGGGAAGAACTCAAGGAGCTCATGATCAAAGAGTTCTGCACACCGCATGAAATTCAAAAGCTGGAAAATGAGTTTTGGGACATCAAGCAAGTCAATGGTGACAACGCAGGTCTCACCGCCCGCTTTAAGCAACTCGGCATCATCTATCCAGGCCAAGTGGATACCACCGAGAAGGCCATCAAGAAGTACATATGCGCTCTCCCCGACTGTGTCGCCGATTTTGTTTCAGCGGCACGACCGACAACTATCGAAGAGACCTACCAACTCGCTGCCGAGATCAATGATAAGCGAGTCTTGGCTGGAGCTTTCAAGGCCTCAAGCAAGAACCTCCACCAAGCAACTGTCGAGCCAAGCACCAAGCAATCGTCAGAATCGCAAACGAAGGAACACCAGCAAAAACAACGCAGCAGTCACACAACCGAACCACCAGCCACAATAGCTTACTGCTCCCAAAACACCTCCTGCAAAACGTGCGTATACTGGTCCTCACCCTCTGTGCTCTAAATGCACATATCATCACGTGGTTGGAGGAAACTGCCGCTTTTGTGCCAACAGCAACATTTATGGGCACTTCACAGCGCATTGCCGCTCAGGTCCATGTCAGCAAGCTCCTCTCGCTCTCATAGCACCGCCAGCTCCTCCCAATGTTGCTCCCCTCAACCAGGCACCGCAAGCACCAGCAGTTTAGACACGTGCTTACTACACATGTGGCGACCCAATCAATTCAACAATGTCTGCCAGCATCGTGTCGTGAAACAAGAACCACAGCAGCAGCCACCACAGCCACAACAACAACAACAACCACATGCTGTGCGTGGAAGGGCTTTCAACATCAACCACCGCCAGGCTCAGAACGACAACAATGTTGTCAATGGTACGTTCCTTGTTAATGATATTTATACTTCTTGCTTATTTGATTCTGGAGCCGACAACTATTTTGTATCGCTTGAATTCGAAAAACTTTTAAAATGTAAACGTGCTAACCTCCCAAAGACTTTCGATGTCGAAATCGGCACCGGAAGAACCATCACCGTTAACTCCGTCCTACGTGGTTGTACTCTCGAACTCAACAATCACAACCTCCTGATCGATCTCATACCTATGCAATTAGGTAGTTTTGGTGTCATAGTAGGCATGGATTTCCTTCGTAAAAACTGTGCAGAAGTTGTCTGTCATGATAAAATGATTCGTTTTCCCCTTCCAAACGGTGATCAGCTACATGTTTATGGCGATGTACCCTCAAAAGAATTGAAGCTTATGTCATGTGTCCAAGCGAACAAGTACTTACGCATGGAGTACAATGCTTTCCTAGCCCATATTGTGAAACCGGAGAATGAGAAGAAAACCTTGAAAGACGTACCCGTTGTTTGCGAATTTCCCAAAGTCTTTCCCGATGATTTACCCAGTTTACCCCCTACTCGTGATGTCAACTTTTGCATTGATCTAATCCCTGGTGCTACACCTATCGCTAAAGCTCCCTATCGCCTTGCACCATCCGAAATGCGCGAGCTATCTAGCCAACTTCAAGAACTTCTTGATAAAGGCTTTATACACCCGAGCACATCACCCCCTTGGGGCGCACCTGACCTTTTTGTGAAAAAGAAGGATGGATCGTTCCGAATGTGCATTGATTATAGGGAACTTAACAAGGTTACAATTAAGAACCGCTACCCTCTTCCTCGAATCGATGATTTGTTTGACCAAATCCAAGGTGCTACTTATTTTTCGAAGATTGATTTACGTTCCTAATATCACCAGCTACTACATGAGCAAGACATTCCGAAAACCGCCTTTCGTACTCGCTATGGCCATTATGAATTCGTGGTCATGCCTTTTGGACTCACAAACGCGCCCGCAGTCTTCATGTATTTGATGAAACCTGTGTGCAAAGCCTTTTTGGATCGTTTCGTCATTGTTTTTATCGATGATATCCTCATTTACTCGAAGTCGAGAGCCGAACACGTGCGACATCTCCGTTTAGTTCTCGACCTTCTCCAAGAAAACCACTTTATGCCAAATTCTTCAAGTGTGAATTTTGGCTTAAGGAAGTTCAGTTCCTTGGTCACATTGTTAACGACCAAGGAATCCACGTCGATCCCGCCAAAATTGAAGTTGTAAAGAATTGGAATACCCCGAAGAATCCGTCAGAAATTCGTTCTTTCCTCGGATTGGCAGGTTACTACCTCCAATTCATCGCCGACTTTTCGACGATCGCCGTACCCCTCACCTCTCTGACCAATAAGGATAAACCTTTTGTTTGGGGTTCCAAACAGGAGGAGGCCTTTCAGACTCTCAAGCGTATGCTTTGCGACGCTCCTGTTCTCGCACTCCCCGACGAGAACGATGATTTTGTTTTTTATTGTGATGCCTCTAACCTAGGTCTCTGATGTGTTCCCATGCAACGAGACAAGGTTATCGTGTACGTGTCTCGACAACTCAAAATCCATGAGAAGAATTACACTACCCACGATCTCGAGCTCAGTGCGGTTGTTTTCGCATTAAAGATATGGCGAAACTACCTTTACGGTACAAAGTGTACGGTCTTCATCGACCATAAGAGCTTACAACATATCTTTAGCCAGAAAAACTAAACATGCGCCAACGCAGATGGGTTGAACTTCTCAACGACTATGATTTTAAGATACGCTACCATCCCGACAAAGCAAACGTCGTAGATGGTGCTCTCAGTCGACGAAGCTATGTGTATAGCATTCGCGACGTCCATACCCAGAATCAACTTGAAACCTTGATTCGCGAAGCCCAGCACGCATGTTTCATTGAGAATACCTTGTATGAGGAGATGAAATGCGGTGCCGAAACCCAGTTGGAGAATAAATCTAAGGGTATCTACTACTTTCTCAATCGCATTTGGATCCCTAGCCGTAATAACCTCCAAGAGTTATTGATGACCAAAGCCACAAATCCCGATATTCCATTCACCCCGATGCCGACAAGATGTACCAGGACCTTCGTTCCAGGTATTGGTGACCGGGCATAAAGAAGGATATCGCTCTGTACGTCTCGAAATGCTTAACTTGTGCGAAAGTTAAAACCGAATATCAACGACCCTCTGGCTTACTTGAACAACCCGATATCCCGATGTGGAAATGGGAGAGTATAGCTATGGATTTCATTAGGAAACTTCCCCGCACAATTTCTGGCCATGATAGCATTTGGGTTATCGTTGATCGTCTTATGAAATCTGCTCACTTCATTGCCATACGAGAAGACTATAAGGTTGAACGATTAGCACAAATCTACACCGACGAAGTTATTTGCCGATACAGGACGCCTCGTGATATCATCTCTGACCATGATGGTAACTTTACCTCACGTCTCTGGGAGTCATTTCAATCCGCGCTCGGTACTACTCTTAAGCTCAGTACCGCATTCCACCCTCAAACCGACGGTCAGACTGAACATACGATCCGTACCCTCGAAGACATGCTTCGATCGTGTGTCATAGATTTTGGTGGTAATTGGGATTCACATTTGCCTTTAGTAGAATTTTCGTACAATAACAGTTATCATACTAGTATTCAAATGGCACCTTTTGAGGTACTTTATGGTAGAAAATATCGATCGCGTATTGTATGGCACGAGATCGGAGATGCACACGGTCCCAAGTTGATACAAGAAACGACTGACAAGATCCTCTAGATTAGAGACAATCTCCTGAAATCCTGTAGTCGTCAAAAGACCTACGCCGATAAACGCCGCAAGCCCCTACAGTTTGAAGTTGGAGATCACGTTCTCTTAAAGTTTTCACCTTGGAAAGGAGTGATCCGATTTGGAAAGAAAGGTAAACTAGCACCACGATATATAGGTCCCTTTAAGATTCTGGAAAGAATTGGAAAAGTGGCCTATCGACTTGAATTATCGACGGAACTCAGTAACGTACATCCGACTTTCCACGTCTCAAACCTCAAAAAGTGTCTAGCTGAAGAAAATCTTCATATACCTGTCGATGATTTGCAAGTAAACGAGACCCTACACTTCGTGGAATAGCCGGTAGAAATCATGGATCAGGAGACCAAGAAACTTCGACGCAGTCGCATCCCTATCGTGAAGGTCCGACGGGAAGGTAAACGTGGCACCGAGTTCACTTGGGAACTCGAAAGTGATATGAAAGACAAATATCAACATCTCTTTGTTACTTCTACTATTTAAATTTCGGGACGAAATTTCCTAAAGTAGGGTTGACTGTAACAACCTGACCATTCTGGTTGTTCCATACTAGCGTTACTTCTTCCTTGTAATCGTTTTGTAATCCGGGATTCAGTAAATAATGGAATTATGTTTTTCTAAATACATTTTCATCACACTGCATAACATCACACTTAAAACAAGTTTATACTCGCAATGCTAACGCTACGCGAATCACAGTAGCTTATGCTACTTAATATGCCTAGTGTGTTTGTTTGTTCGGTAACCACTCATGCCTACGACCTCGCTTATCACACTAATCGCAAACACAGATAATTATATGGTCTATGCAATGTTGTGTGTTATTTATGTTTATGTTTTATATGTGGTTAAACTCTCTCCCTCGCGCAACTCGCTTTATCGCATTATTACGATTAACGTAACGCTTAACACCTCGCCAAAACGCTTAACATAACTAACTAATGCGAACAAAATCACCAACGGACAGCCAACGCGCGAATTGGAGACAATTCGTAGGAAATTGACTAATTCGTACGAACTACCTAATTCGTACGAATTGGCAATTCGTACGAACTAGCTAATTCATACGAATTAGGCCTAATTCGTACGAATTACAACCTCCATCACTGTCTTCTATAAATACCAGACATACCCACACGCACTACTTTTGCTGCCACTTCTCACAGACTTCTCCTACTCGCTTTTCTCTGTTTCTAAGTAAGAACAACACCTTTTTACGCAAACACGATGATTTCCACTACGATTTTTACACGAGTTTATCTCTGATTTTGTCTAAACTTCTTTGTTTAATGAAAATCTTCATCTTTTTTCACAAAAACTTTTGATTTTACCTTGGATGTACACTTAAGCGGGTATATTGGGGTGTAGCTTTGGCTTCCCAAAGTTAGAAATCTTGTTATTTTGGCTCACAAAGTGTTAGATCCTATAAAACTGTTTATAATATCGATTTCTACACCGAATACGGACTAATCGATGTGTGTTTCGTTCACCGAATAGTGGGACGAAACATTGTCAAAGACATACTTGGAATGGATTCGAAATTTCATCTATTCCAAGCGAAAACTCAGATCCGGATGCACGAAGACGTTACAGCCACTTCGTACGAACTGGACTGACTCGTACGAATTGGACCAATTCGTACGAATCAGCCCAAGTTCCTATAAATGGCTAAAACTCGCTCTAACGACCTCCCCAGCTTTTGTTTGCTCAGTAGCTCAAGGTTGGAAAGATAGACACTCTATTTTCCCGACGAACGACGCGAAACACTCGATTTTGAACACCTAAACAGGCTAATTCATACGAATTACCCAATTCGTACGAAATAGTGCTAGTTCGTACGAACTGATGCTAATTCGTACAAACTAACCTGTTATCCCACCGAACTTAACTTCTACTGTTTCAACACTTCGGAAGACTGATGCACTTCTGTTCTCGCTTACAGGCTGATCCAGGCACTCCCTTCAATCCACAGCAGATTGTGTTTACTTGCTAAGCAAGAACTGTGAGTGTACTTGAACCGTTTTTTGCTTAAACGCACTTTTGGGTGTTACATACGTTCTCTATATCAAAACACGCTACACACAACGCTAAACTCTTTAAACGCTGTCCGCTCTCGCATGTTATACGTGGAACGCTGAATGTTTGTTTGCTATGTGTAAATGATGAGGACTCGCAGACCACCCTTAGCAACGATAGTACTATAGTTTGGACTCAGCACCCGATTGGTTCGGGGGTTGTTAAGGCTCGCATACTAACTTTACGTACGCGGTCACTGTTGTGAACACGTATCGCGCATACTCCACCTCGCAGTCGTGTTGGTTAGCTTGTATCATTATTGTTAGCTTACTTAGATTCGCCTCTCTATGTGTCACATGCTGGTTATGCGTAAACGCTTTATCTCTATTTTTATGTTATTAAACATATGTGCTCACCTTTTGTATTGACTGTTATTTTAACGTATGTGACAGGTTAATGATTATCTTGAGCTGCAAATGGATAGGACTTCTAGAAACTCACTAAATAAATCTACGTTGTCGGACTATGTTTTGTTTGAGAGACTTGTAATTCGTACGACTAATTTATGAATATTCGTTTAATTGTATGGGAAATTGAACGTTAAGAATATTGTCATTGAAATAGTGTTATGGATTCTCTTGAGCAATCTGGTTCGCCTAGTGCCACAGCCTGATGTTTTCGCCATCGGTTAGGGTGTGACAGGTCTGACCATAAGAAGGCAAATAAGGGATACGACACTTTCATCACAAAAGGGTTTTTGGGTGCTAACTGCTACGGCTTTTCAAAACAATAGGAGTTTGCATATTCTTGAATATCTTGATCTGTGCTACACCAAACAAAAGGACGCACAAGCATTACAAGTAAACCTTTTGTTTCTTTAATTACTTTTCTTTATACTAATGTTTTTTTTTTGAAATTGTTTCAAACGAACAAACATGATTTCGTGGTCAACGATCATCTAACAAGATCGTTCGTTGAACCAATGTGTCTTTCTTGGATGTCACGATTCTAATATATTATTTTAACCTATTTTGATTGTAAAGAGATCACTGGTGAAATCGGTCTTGAACCGACCTCGTGTACATGTTTTCCGTTGCGTTCAGTTTGTTTGACAATCTGATAAAATTATTTTACTAAAAGGTACACGAAATTCCAACAGTGGCATTAGAGCCACCTTACAAATCAAAGTAGGTTAGTTTTATAAAAATGTTTATAGATCTATAAAATAGTTTATAAAATTGCATGCTTAAAATTGAGTATATTTGGTATAGGAACCTGTCACATATAATAGTTATAGGCAAGGTTGTATCAAGGCCAAACATGAACACTTGTCAAAGTCCTCTCTCTTTGACAAAGTTTTTGGCCTTAACCTATTTCGTTTTAGCTTAATGACCATATTATGCAAATATGGGTCTAGAATACTTTTGTTTTATAACACGCGTACTAAATTAGTTTTGAAGCTATGCGGGTTAAATAAGTAAATAAAAAAGTGGAAATAGTGAAATAATGATTTTAATATAAAACCAAATTAAAAATATTAAACTGTTGTGGGAAATACACATATTTGTCTCGTGTAAAATGTATAATTTTTGTATAGTTTTTATTTGTTTTTATTTAGTTTTTAGTATTCTATTATATTCTTTTGTGTTTTGCCAGGTCCTGGTATAAATGGAGCGAAAAAGAGTAATAAGGAAATAACCAGCCAATTGAGCAGAGTAGGACGCCAGTGACCGAATTAAAATTGCCGCCATTTTCTTTGAGTGGGCTGGGGCTACTATCTCTATTTTATAAGCTCGAATGCAATAAGTTGAAAGTTCTAAAACAATAGTTGTCAAAAGTCAAGGGACTAGAACTGGCATTATGCTGAAAGTTGAATAATTCATGTGAAAGTCACGACAAAAGTAAGGATGAAGTGAATTGGTATTGTTGACCAACTCTAATTTTCATCTACCACATATAATTCTTTTGTTGTTGGGGCCATTTAACTGGAAGGCAAATTTTGGGATGACAATTAAATGAGAAGGCATGTGTTTTATTTGGGCCGGTCATGTCTTGCGGCGGATACTGGGCCTATTATCAATTGTTGCAAGAAGCTTCATTGGCTGAAAAGGATTTTAACTGTAATATGATTATAAATACATATCTTAAAAATAGAACACTAGACGACAGAACAGAGGAGATACGGCAATTTTAGAGAGATCTTGGACGTCTGTTACCAGCGGATCACGAACGAACAGAAGGGTAGGAGATACGGTTCAAGTTTCAAGGTCGCGATTCAAGATTCGATTACGGGTTTACAAATAATTAATTTATTGGTTTGATATACTTTTTGTTTATTGAATTCATGACTATGATTTATTATTTGAAGACTTGTATTGCATTCTTGACTATGAATCTTGGCTAGACTTCTTTTTAACTATCTAGATTAGATGAATAATTGATAAAGTTTTGATTTTTATTATGGATTTGTGATTTATGGAGATTGTTTATAAGTTGTAAAAGATTTGTTCTATTAATTGGGTGTGTGCCTATTTGATATTGTTGATTATTGTTTATTGCTTTACATGAATCTTGGTGACGGTCTTTATCACATAATAGATGCATGTTAGGTTCTAGTTTTTTGTGACTGTCTATATCACGTAATAAAGCTAGAGTCTTTAGGGTGAAACTGCGCAATTAATCTTAAAAGTAATAATTGGTAATCTTATAAAATCAATTATTCTACTAATCGTCAATAGCTGCAAGGTGCGAGGTTATTGCTAGGTCTAAGTCATTAAGCCGAAAGGTAGGAGCTCTCTAGGAAGTAAACCCATTGGCTATTGTCTAGCAAGTCCAATTGAGAAAACAAGTCTATCCTTGGTTTAGATCTCGACAGGGAGTGAACCTTGTAAGATACTTTTATAAACCCGTTAAGCGTCTTGCAAGAGAGTCTAATAACCGGTAATCTCAACAACCTCGAGGGTGCTATAGCGTGCTCTTGAGAAGGGTTAGGGGTCCTATTAGATATTCCGAGAGGTGAGAATATTATTATCCCGGTTCCTCATTAATCATCTTACAAATAAAATCGTTACTAAAATCAATCAGGATTCGAGTCTAGGTAGTGCTTCCACTGTCTGAGTAAAGTCCAATTTAATTCGTATCCTTTAGTTAACTTAGTTAATTTAGTTTAATTTAATTGCGTTGGTAGGATTTTTAGAAAAACAAATGGTTAGTGTCATGTAAGGGTCAGTCTAGGTCTAGATAATTTAGTTAACGTAATTAGAGAGTCTCGTGGGTTCGATACTCGGACTTACTGTAGCTGTACTGTATTGACCGGTACACTTGCCGGTTGTGTGGTTTAGGTTTAGGTAGAGTCTAGGTTTATAAATTTAAAACTTAGTGTCTATATTAGAGTAATTTAGTTAATTTTAATTAAACCATTTTTAGCACATCATAAAAAAACGTAACAAACTTTATTTTGAAAACAAAGTTGAAATTTTTGTTAAGACTTTTCCATTAGTATATTTAAAGGAAATTTAGATTTTCTTTATATTAAAGTTTTCTTTTTGGATTGGATCCAAGATTAAGTGGGAGCACAAAAGCGTTTGTGCTACACTTAATTGGCTCGGTTCATGTTCTTAGGCTCGAACGAATTGAACATATTCTGAACCAGAATTTCATATTTATTTATTTTGCGTTTTGCCATGAGATGTTTATTACGCCATAAATCAATAATTAATACACGTTCATTAAAACGACAAATTTTAATAAAAGGTTTATTAAGTATTGGATAGGTAATTAAAATAAACAGTTTGTTTTAAAATACAAAATCAAAATGGTTTTAGAAAAATGAAAACCTTAATTAATAAAAGTTATTAATTAAAATAAATTTGCTACACGACCAACTAAGATTAAATAGGGTATTTAAAATTAATCGGCCGAGTAGGTAAAAGGTGTTTCAAGTCATCACAAATTAAAACGTAAAATTGAATTTTACAAAGGAATTGTATAGCCAATGTTCATGCCATATGTCGTACAAGTATTTTAAAACGACCCGAACTGGTAATTTTAAAATATAACCCAAATTAAATCGATATTTTTTGGCACCCTAAATTAAGAACACCCAAACAGAACTCTCAGAACCCCTGCTGCTAGTGTTTACCCTGCATCCAGACCTATGGTTTTGGTTAGGGTTAGTTTCGCGATTTCCATGCTTACATGGGTCGGGCTACAGTTCTGATTTGAGGATAAATATCACTTTTGCGACACGAGAGCGAATGTTAGTGTTTACCATGCATTCGTTTTCTACGATTGTGAAAGTGGGCGTAGTTGGGGTTAACGTACCAATGCTTGACAATACTCGTCATGCGTCCCCAAACCGAGAATTGTGTAGTTGACACAGTTGGTGATCGTCACCTACCCTTCAATCTATGCAAGTGAAGAGTGCCAAGTCCATTCACTGAGTTATGGGGAGATGGGATCTCATCATAATTCCTAAAGTTTTGTAAATCTTGGGTCAAAATTGGATTTGGTTAATGCATGAAAATTACTAATAAAATTTACTTCTAAATTTTAGAGATGTCTACAAACAATTCTGATAACACCAAATTCTCGCTTAAGTCCATCCTTGAAAATGATAAAATTAATTCTAACTTCATGGATTGGTACCGCAACCTGAAAATTGTTCTCAAGGAGGAGAAAAAGGCTTATGTCCTTGATGGACCAATCCCTGAAGCACCTGCTGCTACTACAGGTCCTGCTCGTAGAACATGGGAAAAACATGTTGATGATTCCCAAGATGTGACATGTCTTATAAGCTTGCTATGATGATTCCGGAACTTCAGAAGAATCTGGAAAATTTGGGAGCATATGAGATGAGTGAGCAGCTGACAGGCATGTTTCAGTAGCAAGCTCGTCATGAGCGTTTTGAGGTAATGAGATCTCTCATTACATGTCGCATGCAGGAGGGTACTTCAGTCAGTGCGCATGTACTGATGAAAATGAAGTCTTTCGTTGATCAACTGGAGCGTCTGAACGCACCCCTTAGTAATGAGTTAGCTACAAATGTGATCCTTAACTCGCTACCCAATTCATACCATCAGTTTATTTTGAATTATAACATGAATGGGTGGGGAAAAACTGATCCTAGAGTTGCATCAGATGCTAAAAACTGATGAGACAAACATCCCTACTAAGGGCAATCCCGTGCTGGCGATCAGGGAAGGAAGAATTACCAAGAAGAAGCCATCCAAGGCAAGGGGCAAGGCGAGTAAGCAAGATAAGGGCAAAGGTAAAAAGGTTGCCACTCCCAAAACGGGGCAAAGCCTCATAAAGATGCCAAGTGTTTTCACTATGATGAGATTGGGCATTGGAAGTGGAATGTCCCAAGTACCTGGATGAGTTGAAGTTTAAGAAGCTACAGATAGGAGAATTCTCAGGTATACATGTTATTGATTTATTTTCCTTTTCGAGCAAATCTTCGGTGTTTGACACTGGATGTGGTTTTCACATTTGTAATGATTTGCAGGGACTAAAAAGGATTAGGAAGCTGAAGTAGGGTGACTTAGAGCACGTTGGGAACATGCTGAATGTTGCTGTGAAGGCAGTTGGAGAATTTATTCTTGAATTACCTTCTAGATTGTTTTTTACTTTAGACATGTTTTTATGTTCCTAGTTTTGACTAAGAATATTATTTATGTTTCTGCTTTAAGAGAACAAGGTTTTAATTATGCTTTTGATATTGTTAATGGTAGCGTTTCTGCATTTTTAAATGGTGTGTTCTATTTTGAGGCTAAGCCTCACAATGGTGTCTATGAAATAGATATTTCTAATAATAAGATCAAATAATATTGTATGCTCTCTTTCCTCTAAACGTCTTATAACTAGCTTTAATCAAACATATCATTGGAATTGTCGTCTTGCCATATTAACATCAATCGCATGAGGAAACTCCAGACCGCAGGGATTCCAGAATCCACGGGTCAAGAGACTTAAGATTTATGCGAATGTTGTCCAAGTGGCAAGATGACTAAGGCCCCTTTTACCGGAACTAGTGAAAGGTCCAAAGACTTGTTAGGACTCATACATACTGATGTATGTGGTCCATTCAGGACTATGTCAAGGAACGGGGAAGAGACTTCGTTACATTTACTGATGATTATAGTAGATATGGATATGTTTATCTTATGAATTTTAAACAGGAACCTTTAAAAAGTTCAAAGAATTCCAAAATGAAGTACAAAATCAACTAGGAAAAACAATTAAGGCACTTCTATCCGATCAAGGTGGTGAATACATTAATCAAGAGTTTGATGAACATCTCAAGAAGTGTGGGATTATATCCAAACTAACTCCACCCAGAATACCACAACTCAATGGTCTGTCTGAGAGGAGAAGTCAAACCTTATTAGATTTGGTTTGATCAATGATGTGTCGTACAAACTTACCACACTCCCGGTTTAACTGGTTCCCATGGGTACTATAGCCTCCTGGAACATAAGGGGGTTGACCCGCCCTCTGAAACAAAAAGAGGTTCGTCAAGTGGTTCGGGAAAATAACTTGAATGTTCGTGCTATTATTGAGTCTCATGTCAATGTTTCGAATCTGTTTCAAATTTGCAAGAAGATTTGTCATATGTGGGATTGGACTTCGAATGGTAATTTATGTGTCAAGGGGACTCGAATTATTCTAGGGTGGAATTCTGAAGTGGTGGATATTATGGTCTTATCTCAAACTAATCAGGTAATTCATACTCAGTTAGTTTATAAAGAGGATAATAAGTCATTATTTTGCTCCTTTGTGTATGCGTAATTATTACATTAAACAGAGAGAATTATGGGAAAGTATGTGCTGCCATAAACATTTTGTTCTTGATAAACCTTGGGTTATTCTTGGAGATTTTAATTCAGCTTTGAATCCGGAGGATAACTTATTTGGTTCATGTAAGGTTAGTACAGGTATGAGGGATTTCAAGGACCGTGTTAATGAAATTGAAGTTTTTGATATTAACAATTTGGGTCTCCATTATACTTGGAAACAAAACGAAAGAAAGGTACGAGTATAATCAAGAAAATAGATCGTGTCATGGGCAATGTTTGTTTCACTGATTCGTTTCCTACAACTTGTGCATTATTTCATCCGAATAGAATATCGGATCACACTCCTTGTATCTTGAAAGTTCCGTCGATTGCTAGAGGGCGCCAAAACCATTTAAATTTGCTAATTTCCTTGCGGACAAAAAGGAATTTACAGATATTGTGAAGAATGCATGGCAGGTGGATGTTGAAAGGTATAAAATGTTTGTGTTGGTTAAAAAGCTCAGAATGTTGAAGTCTCCATTGATAAAGCTTTTGCACAAATAGGGCAATTTGCACAAGAATGTGGCTGGAGTGAGAAAGCAACTAGATGATATTCAGAGCCAACTCGACAAAGATCCAGGTAATACTTCATTATGTGAGGCTGAAAATTATGTTCTGAGGCGGTCTTAGATGAAGAGAAGTTTCTTAAACAAAATCTAAAGTAGTGTGGCTTGGGGTGGGAGATACTAACTCGACGTTTTTTCATAACTCTATTAAATGTAACAATCATCGGAGTAGAATTGAAATCATCAAAGATGTGAATGGAGTTTTTCATGAGGGTGGAAATGCTCCCAAAGCCTTGGTGGATCATTATGAAAAGTTTCTTGGTAGTCTCGGTTCATCGACCCTATTACCATCTACGGATCTATTTAGCAAAAAACTTCATGAGCAGCAAGCGAGATTAATGGTTCGGGTTTTTTCAGATGATGAAATTAAGCATGCTATGTTTGAAATTGGTGACAATAAAACCCCAGGACCAGATGGTTATACTTCAGCCTTTTTTTAAAAGATCGTGGGATATCATTAGGAAGGATGTTTGTTGTGCGGTGCAAGATTTCTTCAGAACCGGTAAGCTGTTACAGGAAGTCAATCATACTATTATTGCTTTGATCCCCAAGGTACCTACTCCTGATTGTGTGACTGACTATCGGCCGATTTCTTGCTGTAATACAATGTATAAGTGTATTAGCATCACTAATTGAATAAAAGAAAGGTTACATGATTTGGTGAGTATTAATCAATCGGCCTTTGTTCCTGGTAGAAGAATCTCAGATAATATTATGCTCACCCAGGAGCTGATGCAGTACTATCATCGGAGTTTTGGCCCACCCAAATGTGCATTCAAAACTGATATCCAGAAAGCCTATGATACGGTGGACTAGAAATTCTTGAAGGCTGTTCTTGAGGGATTTGGTTTTCATCCTAAGTTGATTGGGTGGATTATGTCTTGTGTTTCTTCTTCTTCTTTTTCTCTTAGTATTAATGGGAATCTCCATGGATACTTTAAGGGAAAATGAGGGGTTCGTCAGGGTGATCCTATGTCTTCCTATTTGTTCACTTTGGTTATGGAAGTTCTAACCATTATTCTAGACAAAGATGGTTATGGATTCGACTACTTTTCAGTTTCATAACAGGTGTGCTAAACAAAGAATTATCAGTTTATGTTTTGCAGATGACTTGTTTATTTTTGCTAGGGGAGAGGTGTAATGCCTCGCTTTTTCGTACTTTCCATGTTTAGAAAGCGAGTCTTGTATTTCTATTTTCGGAAACCATTGTATCTCGTATTCGCATTTTCGTTGTAATCTTTGTAATCGAGACTTGAATCATAATGGAGTATACTTTTTATCTCTATACTTGTCATACAACTCATACATGATGCTAATACTCGTAAATGTGACATACTTACTAAAACACGACATTGATACTTTATACATACATCACGCGTGATGATTATACTTGATCTCGATCATTTTATACATACATATACCTTGTGACACGATACTTATGCTTATAATACTTTAATTATTCATAAAATACCATAATATAACTTATAAACCCGTCCCACATCAACAAAATAAAAAAAAATAAAAAGTTTTCCCTGACTCGGTCCTTGCGGACCGCAAGGGGAAACCCTAACGGTCCGTATGGACCTCTGGGCGGGCAGAAACATTTCAAACTCGCGGATTATGCATGAATCCCACCTAAATCACCTTCCCCAATCACCTTAAACCCCATGTAATCACCCTCCAACTAACACATACACCTCCCCTATAAATACACACCTTCTCCAAACCATTTTACACTTTCACAACTCTCTAATCCTTCCTAAAACACTCTCAATTTGTTCCAAGTCCTTGCAACATCAGAATTTTCGGGCAGATTCATACCCTCTTACAAAAGTGAGCATAACTTGCTCAAAACTCAACGGAATCACTTGATTCTTCTTTCTATTTACTTGGATAATCTTTAGGTTTGAATCCACGGGTTCTCCATGGAGAATCCAGACCTGGAAATGCACCTAAAGTGTCCAAACTTTCTGTTGTGTTTTAAACTCTTTGAAAACTTGTTTAAACTTATCAAAGTTGAGTCTAATTCATCTCAAACCTATGTCCTAATGCTTACAACCTCTCTTATGGTTGGTTAGGCCTAAAAACAAGGTTGAGACATTCAAACTAGAGGATTTATCCTCACAAATATTCTGTTTTCATAGAGCTTTAAGCTCATAAGTGATGCAAGTTCTTGAACTTGTTCATGTGTGTCCACCTTGGTTAGCTTGGGCTATCCTAACTATGAGACCAGACATCACTTAATGATTCCTCATCATTATACCAAGCCAGTTTGCTAGTTGAAAAGTAACACAACCCCGTCTAGCCTTCGACGTGTGTCGAAGCGTGTGCACCGGGTTGAGGATTACTTGGCTACTTGGTATAGTGACACCATTTACATTCTTGTTATTCATATTGTTATTCTCATTGTTCTTGACCCTCCTTGTTGTCTGTGACAACTTGTGTATTGGTGAACTCATACGAGGTTCCTAAATGGATGGTTCTACCTCCTACCTCCTCCATGACTTATATGATATTATTGTTAGTTAGTCAATATTGTGTATATATAACTATGGACTATAATATAATCCTAAAAACTGAACCCTTGATAATGAGTATATAATCACCTATCAAGTTAATAAGTTTTATCACTAAAGTGTGTAGTTCCTCATTACGATTCTAATAGGTCCCAAACCTATGAAATCACATCAAACACGTATGGGTTATCATAGTGTTAAAAACGAGTGCTATACCTTAGTGACTATTTTTATATATCTTAATACTTTATTATTCTTTAATCTGTAATCATGCTCGATAATCCGAATCTTCCGTTAAAACTCGTTACTCGTACCGATGTTCTTCTTGTAGAAGGACAATGTGCCAAACCCTAATCTACAAACAAGCTCTCGGATTTCTCTAGTTGGAACACTTTAGCAAACCGTGAGTACACCCGAGCCATTTACCGTTTTATCACTTTTGGGTTGTAACATGTTTACTTATCAAATACACTTATCACAACTCATGATTTTACATGCTCAATCCTTAATACATGATATTTATTATGCTTAAATACATGCTAGAATTATACATGCTTGATCATTAACTTAGCTGTAACACCCCGACCGCGTAAACAACCCGCGTCGGAAACGTCGGGGGATCACGTTACAAATTGATTCAAACACATGGTAAATAAAGTTACGTTTTATTGAACCTATAAATTACATTGTCTATGAGAATTCGAAACAAAATACAACAACTATTTTATTTTTAATCAAGCTAAGGCCAGCGTCCATCCTATGTGTAGCATACTTGATCACGTATTAGTACCTGAAACATATGTGTAAATAAAGTCAACATTGAATGCTGGAGTAACATAAGTTTTGTCACGACTCATGGCTTTTGAATATTGAATTATGTTTAATAAACAGTTGTTATTTTATATAAATCTTTGTAGCCATGAATCTGTGACAAAAATGTTTCTTTTGTAAGGTCGTATGAGAAATCATTCAATTTAAGAGAAACATTGTATGGTTTATTTAGAAACCATTGGTGACATTGTATGAATCAACCAAATGTCTTATATTGTATAAACATATATCTTTGTATAAACCAAATGTCTTGTGTAAACAAAATGTATTGTTATGTATATAAAACAATTTGCCTTTTTTTATAAAACAAGTGTGGTTTGTTGGCGAATACATTCAAGCCTTGTTGACTGTCGGACAAACCTTTATAAATAAAGGTCTATCAAATGTGTTGCACAGTTTCTGTCATTCCCAGAGGAAACTTCCAAACAAACCTAGGAAGCGGGAATGGGGTTGTCAATCCTATGGTACCATAACATACTACCGGTCGGCGTGTTCAAAGTTAATGAATGTATCATTGTCATGTTCAATGTACAATCAAGTTTCGTACAATGTAAAGCATGTTGTGTATATAAATCATATGTAAATAAGTTTTTTTAGTGTGGATATATATAATTCACCTCCAAACATGTAAAAGAGGGGAATTATGTATTCACAGGAACCATAAGTAGTAAGTAGGTTTTGAAAGGTAGTTTAGCGCATATGAATCACCCCAAAACATTTAGAAATCATAAAGAAGGGAAACTATGTACTCGCCCGTAGCTTTAGGGTTTTTGACTTAAAGCTTCCTGGTGCAAATTCTGAGTTCCTAATAATAATAAAATGCATCACGTGTTAGTAAAATTACCCAAGTCACTTTAGCCACACAACCCGAGACAGAACCCCAACGGACTTAGTCAGGCAGAGCGTCGACATGCGTTGGTGGGTCCTAAATCAATCGGGTATGGTGGCCATACTACCCGAGACAGAACCCTAACGGACTTAGTCAGGCAGAGCCTCGACATGCGTTGGTGGGTCCTAAATCAATCGGGCAGGGTGACGATACTACACGAGACAAAACCCGAACGGACTTAGTCAGGCAGAGCCTCGACATGCTTGGTGGGTCCTAAATCAATCAGGTAGGGTGACGAATTAGGGATCAGGGGTTAAAATACTTACAACAGAGCAGAGCTTCGTAGCTTTAGGGGTTTAGGGGAGCTCGGTATTTAAACAGTGCTTCGAGAGAGAAAGAGACGTCGATTTTCGATCAAACTGAGCGATTTGAACTCGTCCCAGGCCGGCCTTTATATACCCGAAATTTGACTCTCCCGCGCGTCGCGCTGGGAGACTGGGAATCTCTCGCGTGGCGTGGGGGAGGTCAGCTAGGCCTAGATTGCCACCGGTGTTAGGTATGTTGGACACGTGTCGCGAAACGGAGCCACGTGTCCTGGCACTCTCCCGCGCGTCGCGGGAGATGACAGGGTTTCTGGCGCATGGCGCCTAAGATGTCCAATTTTTTTTGCTCTCGACGGCGTGTTGCGATTAAGGTCTTTGTAAGATTACTTATTTTGTAAACAATTTTATTAAAAATGTAACCGATCGAAAGATACAACGGTTGAAAATTTTCAAATGTTACAGTCTCCCCTACTTCGGGAAATTTCCTCCCGAAATTTAATTGGAGGAGACTTGAGAGAAAAGATGTGGATATTTCGCTTTTATTTGATCATCTCGTTCCCAAGTAAATTGTGGGCCACGTTTGAATTCCCAGTGAACTTTAACAATTGGAATTCGACTACGTTTGAGCTTCTTGACTTCACGGTCCATAATTTCCACAGGTTTCTCGACAAATGCATAGTATCATCAATACGAATTTCATCAAGAGGGATGTGGAGGTTTTCATCGGCTAAACACTTTTTCAAGTTGGACACGTGAAAAGTTGGATGAATATTTCCAAGTTCAGTAGGTAGTTCGAGTTTGTAGGCTACCTTTCCAATCTTTTCAATGATCTTAAAAGGTCCCACATTTCAAGGAGCTAGTTTACCTTTCTTTCCAAATCTGACCATACCCTTCCAAGGGGATACCTTGAGAAGAACACGGTCACCAATTTGGAATTCCAAAGGTTTGCTCGTTTGTCAGCATAACTCTTTTGACGATTTCTTGCTGTCAAAAGGTTATTGCGGATTTTCATGATCTTGTCTGTTGTTTCTTGAATGAGTTCAGGTCCGGCGATTTGAGCTTCACCAACTTCATTCCAACAGACATGTGAACGACATTTTCAACCATAAAGAGCTTCGAATGGAGCCATGTTGATGCTGGAGTGATAACTGTTCTTGTAGGAGAATTCGATCAAAGGTAGATACGAATCCCAATTACCACGAAAGTCAATCACACAAGCTCTAAGCATATCCTCAAGCGTTTGGATTGTCCTTTTGGTTTGTCCATCCGTTTGAGGATGATAAGCAGTGCTTAGATTTAATTTGGTTCCCATGGCAGATTGCATGGTCTTCTAGAAACGGGATGAGAAACGAGCATCACGATCTGAAATGATATTCAAAGGAACACCGTGATGAGATACGATCTCATCAATATAGATCTTAGCAAGTTTGTCAGCAGGGAAATCCTCGCAAATTGGCAAAAAGTGTGCTGACTTGGTCAGACGGTCAATGATTACCCAAATGGCGTCATGGCCTCTAGAAGTACGTGGTAACTTAGTGATGAGATCCATAGCGATGTTCTCCCATTTCCATACCGGAACTTCTGGTTGTTCGAGCAAACCGGAGGGACGTTGATGTTCTGCCTTGACTTTAAGACAAGTAAGGCATTTAGACACGTACAAAGCTATATCATTCTTCATACCCGGCCACCAATACTGGGTACGAAGATCCATGTACATTTTGTCTGTACCCGGATGGATGGAATCACGTGACTTGTGTGCTTCGTCCATCAGTAAGGTATGAAGATTATCTTGGTTTGGAATCCATAAACGATTCAAGAAATAAAGTAACCCATCATTTTTAGTTTCAAGCTGAAGCTAGAGATGATGTGGTAGTTCATTATTCATCAAGCCTTGAGTTATGCAAGTACGTTGGGCTTGGGAATGCGTGTTTAGATATCTGATTGGATACGAACACAGTGAAGTTTGACTTGTTCTTTGCGACTAAGTGCATTACTACGACGTTCGCCTTACCAGGATGGTAACGAATTTCGCAATCATAGTCGTTTAGAAGTTCGATCCAACTTCGTTGTCTCATGTTTAGTTCCTTTTGATTGAAAATGTGTTGGAGACTTTTGTGGTCAGTGAAAACCACATATTTAGTACCATAGAGGTAATGTCTCCAAATTTTGAGAACGAAAATAACGGCACCTAACTCAAGATCATGAGTTGTGTAGTTCTTTTCGTGAATTTTCAATTGCCTTGATGCATATGCTATGACTTTGTCTCTTTGCATGAGAACACAACCAAGGCCTAGGTTTGAGACATCACAATATACGACAAAATCGTTATTGCCATCGGGTAAGGATAGAATAGGAGCATCACAAAGCTTTTGTTTCAAGGTTTGAAAAGCTTCTTCTTGTTTAGGTCCCCATTCAAATGGTTTATTCTTTTGAGTTAGAGAAGTGAGTGGAACCGTAATCTTGGAAAAGTTTGCGATGAAACGACGGTAGTAACCGGCTAGACCAAGAAAAGAATGAACTTCGGTAGGAGTAGTGGGTGTACTCCAATCCTTGATCACTGCGATTTTGGCGGGATCCACATGTATGCCTTGACCATTTACAATGTGACCTAAGAATTGAACTTCATTTAGCCAAAACTCACACTTGGAGATTTGGCATAAAATTGTTCCTTCTTTAGAAGTTCCATCATTAGACGGAGGTGATGTTCGTGGTCAGCTCGAGATTTCAAATAAATCAAGATGTCATCGATAAAAACAATGATGAACTTATCTAAATATGGTTTACAAACCCTATTTATTAAGTCCATGAAAACGGCAGGAGCATTTGTTAATCCAAAAGGCATAACCGTAAATTCATAATGGCCGTATCGAGTTCGAAAAACAGTTTTGGGAATATCTTCTTCTAATACACGAAGTTGATGATCCCCAGAACGGATGTCGATCTTTGAAAAACAAGTAGCACCTTGAAGCTGATCAAAAAGATCATCAATACAAGGTAGGGGATATCAATTTTTAATCGTGAGTTTGTTGAGCTCACGATAATCGATGCACATGCGAAAGGATCCGTCCTTCTTTTTCAAAAGAAGCACAGGAGCGCCCCAAGGTTAAAAACTCGGACGAATGAAATCTGTGTCTGAAAGCTCTTCGAGTTGTTTTGACAATTCTTGCATTTCAGATGGTGCAAGACGGTAAGGGGATTTGGCAATTGGGTTATCACCAGGTATAAGATCGATGTGAAATTCTACTTGGCGTACCGGAGGTAAGCCAGGTAGATCTTCCGGAAATACCTCGGGAAAATCCCGAACAATGGGGATGTCTTGAATACTATTGCTCTTGTCTTTCTTTTCCATGATATGCGCCAAGAAGGCTACATAGTTCTTTCGTAGGTATTTCTGGGCTTGGGTACACGTCATAAGTTTGAGTTTACTAGAAGGTTCCTCTCCATGAATTTTTAAGATTTCTCCAGATGGAAGAGGTATACGAACAATTTTGTCGAAACAGATTACTTCAGCATGGTGTTTGGTTAACCAGTCCATTCCAATTATGACGTCAAAACTCCCAAGTTCCATTGGCGTGAGGTCAATGGGAAAAGATGGTTATTGAGGTTTACTTGACAATTGAAAATAATGGAATCAAGTAAAAGGGGTTTGCCATTAGCTATTTCTACCGTTAAAGGTTTTCCTAGCTTAGTTCGGGGCATCGAAAGAAAAGGTTCAAATGCTATAGATACAAAACTTCTATCGGGACCTGAATCAAAAAGAATAGAAGCATGATGGTTATTAACAAGGAATGTACCGTTAACCACGTTATTGTTAGTACGAGCCTCATTAGCATTCAGGTTAAATGCGCGTCCACGAGCTGGATTAGCATTAACAAGCTTTGGGCAATTGTTTCGGTAGCGAGTAAGATCACCACAATTATAGCAGGATCCAGGTGGGTAATGAAGACGGTTAGGTACTGCTTGATTTTGAACAGGATTTGAAACAGTTTGGTTCAGAGTAGGTGCAGAACGACAAATGTTGGCCAAGTGACCAAACCGTCCACAGAGGGTACATTGGCGACATGGTAAATGATGTTGGTGATGAAGGTTACATCGGTTGCACAAGGGTGCAGTACCAACATATTGTTTCTTAGCAGGAGGTTGAGCTGGTTGGTTGGAGGTAACTTGGTTGTTTGGGGTAACAACAGTAAAATTCTTTGAAGCCTTATGCTTCTTGAATTTCTAGGAGGTTTGGTTTTGGTTTCTTTTGGTTTTTCAGGGGTATTCTTTGCAGATTGTTTCTTGTCACCTTTGCGGAAAAGTTTCCCTTTCTTGACTTGAGAATCAGTTAGAGTTGCGGCTAGTTCAATAGCTCCCTAATGGTGGCTGGATGGCTACCAGTAACGACGTCTTGAATGGGCTCAGGTAATCCATCAATGTATTTCTCAATGGCCTTATCCAAGGGCGTGACCATAGTGGGACATAGTAGGCTTAATTCCTCGTACCGGTCTGCGTATGCACGATTCTCGCCACTATCTTGCTTGAGATTGTGGAATTCATTCTCAAGTGCCCTTATCTCATTGCGTGGGCAGAACTCTTTCATCATAAGAGCTCTAAGTTCTCCCCAAGTTTGTGACATGGCTATATCCGCACCTCGATCTCTCATGATCCCATTCCACCATGTGAGCGCTCTTTTCTGGAATACGCTTGAAGCAAACTCTACTTTGCGCTCATTGGGACACTGACAATGGCAAAAAGTGCTCTCGATGCTTTCAAACCATTGTAGGAGATCAGTAGCTCCTTCAGACCCACAGAACTTGGGTGGTTTAGCCGAATTGAATTGTTTGAAATTACACAGTACATTGTTGTTGTTATTGCTATTGCTGAGTTGATTGAGTTGGGTCACAAGGTTTGGAAGTATCGCATCCATTTGTTGAGCGATCATAGCTGCTATTTCAGCGTTTTCGGTAGTGTCGCGACGCGGAGGCATTCTAAAAGAAAAAGGAAATATGAGAGGAAACGAGTGAGATTGGTAAAGGATAGTTTCAAAAGGAAATATTAAAATATTAACGAAGCATAAGGAGTGTATCCATTTATTCATTACTTAAAACGAATAAACGACACGGTGACTAATCAAAGTAAATGGGTCTTTATAATGTATAGCAAAGACATGCTTTAGCCTATAAGTGGACACTCACCCCAAGAGTTCCCAGGTAAGAGCGACTGGTCCGATTAAGTGGATTTGTACGAACACTCTAGCCTTAGACTGAAAACTCAGGGTAGAGGCATCCACCCTTCCAGATTGCACATGTTCACATTATTAAAACCCATATTTTGACGAGATTTTGAAAACATTTTAAGGCTTTAAAAGCCTAAAAGCAAATCATCTAAGGATAGATGATGATTTCTTGCAAATTTTTGGAAATCTTGACTTTTAAAAATGAATGTGAGATTTTTGTTATCACCTAAGGATAGGTGGTGGTATTGTATTAAAAATCTAAACGCATGATAACTCGCTTTTGGATCCTAGGAAGGTTATAGTCTATGTCAAAAGTGTCACTAATAACCTAATTCCCTATAACCATGGCTCTGATACCAACCTGTAACACCCCGACCGCGTAAACAACCCGCGGCGGAAACATCGGCGGGTCACGTTACAAATTGATTCAAAACACATGGTAAATAAAGTTTCGTTTTATTGAACTTATAAATTACATCGTCCATGAGAATTCGAAACAAAATACAACAACTATTTTATTTTTAATCAAGCTAAGGCCAGCGTCCATCCTATGTGTAGCATACTTGATCACGTATTAGTACCTGAAACATATGTGAAAATAAAGTCAACATTGAATGCTGGCGAGTAACATAAGTTTTGTCACGACTCATGGCTTTTGAATATTGAATGGTGTTTAATAAACAGTTGTTATTTTAAATAAATCTTTGTATCCATGAATCTGTGACAAAAATGTTTCTTTTGTAAGGTCGTATGAGAAATCATTCAATTTAAGAGAAACATTGTATGGTTTATTTAGAAACCATTGGTGACATTGTATGAATCAACCAAATGTCTTGTATTATATAAACATATATCTTTGTATAAACCAAATGTCTTGTGTAAACAAAATGTATTGTTATGTATATAAAACAATTTGTCTTTTTGTATAAAACAAGTGTGGGTTGTTGGCGAATACATTCAAGCCTTGTTGACTGTCGGACAAACCTTTATAAATAAAGGCCTATCAAATGTGTTGCACAGTTTCTGTCATTCCGAGAGGAAACTTCCAAACAAACCTAGGAAGCGGGAATGGGGTTGTCAATCCTATGGTACCATAACATACTACCGGTTGGCGTGATCAAAGTTAATGAATGTATCATTGTCATGTTCAACGTACCATCAAGTTTCGTACAATGTAAAGTATGTTGTGTATATAAATCATATGTAAATAAGTTTTGTTAATGTGGAAATATATAATTCACCTCCAAACATGTAAAATAGGGGAATTATGTATTCACAAGAACCATAAGTAGTAAGTATGTTTTGAAAGGTAGTTTAGCGCATATGAATCACCCCAAAACATTTAGAAATCATAAAGAAGGGGAACTATGTACTCGCCTGTAGCTTTAGGGTTTTTGACTTAAAGCTTCCTGGTGCAAATTCTGAGTTCCTAATAATAATACAATGCATCACGTGTTAGTAAAATTACCCAAGTCACTTTAGCCACACAACCCGAGACAGAACCCCAACGGACTTAGTCAGGTAGAGCCTCGACATGCGTTGGTGGGTCCTAAATCAATCGGGTATGGTGGCCATACTACCCGAGATAGAACCCCAACGGACTTAGTCAGGCAGAGCCTCAACATGCATTGGTGGGTCCTAAATCAATCGGGCAGGGTGACGATACTACACGAGACAGAACCCCCAACGGACTTAGTCAGGCAGAGCCTTGACATGCGTTGATGGGTCCTAAATCAATCGGATAGGGTGATGAATTAGGGATCAGGTGTTAAAATACTTACAACAGAGTAGAGCTTCGTAGGTTTAGGGGTTTTGGGGGCTCGGTATTTAAATAGAGCTTCGAGAGAGAAAGAGACGTCGATTTTCGATCGAACTGAGCGATTTGAACTCGTCCCATGCCGGCCTTTATATACCCGAAATTTGACTCTCCGGCGCGTCGTGCGGAGAGACAGGGAATCTCTCGCGTGGCGCGGGGGAGGTCAGCTAGGCCTAGATTGCCACCGATGTTAGGTAGGTTGGACACGTGTCACGAAACGGAGCCACGTTTCCTGGTACTCTCCCGCGCGTCGCGGGAGATGACAGGGTTTCTGGCGCATGGCGCCTGAGATGTCCAATTTTTTTTTGCTCTCGACGGCGTGTTGCGATTAAGGTCTTTGTAAGATTACTTATTTTGTAAACAATTTTATTAAAAACGTAACCGATCGAAAGGTACAACGGTTGGAATTTTGCAAATGTTACATTAGCTAGCCCAACTTGACATATATAGCGCTATAGGAGTAGCACACCACCCGTCGGGGTTATGTTAAGATTCTCATACTCATTTAGTCTCATCGCTTTAGTGACAAGGGAAGCTCGATCTCGTTTATATTTGTGGAAACTCGGGGTTTGATCTAGTATTGCATGATTAGCATTTATTTTACTTAGCGATTAACATGTGGATTCGAGTTATACTTTTTCATACTTATGCTATGTGTCACCAAACTTGTGTACTCGCATTTGCTTTTGCATTGAATTGTTATTTTAAACATGTTACAGGTTGAAGAGGATATGCATGATGAAAGCTAGTAGGAACACTTTAGAAACTCATTCTAAACTTACTAGATTAGCTTATGTTGTATTTTGTTTCGTTGTTGTAACGTTTAATTGTTGTATTTGATTCAAATGATGTACTTGACAATTATCTTATGAAATGAAATTATGTTTTAATCCAATATTGTCACAAGTAGTATTTATGAGCAATGAGCAATCTCTTTCGTCCCGCCTCGATGTTTCCGCCATCGGTTGGGGTGTGACAGATTGGTATCAGAGCCATAACTATATGGAATTAGGTAGAATTGCCATGTTCGACGTTGTCTATAGTTTAAGTGTCCATTTTTGACCATTCCTATGTTATGCTTAAAACTTTCTTCTTCCTACATTGCTTCTCCTTTCTTTTGGTCTTAATACTTACATAACGTCTTTCCTAAGACGGTTACACAATACACTTGAAGACTTGAAGACACTCGTGATACAAAGGAGGTGATTTGCACCAAGATAGGTCCAATGACTTACAATTTTTGGTGAAATCCCTCATTACGCGAATTTGATTTTCACGAAGTTACACGATCAAGTTAGGAGTGATATCCACATCTTGATGGAAAACTTCCATTTCATACTCTAGTGGATCTTACAAACGAGTCGGAATATGCTCCTCGTTTAGTAAGAAACAACCACACTTTGGGTACGAAATCGTCAAGTTAGGGGTGAAACCCGCACCTTGTCGATTAAGTCCCGTTCCTCGATTTTCAATCTCGCCAAAGTCTCGAATTTTCGATTGACAAGGGACATATAGTAACTGGAAGGGTAAAATGCCGTTAATCGCTTCTCGACGAGAGCGTTTTACCTATTAGGCCAAAGCATGTTCCCTAACTCGAAAGATCTTACGAATCACTTTGGAATAGTCGACCTTTCTCTACCCGAAACAATCCATGTTTTATTGAGCCAATCTTTTATGTTATCTCCATTTTTATGTGATTTTATACATGTTACCTCATTCGTTTCGAACCATTGCACAACTCGCACGTCTCGCAATAAAAAACAATAATAATCCTCGTGAACAAACTAAATTTATACTCTTTATACGCATGCATACGTGATTATACTTGTTGAATACTCGTTAAATACTCGCTAAATACATGCAAAATACATGAATTATCATGCTTATACATGCACAACTTATTTTTACATTATGATCAAATCTCATCCTTTTCCTTTCTATTTCAACCCTAGATGTCTTCTCCAAGTTCTTCAAAGAAAGCCAAGGGTTCCAAGAAGGGTTCAAACAACCACGGGGACTCTATCTCCAAGTAGGAATTGGTGAAAAAATGGCCGAACAGATGGCCAAAATCATCCCAAACATCGTGAGCCAAATCTAAACCATCCATGAAACCCCCAAGTCCTCCGTTGACTCCCCAAAGCAACATTCCAGTCCAAACAGTTCATGGCTTGTAAGCTGATGGAATTTACTGGTAATGATGGCGCTACAACCATGATGAACTGATTCGATGCGATCGAACTCACCTTTTTACAAAGCGGATGCCCTGATGAGCTCCGAACCTTGAACGCCACATGGGTCTTTCGTGAGAGAGCCCTCGAGTGGTGGACCACTGAGAGAAACAAGCATGGAAATGAATCAGCCCACGCGTTACCTTGGGACGAGCTTAGGTAGCTCATGAAGGACCAATTCTGCCCCCCTCACGAGACCCAGAAATTTGAAAACGAATTCTGGAATCTCACCCAACAGGGGAGCGACACTGAAGGATTGATCGCACGCTTCAAACAGTTGAGTAACCTTTGCCCTGGGCAAGTGGATCCGTTCCCAAGGCAATTTCCAAACTCATTCGTTGCCTCTCGCTGGTATTAACGAACCATGTCGCCGCAGCTAGCCCGAAAACCCTCGAAGATGCTTATAGCATCACGATTGAAATGAACCACATTTGCATTTGTCATGGGGCCTACGACAAGGTTTCCATGAAGAACGCACACCAAGCTACCACCACCACTACTGAATCACGTCACTGCCAAGCCAAGCATCAAAACAACATGAACAAGAAGCGGAAGGCTTCTGTTCAGAACATTGTCATTGTTACTCCACCTGCCCCTACACCACTAAATGCCGTCTCCTCTACCCAAAACACCGAGCCACCCAAACAAAACTACACCGGTACCTGGCATAAATGTGAACGATGCACCTACCACCATCTCCCATCCACCCCGTGTCGAAAATGCACCAACTGTAACAGGATGAGGCATTTCGCTAGCCATTGTCGTCAACCCAAAAACAACCAAGTCATCATGCCTAACCCTAACCCTAACCCTACCAACCTCAACCCCAACATCAGAATGCTCCTGTGCGAGCGTGTTACAAATGTGGTGATCTCAATCATCTCGCCAATGTTTGCCCTCTACTCAACCAACAGCCTCAACAGCAACAACAACAACAGCTCCAGCCCGCTAAAGGACGCGCTTTCATGCTCAGCTCCGCTCAGGCCCAAAACTCTAATGACGTCATCACTGGTACGTTCTTTGTCCACCATATTTATGCTTCATGTCTATTTAATACTGGTGTCAATAAAAGTTTTGTGTCTGTCGAGTTCGAACATTTACTTAAGTGCGAACGCTCTAAATTGCCTAATCCTTTCACTGTCGAAGTCGCTAACGGGAAATCCATCACTGTTGATTCCATCCTTTCTAATTGCTCCCTGAATCTTAATGATCATACGTTGTCGATTGACCTCATTCCCATACAATTGGGAAGCTTCGATATCATAGTAGGCATGGATTGGCTTAGGCGAGTTCGTGCTGAAGTTGTTTGTTCAGAAAAGTTCATTCACCTTCCTCTTCCTAACAATGATTCATTGCACTATGGCGAGAAACCTTCCAAAGGTCTCAAGCTCATGTCGTGTATTCAAGCGAACAAGTACTTACGTAAGGAGTACTTTGCCTTTCTCGCCCATGTTGTTGAAAAAAAGACAAAGGCCCGAGCATAAATGATGTCCCTATCATTTGTCAATTTCCTGACGTCTTCCCTGAGGATCTTCCTGGTCCTCCGCCTCCTCGTTCTGTCGATTTTTTGTATTGACCTCATCCCTGGCGCGACTCCTGTTGCCAAAGCTCCCTATCGCTTAGCACCCTCGGAAATACAAGAGCTATCGAGCTAACTTCAAGAGCTTCTTGATAAAGGCTTTATACGCCCTAGTACTTCTCTGTGGGATGCTCCCATTTTGTTTTTCAAAAAGAAAAGTGGATCCTTTCGGATGTGTATTGACTATCACGAACTCAACAAACTTACAGTCAAAAACCGATATCCTCTTCCCCGCATTGACAACCTCTTTGATAAACTTCAAGGTGTGACGTGTTTCTCCAAGATCGATCTCCGTTCTAGCTATCATCAACTTCGAGGTTTCAAGGGAGATGTACCTAAGACTGCTTTCCGCACACGTTATGGACACTACGAGTTCATGGTCATGCCTTTTGGGATGACCAATGTGCCTGCAGTGTTCATGTTTCTCATGAACCGTGTGTGTAAACCTTTCCTCGATTAATTCGTAATCGTATTCATCGATGATATCCTCATCTACTCCAAGACGAAAGAAGAACATGGGCGACATTTGCAACTTATCCTTCAGCTTTTACGAACCGAACGTCTTTACACCAACTTCTCCAAGTGTGAATTTTGGCTAAAAGAGGTTCAATTCCTTGGTCACACCGTCAATGAACTCGGTATTCACATTGACCCCGCAAAGATAGAAGCTGTGAAGAATTGGATTGCACCTAAATCGCCTTTTGAAATTCGTTCTTTCCTTGGCCTAGCTGGTTATTATCGCCGCTTCATCTCAAACTTCTCCAAAGTCGCCGGTCCTTTAACTTCTTTGACCCAAAAGGATAAAGCTTTTGTTTGGGGTCCCGAACAAAAGGAGTCTTTCCAAACTCTCAAGGACATGCTTTGTAATGCTCCTATCCTTACCCTTCCCGATGGAAATGGCGACTTCGTCGTGTATTGCGATGCTTCAAATCAAGGTCTTGGTTGCGTTCTTATGCAACGGGACAAGGTCATCGCTTATGCGTCGAGACAACTCAAAATCCATGAGAAAAACTATACTACGCATGACCTTGAACTTGGTGAAACTGTTTTTGCATTATAGGCAACAGGCTGAAGGAAGTAGGCAAGTCTGTATCTGCTACAAGCACAAGCAAGGCATGGGAAGGCCTTCCTATTCAAACTAGATTTGGCGACACTACCTTTATGGTACAAAGTGTACGGTCTTCACCGACCTCAAGAGCCTTCAACGTATCTTTTATCAAAAGGAAGTCAACATGCGTCAACGTCGTTGGGTGGAATTTTTAAACGACTACGACTGTGATATTCGCTACCACCCTGGTAAGGCGAATGTCGTGGACAATGCACTCAGTCGTAAGACTCATGTTAAGAGTGTCCGTTGCTACCAAATCGTGGGAAAACTTAACGAGTTAATTCGCCAAGCACAATTTGCCGTCATCAACGAGGGTAACCTCACTAACGAGTTAAAATGTGGAGTCGAAAACCCACTCGAAGCTGAGCCCGATGGTATTCTTTACTACCATAACCGCATTTGGATTCCCGATCATCTCAATCTTCGAAACACCTTGATGGACAAAGCACACAAATCCCGATACTCCATTCATCCTGGCGCCAAAAAGATGTATCATGATCTTCGAGCATCTTATTGGTGGCCTGGGATGAAGAAAAATATCGCCCTTTACGTCTCAAAGTGTCTTACATGTTATAAGTCAAGGCTGAACATCAACATCCCTCTGGTTTGCTTGAACAACCAGAAGTCCCCGTCTGGAAATGGGAGAGCATTGCCATGGATTTTATCACCAAATTGCCTCGTACTTCGTCTGGTCATGACAACATCTGGGTTATCATTGACCGATTGACCAAATCTGCTCATTTCCTCGCCATTTGTGAAGATTACGAAGTCGAGAAATTGGCTCGTATCTACACGGATGAAGTCATCAGTCGTCATGGTACTCCTCTCGATATTATCTCTGGTCGCGACGCTCGTTTCACCTCTCGCCTTTGGCAAACATTTCAATCCACTCTTGACACTCGTCTTAACCTTAGCACTGCTTTTCATCCTCAGTCGGATGGTCAAACCGAGCGTACAATCCAAACTTTGGAAGATATGGTTCATTCTTACGTAATCGATTTTGGCAGCAATTTAGATTCGCATACCTTTGGTAGAATTTTCGTACAATAATAGTTATCACGCAAGTATTCAAATGGATCCGTTTGAAGCATTGTATGGTCGTAAGTGCCGTTCACCTATTTGTTGGCCCGATATTGGAGATGTTCAGATCACCGGTCCCAAATTAATACAAGAGACGACGGACAAGATCCTACAATAACCTCCTCAAAGCTCGAAGTCATCAAAAGAGTTACGCAGACAAGAGACGCAAACCTTTGGAATTTAATATTGGTGATCATGTACTTCTCAAGGTATCCCCTTGGAAGGGTGTTGTTCATTTTGGCAAGAAACGCAAACTCGCTCCTCGCGACGTAGGTCCTTTCAAAATCTTGGAAAGGATTGACAAGGTAGCATATCGACTGGACCTACCTCAAGCGCTCAACAATGTTGTAGGACCGATCGTGATAGCATAGGAACCTAGATTTGATATCTAATGTTCATAATAGCAGAAATATTACGACATGATTACCAAACAACAAGAATTAGTCAATTAATCATCACTTTTATTGATATAACGTCAAGTCTCCAAATTGACAGAACTTCACCTCTAAGATGCCAAAGTTACAAATGACCAAGACAAGCTAGCTATTTATAGGAATACAAGTTCGCCAGTGGGGAGATGAGTTTGCCCGAACTTGACATAGTCAAGTTCAGCCAAACTTGACTTCACAAACACTTCATGAGCGAACTTGTCCAATTTCCATATAAATACACTATTTCGCTAGCTTATTCATTTCTAATCTATGTAGACTCGATATAAAACTAAGACATAGACATTCTGCACCAACAGACTCCCCCTTGGATATCGTCTTCGTCTTGGTCTTCAACTCAAAAACTTTGTCTTCAAATAAACATTAACGAACACGACCGAAGAAGTTCTTGTAAGGCTTCCTTCGTCGTTCTTGCTTCAGATCTGGCGTCTGATCTATAGGAGGCACTTTGTTCATGTACTGAAACCTTCTAAGCCTTGCTGCCCTACCTTTCTCGTGTATAGCTTCTAGCCGCTTCTCTTCCTTTAAGAATTCAACTCGTTCTAGATCCCTCCATCTAGTTTCCCACATCCTTCCTGAGTTAATGTCTCGAGCATAACATACGTTCACAACCCTTTGATATTGCATGGTTGGTTCTTTCTCACGTTCTTCGAATACAATCTTGCTGTAGAACAAGCATTTGATATCTTCTCTGGAGCAGTTTACCAACCACATAGGATCTAGAATCCTGATCATTCTCCACAAGCCTCTCATACCCTGAAACCCCAATATGTCAATCCTCTCCTTCGTGATATCCAGATGTTCCTCAAATCGTAACACTATAACAGCTTCGCATGTAGTAGGATCTATCTGCCACCACTTAAATACTAGATAGAAATTCTGTTCGATTGGCATTAAGGGCATATTCCTCATCGCTCTCGGTCGTTTCATAATCAACGTTATATCCTTTTACCCTGTTTTCTTGTTTGTCTTAATGCGATGACCTGGAATAAACGGCTTCCAATACTTAAATCCCTTTGTCGCTTCAAACTTGATCATCTTCCATAACAACTGATCAATATACTTCATATGATAAGTAACATTCACGGTTTGGACAAGCTCCTCCACATCCCAATATGGTAAAGTCTTGAAATCAGCTAAATATTTGAAGTATTGCACTCCAAATTCCCTTTTGATTGCATAAACATTTAGCTCGTTGAACCACCCCCAACTAAGAACATCTCCCAACGACACGTGTTTATCTCTGGTAAAGAATGCTAGAGGACGTCAAAACTTACGTTCGCGCGACATCTCTTTGAACCAGGACTTCTTAGCTTGAGCTATTTCCTCCTTTGTCAATGGTTTCGGAACTTTGCCTTCTCAGATAGATTCTTCGATCTTTTCCTTCAACATATCTTCATCAAGTTGCTTGTACATCTCCTCAAAAGTAGGAAAACTATCAGTGTTAGAACCGACGTACTTTGCAGTTTCATCTCTTTCATCATCCGAAGACCAATCCTCTACTATCACCCTGTTATACTCATCAGCTTCAAACCTTCGAATGTACTGATAATCATTTGGCTCAAATGTGTTAGCATTCAACACTTGCTCTTCAAAATCAAAGTCAAGTACTTCAGCATCCACTTCGATCAACTTAGCCAAATCTTCTTTAGTGTAGTTGTGCACGTACTCGCCTTCCTCTACATTATGTTCAAGCATCAAGATCAAAGGCTTTGTTGATACGACAGCAACAGGCTTTGCAAACCTATCAACATCAATCATATCTACATCATCAATTGGCCCTGTTTGCCCTGACTCCCCCTCAATTTGATCATTCATCTTGTTTTATTCATCATCCATTAAAGAAGAAAAATCAAATTCATCAGAGACTTGTGCTTCACTGATTTTCATACCAACTCCTCCGTGATCATCATCATCATCCGCATTATTCCAATCTTCATAATCAGAATCATCTTTCTTGTCATCATCATTTTTATCCTCATCTTCTGCTTCTTCATCGTCCTTTTCTTCAGAAGCAATTACCAGATCAGAAGGCTTGACAGATTCGTCAACCTTAATAACATCGGAGTCAGAAGCTTTTTCAACTTCTTCAACAGGCTTTTCAACAGCTTCAGATGATTTAGATGCTTCACCTTCAACACCTTTACCTTTACCACTAGCTGCAAGCTCCTTTTCAGATCTTTCTTTCGCCTCTTGTCTATCAAGACGATCATATTCGGCAATGAAATCAATACCCAGAGTATTAGATAATACTTTCTGCATCATTATAAATCTACGATCATTTAAGGCTTGAATCGTCTTGAGCTCAACAATTTCTGTCTACAGCTTTTTGTTAGGATCTGAGTTTGAATTACTTGTAGGTTTTGTTTCAAAAATGGAAAATGATTGAATTAAAGAGATTTGCAGCAGAATAAGATGGAAAACTTTTATAGTCGTTTGTTTTTATCATCATCATGCTTTCAAGTTAATTAACTTGCATGTGATTCATAAACTCCCCCTCAGCCTTTGCAATTACAGTTTGGTAATGAGAAAATGCAGAGAAGATGATATGTGAAAGTTGATCTTTTAAGAGACAAGTTTAAAGGTTACAAGAGTTGCCTATTTATACTAACTATCTAACATCTGAGCATCTTTGATGACGTCAGGGTTGATAGTGACAGGAAACTAATATGTAACTAACTTTAAACACTGCTTATGCTAACTATCAGTGCTTGGCACTATTATATTGATTAAATAAGCCAATGAGTAAACTCTGATCACTATCCTCTGTCCTTGTTAACTCTGGCAGACCTTGAAGCTTTGTGAAGGCAGATGATAGGATGAGCAGTCTTTATGGAAAGCAGTGTAAGTACATCAGAGGTTGAACCTCTGATAGTTGAACCAAAGTTCGGATAGTGTTATTTGGCTTTATATCATCTGTTCCTTTCATAGGGTTCAATCCCAACAATCTCCCCCTGGAACAGATGATGCTAAAAACACTTTATTCTTGGTTTTTATTCCTCAGAAGGAATTCTCTTATTTGACATTTGAATTGAAGTTCAAAGTTAAGAGATTCCATGTCATCAGCATCCTTCACCAGCTCTAAACATAGTAGTTCTTGGAAGTCTTCTACTGTAAGCTCATAAGCATCTTCCATGGATAGTTTAGTGGCTGCACCATCAGACTTGAGCAATGTCAATTCAGGGTGTCCTTGTCGACCTTCCATTTTAGAATTTTTGGGTCTGATGGTTTTCTTGAAGGAGCTTTTATTGCAGAGGTTTGTAAATGAGCCATCTTTGATAAATCCTTGGCCAGCTTGGCACTTGTATCATCTGTGTGATAATCAATCATATTCTGAATCCCTTCTTTGATAAATGTATCCTCAAACTCTTTGTCAGTCTTTTCATTCATCTCCCCTTGCTTTTTCCTATGTTGCAGGGCAAGTGTGGAGTGAGCAGATGTTAAACTGGACCTTTTAGAGAGTTGAGCTCTGAGGATAGCATCTTCTTTTGAGTAGTCAGGCTTGGGAGGCATGGATGGATCCTTTTTCCTTCTTTCTTCCAAACTTTTGTAAGTGTCTAACACCCTCACCTCACCCCATCTCATCACTTGGTTTTTGGAACCATAATGATTTTGAATCAGTTCTTGCTTCATTCTCTTCAACTTCAAGGCACTTTCAGTGATATCTTTCTTGTATAAATCCCAGTTGGGAGGAGTTGGTTTTTTAAGAGGGTCTTTCAACATTTCTTGCATTCTATTGATTTCCTCCCTCAGTTCATCTATGCTCCAATCCCTGAACTGTGGCCTTGTTGCCTTATACATCTTCTTTTCCATGATATACTCAATGAGTTCACTCTTGAGCAACTTATCTTCCCTTACTGGCAGCTGGTTGCTCAGATCCTTGACAAAATTTTTTAGAATGGTGACTTTACTCAGTTGAAAGGACATGATAATCTGTATCTCTCTATCATTTTTACCAGCTGATTCTCTTTTGGCAATATCCTCTGCTTGCTTCTTTTTCAATTCTAGATAGGCATCAACATTTTCTGGTCTTGGATAGCCATCAAGGGATAGAATTGTTCTTTTGTCAGGGTCATCCTCTGAAAAGAAACTTAGGATCTCTTCCCTGACTGCTGGTAAATCAAGAGGATACAACTTTGATGCAGGAATGACTTTAAGAGTTGAAGAAGTTGTAAGCACTGATGTGGGGATCACTGGTGTTGATGATAGTGGAAGAGGTACGAAGATCTCATCATCATTTATCACTATTGTGATTTTCCTCCTTTTAAACCTTAAAGTAGGTGATGGTGGTTGTGGGATTTTTGGTAGTGTGGATAATGGTTGAGTTGATGTGGGAAATGTGATCATGGTAGTGGATGGAGTTGCATTTGTTGCAACCTCTGCTGTATCAACAGCTGTTGACATAACAGTTGCTGTAACATCTCCTTGTGTGGATGTGGGTTGTGGTTTTGAAGATGTGATAGGTTTTTGAGAGGCAAGGGTTCTCATGGTTGGATTGGTTTCAGGCTTAGTTTTAGGAGGTGTGGATGTTGGTTGCCTGGCTTTTCTAGCAGGAGCTCTTTTTGATGAAGTACCGACCTCTCCTTTTTCTTTTTGCTGATCAATCTTTTTCTCAACCAACACTCTGCTCTCCTTAATCACATTCTTCTTGTGACTAGCCCTTGCCTTGGCCACAAGTTCTTCAGTTAAATCTATCTTCTTGAACCATCAGGCCTTTGAATGTTCAATGTAGGTCTGGCCTTATCATCATCTATTGTTAGCTTCTTTGGACCCAAAGGTTTCTCCCTTTTTTGGCTTCATCTATTATAACAAATATAAACTGTTGGAGGTGCATGGCCAGTGGTTGTGAGTAGATGTGCTTTGATGGCTTTAATGTTTGCTGCAGTGTCTTGATACCTTGATTCAAACATGTTTCGAACACCATTCACATGATGCTTGTGTTGTAAATCCAAATAATGTTGTTGATGTTGAAACAGAGGGTTAAGAGCTTCTTTGAGATCAGTAGTGGATAGAACAGAGGGTTGACTTTTTGTAGCTATCAGTAAATCTTTGATTTTCTATTCTGGTCACTCTCTCCGTCAAATCCTGGTATTTTAGATCATCACCTAATTTAATAGGATCATCTGAACTCCTACTAGTAGTGGTAGTTATATCTATGTTATCATGAGCAGTGGTTTTAGGACCAGCTTCAAACATAGATGCCCATTTGTCTTGGTACCGGGGACTTCCCACAATAGAGGTAATAGTTATTGCCTCAGCAGTGGTTGCCTTCAACCAAGTCTTATTAATGAAACCACTGTCCAACTGAGAACTAGGGAGTTCAGCAATTGTAGTGGCTGCTTGTGTTGAACTATCATCAAGGGTTACATGTAACCCAAGGGATGTAGCCTCTTCATTTGCTGATGGGCTAGCAAAGAATAAAGAATCAGACCCAACCATTGATGAAGTATATTCTTAGTAGTAGATTGTTGAGAAGTGCTGGCTTGTGTCTGAACTAATTCAATTGCTTTCAGCAATGGTACAATTGTGGGTGGAAGTGAAGGTATTGGTGAAGGTGGTTGAGTAGAAAGCAACATTGCCCTGGGAGAGGGGCTGTGGAAGATAGACCCAAGTGGATCTAGAGCTTCATAAAGTGGTGTCCCTGTGTCTACAACCTTTTCCTTTTGTGAGGAAGAAGGAGGAGTTTCAAAGCCAGTGGGAGATCTTTGAACCATCTGCTGTGAAGAAGTAGCAGCAGTGGTTTGTGACTTTGGTGCTATCACAGGGTTAACCTCTGGGATCTCATCTTCCAGAGGACCCTTTTTGTTTTTGGTGGGCTTTTTGGAGGTTGTTTTGGTTTTCTTTTTGGAAATTGTTTGTGTGGGTTTCAGGGCAGCGGTTGTGTTGCCCTGATCACCAAGAGCAGTGGGCTCAGTAGCAAGAGGTTGAGTTTGAACATTTTGTTCAGGTAAAACTTGCTCATCCTCCTCTACTTGTGTTTTCTCAACTTTATCTTGGTTTGTTATTCTGGTGAAGGTTTCATGATTGAGGCGGCCTGGATTAACCACAACGCCAATTTTACTTTCAGGAGCTTTAATTTAATCCTGTAAGTAAACACTCAAGAACCGTGGATGCATCAAAAAAGCTTTTCTTTTTTCAATATTTTTAAAATTATTCACAAGATCATTGAACAATATCTGGGAGTAGTTCAAATCGGTGTCAGTTAAAATTGCATACCCCAGATATTGCATGTTCAATGGGATTTCATTGAAAGCAGTGGATTTTGCTGAGAGACAAGTAAGAATGGTGTGAAAGAAAAATCTCATCTCAGCAGGAAAGTTAGGTTTAAAAATGGTCATACCTTTCATCTGGCCGATATAACCTCGTTCCAGAAACTCTGCTTGGATCTCATTAATGGGAAATGACACAGGGTGTTGCATGTCATTTAACTTGAAAACTTGAGAGATCGATTGGGGGCTAATTTGCATCAACACTCCCCCTACTCTTGCAATTGTTGTTTAAGGAACACCATCAGCAGATGAGTGAACCTTTTCATTTTTCCAGAAATCACGAAGAGCATCAATGTAAATGGGGGCTTTGACAGTTAACATGTGCAAGAATTTAGACTTTTGCAAAATTCGATCATTGGATGATAGCGAGTATTTGCGTTGTTTTCTTCAAGTATGACAGTGTAGTTGTGTGGGGTTTTGATTATGAGATTGAAAGGTGGAGGTTTTTCTTGCGATTTTGCTTTGGATTTTGAAGATTTTTATTTGGGAGCCATGGTGTTTGAGAGAAGAACTATTTTGAGATTTTGAAATCGACACAGTTTAGGGTAACCACTGGTGAGATAAAACAGGGGTTTTATAGGGGTTTTGAAAAAGTGAACATGGCGTGGCATCTGTTGCGAGATCTGATGGCTAACATCTGGCCACGTGTAACCTCTGATGAGAAAAATAACCGTTGATGTGGCAAACACTGTTTCAGGACAGAGGTTTGGACAATACTGATTTTATTTAACACTATCAGAGGATAGCCATCAGTGGTTTTGAAGAGGTGAAAAGTAGAAGTCAGAGGATACACTGTATCAGTGGATAAGATTTTAAAGCCTATCAGAGCTTTTGAGCAAACAGATGTTGTGATCAGACTTTTAAAGATTTATTGAAAAATTTCAATTTTAAACTATTTTTAAGGAATTTTTGAATTTCTGAAAACATTTTGATGCTATGTACACATGGATTTACAAGAAAACTTGTTTTTAATCCATGTTTAGCATACCAAGCCTTGAGATCAATTTTTCAAAGGTAGATGTATCCAATGCCTTGGTTAAAACATCTGCCCATTGATCTAAAGTATGGACATGATGCAAAGAAATCAAACCTTTTTCATAGCAATCTCTCACAAAGTGATGTCTGATGTCAATGTGCTTTGTAGTGGAATGAGAAACTGGATTTTTGATGATATTTTCAGCAGCTTGACTGTCTAATTTGAGTGGAGTCTTTAGTGCAATGATACCAAAATCCAACAACTGGTTTTGAAGCCACAAGAGTTGAGCAGTGCAGCTAGCAGCAACAATATACTCTGCCTCAGCAGTGGATGTTGAAACTGCAACCTGCTTTTTGCTTTGCCAAGACACTAGACAATCACCTAGGAATTGACATCCTCCTGATGTGGACTTCCTTGTAGTTTTACACCAAGCAAAATCACTATCTGAAAAACCTGAAAGCTCAATATTCCCATTAGCTGGATACCAGATACCAAGTGTGGGAGCACCTTTTATGTATCTGAATATCCTTTTTACAGCAATAAGGTCAGACTTTCTAGGTAATGCCTGTGATCTGGCACAAACACATGTTGCAAACATGATGTCTGGCCTTGATACAGTTAGGTACAATAAAGACCCAATCATGCTTGTCACACCCTGACCCGCAGCGGAAATGGTAGTCGGGGCATGATTGGGTTTTCATCAAATCTCATGACATTTACTATAAAGTTTCATATTTATTATTTCTTTTTTAAAAAAGAAAATTACAGTAAACATATAAGTACAACATGTTCAAATACATTTTTCATGACTTCATTATTTTTCTTCTAAGGCAATTTCCAATGTGTTCCTTGCTTCAACCTGTCCACCTGTATCATGTGTAAAATAGGGTTTTGGGTCAACAAAAGTTGGCGAGTGAATCTTATGAAAACATTTGAACGACTTTATTATATTGGTTATAAAAAGGTAAATAACAACATATGAGTAAACGTAAATGTAAATTTAATCACAATACACATAATATCAACTAAATGCACACGCACACACCAAATGATGAACAATGAGGCACGCGATGTTCAACTCGTCTCCAACGAGGAACTGATGGGCCTAATGAATGATTTGCACGCAACTTGACAAAATGTAAACACACATCATAACAAACAACATAATCACAATACACATAATATCAATTAGTGCACAAGCACACACCAAATGATGAACAATGAGATCAAGGCTCTATCAAACGGAGCCGATCTAATGGGGCACGCGATGTTCAACTCGTCTCCAACGAGGAACTGATGGGCCTAATGAATGATTTGCACGCAACTTGACAAAATGTAAACACACATCACAACAAACAACATTTACATCACAAGTTTAGATCATATAATGGTAATAGCACAAGTTTGAATAAACGAAGTAATTAAATCGACACATGATACACCAAAAAACATGAATAAAAAGGGGAATTTGTAAGAATTCACTCACAGTGGGTGCGTTCCTTGATAATGATGAATGCGCACGAATTTATGATTCAACCGACGAGGGAAAATTAACCTAAATAATAACATAATAATTCGATAAATAAATAAATTTCATTTGAATTTAATATTTTTAATTAGTGCTCTTAATGAGATTTTTAGATTTATTTTTGTGAATTTAATGCAAATTTTTAGGCTTTAAAACCTTATTTTGGGGTATTTAAACTAATTTTCAAAGAAAATAAAAAGGATTTTTAATTAAAAAAAATTACCCTTTTTCCTAGGGTTGACTGGTCAACGGCCGGTCAGACTCATTTATTATAGGCAGCGTGTGAGGTTCGAACTCATGACCTCTCGTATAGGTGCACGCAGCTCTACCAACTGAGCTACGTGTCTAACCCGAAATATTCCTGATTTTAGTTATATTTATATACTTGTTAGATTAAACAGAACTAATTTAATTTTAAAAAGAATTTCAAAATCATCGTACCAGCGTAGGGACTGGCCTCGAACCCGCGACCTAAATGTTGCGTTGCACCCAGCCCAACCAACTGGGCTGGGTGTCTAACCCGTTATATTCTGAAATTTTATTATACTTAACATCTTACAGCGAGTTAATATGGTTTCGGTTTAAAAAAAAACATTTTATTACAGTGGATAGGTGTTGTGTCAAGGATCGAACTCGGTATCGATAGTATGAAATGCACACAGTCCACCACTGGACAGTGTGTCTAACCCGTTTAAAAGACCCAGTTTAATCATATATATATCTTTCATAACTTCATCTTCTTCAATTTAAATAAAACCCAGAACTTTACCCGCCTGAATAATGATTGTTGCTTCTGACTGACTTAATCAATTACATATAATATTTATCTGGAATGCTTAATAAATAGAAGAATTTGAAGGAATCGATATCGCTGAACATATTTCGACAGTGAGTGGTGGTTCCGGCGACTTGCAGCCAAGGTTCCGATGAACGGAGGATTCCGGCGAACAGAGGAAGTTTAAATGTGTTTTGAGCGAATTGAGAGTGTGATTTCGGTCCAATATTTATAGGCGAGCAGAAGGGAGCGTCGAATTCAGTTTTTGGTAACAAGAGTCGATGATTGATAATTTCCAGCAAGATGACAGCCGGATTGATTTCGATTTGCCAAAATGGGCACGGTTTAGTTGAGGAGGGATTCAAAAGAAAAAGGAAAACGCGTTTGATGGATTTCGATTGTTCCCGCTTCAGTTGCAGGTTTTAAGTTTGGAGTCAGCATAAGTGTTTTGAAATTTCAACATATACACAACTAGCGCGCGTAGTCCAGTGGTGTTTGTAGCGTGTGGGCGGACGGGGGAACCCGGGTTTGATCCCGGTTTGTCCCATTTCATTTTTTTTAGCTTATTTTCTTTTCTTTTGCTTTATTATTATTATATATATTTTTTTATATTAATTATCTTATTTATTTATTAATTATGAAGATTATCTAACATATTAAAATAAATGCGTAACGAAGTATTTAATAAGTTCTAAAATTTTAAACAGAGCGGTTTTTTTTTTGGAACCCGTTCTACGACGGATGTTACAGTATCCCCTACTTTTAGAAATTTCGTCCCGAAATTTAAGTAGTAGTGGTATGTTTGACTCGAAGGGAGGGTGTTTTAATTTGACAATTACATAATTAGAAGAGGGTGAAAGTTTAAATTTTATTTGAGGCGGTAACGTTCCTAGTAAGGGTTGAATACCCTGCTACATGAATCGCTTTTTGATGCCTAAAGTATGAAAATGCGGAACATGGATAAACATAGTTGATTGACTAGGTATGATTTCATGCATAAGAGTTTTGAGGGAATTGATAAGTTTGAAAAGATAAGGTTATATCATAAAACAAAACTTCAACCATGTCGATATTTAAAACCTACACGGTGTCACACCCCGACCCGCAACGGAATAAAAGTCGGGGCATAATTGGGTTATCACCAAAGCTCATGATGTTTACTAAAATGTTTCATATTTATTAAATTCAAATTACAACTTAAATGGTCAAATCAAATCCATACAATTACAAGGAAAATGAAACTAAGTAATACAATCCAAAGCTTAAACTGATTTATACTTCTAAGCCTTCCTATGTATTTCTTGCCTCAACTGGATCACCTGTATCATGTGTAAAACGGGGGATATTTTGGGTCAACAAAAGTTGGCGAGTGAACCTTGCTAAAACATTGTTAATAATTTCTTGTTATTTTTAATATTGAAAATTTGTGCAATAATCACATGTGAGCAAACATATTTATATAACAAACACAAACCACTTTAAATGAGTATATGGTATGAATGATGATGACTGTGAGATCAAGGCTCAATCAAACGGAGCCGATCGTATGACATGAATGATGATGTATGTGAGATCAAGGCTCAATCAAACGGAGCCGATCGAATGAGGCACCTGTACTCAACCTGCATCCCACGGGGAGCTGATGGGCCTAATGAAATGCTTGCACTGAAAATGATAAATCCAAACTAAACATAATTCACACAACAATTTGTACACATTTGATACACATTAGATCACAGATATGATGAATGCACAAGTATTTATATTTATATAATAACAGACTTGTACGACACATGATACACCCCAAAACGTGATTAAAACGGGGAATTTGGTAGAGATTCACTCACATTGGGTGCGTTCTTTTGATGATGTTGGATGCGCACGAGTTTTGGGATTTGATCGACGAGAAAAACTAACCTAAAATAATAACGAAATGGTTCGGTAAATAAATAGATTTTAATTCATAATCTTAATAGGGTTTTTAGATTCATTTTTTTGTGAGTTTAAGGACATTTTCTAACTTTAAAAATATTATTTTTAAGTATTTTTAATTGATTTTTAAATTAAATAATAAATAAAAAGAAATAAAAATTTTGACTTTTTTGACCGTTGACCGGTCGGACTATGGTTAAGTGTGCGCTGAGTGAGGTTCGAACCCGAGACCTCTCGTACGCGTGCACGCAGCTCTACCAACTGAGCTACGTGTCTAACCCGAAATATTCTCTGTTTTTATTATATATATATACAATTTAATTGTTATTTTTATTGGGTTAATAGTAAAATGATTTAAAATGGCCGAACCGCTTGTAGGGACCCGGAGTCGAACTCGGGTCCTTCGGTTCGTATGCGCACAGCCCAACCAGTTGGGCTGTGTGTCTAATCTGTTTATCTTACGGATTATATTCCTCTTATAAACATACTATGACTTGTTCTGATTCAGTTCTAAAAATATTGATTTTATTTCTGAAAGTCGGTACGTTGTATGATTCGAACTCGTGACGTGCGTTTATGTTTGCACACAGTCCACCGCTGGACTGTGTGTCTAACCCGGTTAATCATTCAGTTTTAATTATACTTATACACATTTCGACTTCGTCTTCTTCATTTATAAAGACACAGAACGAAGGTGACCGACTGTTCTTGTTTAAATCGGTCATCTATCATATAATTGATTGAATTAAAATGGATAGAGAGGGTCACGGAATCGAATGTACCGATCAGAATGTTTTCTTCAGAATTCCGGCAAGAGTCGACGACTCTGATTTGTGACTTCCGTCTGAGTGAATCAATTAACAGTTTTGATCAACGAGTTGTGAAATTAGGTTACTAAACAAGGGATATCAGGGGGTTTAGATGATTGTACCGATTCACAACGAGACTTCGGAATTTCCAGTGATTTTTCGGCGAGTGCATAAATTCCCGGCAACGTTGTCTGAGTCGGATTCTAGTTGAACGATTTATGTTATTACTTGTCTAATAATGGATTGAAAACAAAAGAGTCGAGAAATTTACCGATTTGGTGTAAGTCTCGGTTTTCTGGCGAAAGTCCGACGAATGCAGAATATTTCCGGCGAGTGCTAAAGCTCGAGAAATTGTGGGATTTTGAGCGAAAAGGTTACCAGAGGTTTGGGTGAGTATTTATAGAGAAGAAACAGAATGTATTGAGTCCGAACTTGGTCTTGATTCGTGGTCAATGTTTCTCCGGCGGTTACGACTGGTATTGGGGGATTAGACATCGGTTATAACCGATGTCGAAGTTATTTCACGCGTTCAGTCAAAGAAAAACGGTCGTGATTTGCGAAATCGTCGGTATTTCCGGCGACTGCGGATTGGGCGCGCTGATCTCAGGATTTGATTTCGAGTTTTATTTTAAGTATTAATTGTTTCAGTATATACACAAAAGATTCATGTGGCGGAGTGGTGTAGTGTTTGTTTGTTGGACTTGCTGACCCGGGTTCGAAACCCGGCAGCTTCCTTTAATTTATTTCTTCACTTGTTTTTACTATTTATTAATTATAGTTTTTAAATTCTAAAATGTTTATTAATTATGTATTGTTTAAAATTAAAATGGACAATATATACGCAACGAAAATTATAACTGACTATTCGATTAATAAACGAAGCGGGTTTTGGAAAACCCGTTTTTCGACAGATGTTACAGTATCCCCTACTTTTAGAAATTTCGTCCCGAAATTTAAGTAGTAGTGGTACCAGGAAAAAGGTGCGGGTATTTCTCGCGCATTGAGTCTTCACGTTCCCAAGTAAACTCAGGTCCTCTTTTCGACTCCCAGCGTGGAATACGACTTCGTCTTAAACGCTTTTCTCCGAAGTCCATAATTTCTACTGGTCTTTCAACAAAGTGCATAGATTCATCGATCTGAATATCTTCTAGGGGAATATGGAGGTTTTCATCGGCGAGGCACTTCTTTAAGTTTGATACGTGGAATGTGGGATGAATTCTGTTGAGTTCTTCTGGTAGGTCAAGCTTGTATGCTACAGGTCCTACTCTTTCGAGTATCTTGAAAGGTCCTACATAGCGTGGTGCTAGCTTGCCCTTCTGGCCAAAACGAACTACTCCCTTCCATGGTGATACTTTTAAAAGTACTTGATCACCAATGTTAAATTCCAAGGGATTTCGTCGTTTGTCTGCATAACTCTTTTGACGACTTTGTTCCGCTAGAAGATTGTTTCGAATTTGATGGATCTTGTCTGTTGTTTCTTGAATTAATTATGGACCGGTGATTTGCGCTTCCCTAATTTCGTGCCAACATACTGGAGATCGACACTTACGACCATATAAAGCTTCGAAAGGAGCCATGCCGATACTTGAGTGATCACTATTGTTGTACGAAAATTCAACTAATGGTAGATGGGAGTCCCAATTTCCCTTGAAGTCTATGACACATGCTCGAAGCATGTCTTCAAGAGTTTGGATGGTGCGTTCAGATTGTCCATCCGTTTGAGGATGAAAAGCGGTACTGAGGTCTAATCGTGTACCCAAGGCGGCTTGTACGGCTCGCCATGTTCGTGAAGTGAAACGACCATCACGGTCTGAAATGATGCTTAAAGGTACACCATGACGGCTTACGATCTCGCTGATGTAGATACGAGCTAACTTCTCGTTCTTGAAGTCCTCGCGGATCGGAATGAAGTGAGCTGATTTTGTAAGACGATCAATGATTACCCATATAGTGTCATACCCACTGGAGGTGCGAGGTAACCAGGCAATGAAATCCATGGTTATGTTTTCCCACTTCCACACAGGTATTTCGGGTTGGACTAGAAGTCCTGACGGTCTTTGATGTTCAGCTTTTACTTTGGAACATGTAAGGCACTTGGAAACAAAAACAGCGATATCCTTTTTCATGCCCGTCCACCAGTAGGTGTATCGTAGGTCTTGATACATCTTGTCGGCTCCTAGGTGTACAGAGTATCGTGTTTTGTGCGCCTCGTTCATAAGGAAATCACGAAGGTTATCGCGATCGGGAATCCATATGCGATTTAGATAGTATAGAATACCGTCGGATTTGGTTTCGATTTTGAGTTCTGCTCCACATGACAGCTCATCGCGTACGTCGTTTTCTGTTACAGAAACATGTTGAGCTTCTCGGATTCGATCTTTGATGTCGGTTATGATTTGCGAACATAGAATATGAATGGAGTTCGCATAACCTTTTCGACTGAGCGCATCGACCACCACGTTTGCCTTGCCAGGATGATACCGAATTTCACAGTCGTAGTCGTTAAGGAGTTCGACCCATCTTCGTTGCCTCATATTCAACTCCTTTTGGTTAAAGATATGTTGGAGGCTCTTGTGGTCAGTGTATATTTCACACTTGGTACCGTAGAGGTAATGTCTCCATATCTTGAGAGCGAACACAACGGCTCCAAGTTCCAGGTCGTGGGTGGTGTAATTCTTTTCATGAACTTTGAGTTGCCTAGAAGCATAGGCTATCACTTTTCCTCTTTGCATCAGTACACAGCCTAGTCCTTGCCCTGACGTGTCGCAATAAACCACAAAGTCATCACAACACTCAGGGAGTGTGAGGATAGGTGCGTCACAGAGTTTTTGCTTTAGAGTTTGGAAAGCTTCTTCTTGTTTAGGTCCCCATATGAAGGGTTTTCCTTTATGAGTCAAAGCCGTGAGTGGTACAGCAATACGGGAAAAATTGGCAATGAAGCGGCGATAGTAACCAGCCAAACCAAGAAATGACCTTACTTTGGTAGGGGTACGTGGCGCTTGCCATTCCTGCACTGCTTTGATTTTTGAAGGGTCAACATGAATTCCCTTGTCATTGACGACGTGTCCAAGGAATTGTACTTCCCTTAACCAGAATTCACATTTCGAGAACTTAGCGTACAGCTTTTCAGTCCTTAAGAGTGTAAGAATAAGTCGAAGGTGTCGTTCATGATCGGATTTAGACTTTGAGTAGATGAGAATGTCGTCGATGAAGACTATGACAAAGCGGTCGAGGTAGGGTTTGCATACCCTATTCATTAGATCCATGAAAACAGCTGGGGCGTTGGTTAAACCAAATGGCATGACCATGAATTCGAAGTGACCATAACGAGTTTGGAAGGCGGTCTTTGGGACGTCTTCTTCATGTACTCTGAGTTGATGATAACCAGAACGAAGGTCGATTTTTGAAAAACAGGTGGCGCCTTGAAGTTGGTCTAGAAGGTCATCGATGCGAGGTAATGGGTAGCGGTTCTTGACCGTTAACTTGTTGAGTTCTCTGTAGTCGATACACATGCGAAACGTTCCATCTTTCTTCTTCACAAAAAGAACAGGTGCACCCCAAGGCGATGAGCTAGGACGTATGAATCCTTTGTCAGTCAGCTCTTGCAGTTGACTAGCCAGCTCTTGCATTTCGGATGGGGCTAACCTATAAGGAGATTTTGCGACTGGTGTAGCGCCAGGTATAAGATCAATACGGAATTCGACTTCTCTCACGGGAGGAAGTCCTGAGATGTCATCGGGAAAAACTTGTGGGAATTCTTTCACTACAGGTATATCTTCGAGTTTCTTATCCTTGTTCCCTTCTTGACGATGTGAGTTAGGAATGCGACATAGTTCTTGCGGAGATATTTTCGGGCTTGAAGGCAGGACATCAATTTGAGTCCTTTCAAAGGGGTTTCTCCAAAGATTCGTAGGGTCTGACCGTCTGCAAGAGGAATGCGAATTAACTTTTCGCGGCATACTACTTCAGCATGATGTTGGCTGAGCCAGTCCATACCGATTATAATGTCAAAACTTCCCAACTTCATAGGAATGAGGTCAACTGGAAAATCGTGATCGTTTAGAGTGAGGGTGCAATTTCGTATAATAGAGTTTAATGAGACTGGTTTTCCGTCAGCAACTTCCACCGTTAATGATTCCATGAGGTTATCACGAGTTTGGTTGAGGATAGGTTCAAATTCTAAGGACACAAAACTCTTATCCGCGCCAGTATCGAATAACATGGATGCATAACTACCATTGATGAGAAACGTACCGTTAACCACGTTGTTGTCAGCTCTAGCTTGGTTGGCATTGATGTTGAAAGCTCTTCCTCTAGCAGGTGGAGGAGCTTGGTTAGCTTGGTTTACTGGATTCGCTTGAGCTTGGGCATGGATGATGTTTACCAAACGGGGACATGTGTTCCTGAAGTGGTTTGGGTCTCCACAGTTGTAACAAGCTCGCATTGGTTGCATCATAGGGTAGTTGGGTTGGTAGTAAGGTTGAGCTATGTGTTGTGTGGGTGGTAGAAGTAAAGGTTGTTGGGCTTGACCCACTATTTGATGGTGGGTTTGGATTGAGGGTTGATTGCGGTTCATTCGCTGGAGTGTGCGACAGGTTTGGATGGTGTGACCCGCACGGCCACAGCTGGTGCAATGTTGGCAGGGATGTTCAGGAAGGTGATGGTATTGACAACGGTTGCATTTTGGGTATGGGCCGGAGTATGGCTTTTTATATGGTGCCGCTGTGGGAGCAATTTGGGTAATTGGTGCGGCAGTGATTGGAGGGTTTGTTTGTGTGACAGCAAAATTTCTGTTGTTTCGTTTCCTCTTACCAGCAAACTTCAAAGAGGAGACGGAATGGTTTGGGGTTTGGGCCTCAATGGGATCTTTCTTTTTCTCATCCTTGAATTTGCCATTTCGGATGCGATTCTCGGTGAGTTCTGTAGCTAATTACATTGCGGCTTCGAGTGTTGCAGGCGAAGTGCTTAGAACCGAATCTTGGATTTTCGAGGGGAGGCCTCGAATGTAGTGTTCAACCAAACGGTACACGGGGGTGAACAAGTTGGGAATCATTTGGTTCAGCTCGAGAAATCTTTTGTTGTAGGAAGTATGATCTCCTTCCTTTTGTTTTAACGAGTGGAATTCATCTTCCAACTTTTTGATTTCGCTTCTTAGACAGAAGCGTCTTGTCATGATTTCCCTTAACTCTTCCCATGTTAAGGCCATGGCATCTTCGACTCCTCTCTTACCCTTTTCTGTGTTCCACCAGGTAAGGGCTACTCCAAACAGTCTCCCTGATGCATAACGTACCTTGCGATCCTCGGGACAATCGCAATTGAGGAAGGTGTTCTCCATTTCTTCGAACCAGTGGAGGAGAGCAGTGACACCTTCGGTCCCTTCATATTTTGGGGGATCGCAAGACTTGAAGTGTTTGTAGGAGCACTTTTTGGAGGGAGGGTTGTCGACGTTCTGATCTTCTTGATTGGGAGGGTTGATGGGATTCGCGGTGAGAGCTTGTTGGACTTGAATTACGATGTCAGGAAGTACTGCGGCCATTTGTTTTGCAATTTGGGTGGCCAAGCGTTCGTTTGATCTTCCTGACTTTCTACCTCCACGTAGCTGCCTAGCCGACATCTACAGGAACATACATAGGAAGATTGTGAGTTTAAGAAGTTTTCTGGTGTCATGTGTCGTTAAAAGAACAAAAATAACATAATCATCAATAATGCAACTACATCCATAGGATGTCTTAGGTTTGCTCATGTTTGGGCCTACAATGTCCCCCATACCATCGCCTGTATAGTCATGTGGGCCCCCATGACTATTGGCTTAGTAGGATTCACATTGGTGTTGGCGGTTTAACACTCACATCACCCAAATGAAAACCATGAAATATGATTGCGAGATGTATGGTAGGAGGGTGTCCAGGTGTAGACACAATGACAACTCAAAGTGGGGTTAGCTCACACGACGTTTGGTATAGCATGCTTTGGCCTAATAGGTCCTTCGTACTCTCATCGTTAGTCCCCAGGTAGGCAAACTGGTCCTTTATTTTGGATTTATACGAATGCCAAGCCTAGACAGGACGTTCCGACTACCGGTACTCGCACCCTTCCAGTTACTACATACCCGTCATGAGAACTCACTTTGATGTGATTTGAAAAATACAAAAACTGTTCCAAAAATCATGGGAATTGTGTGTGTGCTCTCATGGATATGATATGTTATGAGGATATGATTCATGATGGGCATTGTATAATAATATGTACTTATTAACATGCTTGCATAACATTGAATGTAACAATAAACATAAAGCATATAAACATCATGAATTTTGTATGTAACGCATAAACAATCTAAAATTTTAATCAACTATAGTATAGGCTCTAGGGGTCTAATAACCTATCCTATATCCCTATAGTCATGGCTCTGATACCAATCTGTCACACCCCGACCCGCAGCGGAATAAAAGTCGGGGCATAATTGGGTTATTACCAAAGCTCATGATGTTTACTAAAATGTTTCATATTTATTAAATTCAAATTACAACTTAAATAGTCAAATCAAATCCATACAATTATAAGGAAAATGAAACTAAGTAATACAATCCAAAGCTTAAACTGATTTATACTTCTAAGCCTTCCTATGTATTTCTTGCCTCAACTGGATCACCTGTATCATGTGTAAAACGGGGGATATTTTGGGTCAACAAAAGTTGGCGAGTGAACCTTGCTAAAACATTGTTAATAATTTCTTGTTATTTTTAATATTGAAAATTTGTGCAATAATCACATGTGAGCAAACATATTTATATAACAAACACAAACCACTTTGAATGAGTATATGGTATGGATGATGATGACTGTGAGATCAAGGCTCAATCAAACGGAGCCGATCGTATGACATGAATGATGATGTATGTGAGATCAAGGCTCAATCAAACGGAGCCGATCGAATGAGGCACCTGTACTCAACCCGCATCCCACGGGGAGCTGATGGGCCTAATGAAATGCTTGCACTGAAAATGATAAATCCAAACTAAACATAATTCACACAACAATTTGTACACATTTGATACACATTAGATCACAGATATGATTAATGCACAAGTATTTATATTTATATAATAACAGACTTGTACGACACATGATACACCCCAAAACGTGATTAAAACGGGGAATTTGGTAGAGATTCACTCACATTGGGTGCATTCTATTGATGATGTTGGATGCGCACGAGTTTTGGGATTTGATCGACGAGAAAAACTAACTTAAAATAATAACGAAGTGGTTCGGTAAATAAATAGATTTTAATTCATAATCTTAATAGGGTTTTTCGATTCATTTTTTTTGTGAGTTTAAGGACGTTTTCTAACTTTAAAAATATTATTTTAAGTATTTTTAATTGATTTTTAAATTAAATAAACAAATAAAAAGAAATAAAAATTTTGACTTTTTTGACCGTTGACCGGACCGTTGACCGTTGACCGGTCGGACTGTGGTTAAGTGTGCGCTGAGTGAGGTTCGAACCCGAGACCTCTCGTACGCATGCACGCAGCTCTACCAACTGAGCTATGTGTCTAACCCGAAATATTCTCTGTTTTAATTATATATATACACAATTTAATTGTTATTTTTATTGGGTTAATACTAAAATGATTTAAAATGGCCGAACCGCTTGCAGGGACCCGGAGTCGAACTCGGGTCCTCGGTTCGTATGCGCACAGGCCAACCAGTTGGGCTGTGTGTCTAATCTGTTTATCTTACGGATTATATTCCTCTTATAAACATACTATGACTTGTTCTGATTCAGTTCTAAAATATTGATTTTATTTCTGAAAGTCGGTACGTTGTATGATTCGAACTCGTGACGTGCGTCTATGTTTGCACACAGTCCACCGCTGGACTGTGTGTCTAACTCGGTTAATCATTCAGTTTTAGTTATACTTATACACATTTCGACTTCGTCTTCTTCATTTATAAAGACACAGAACGAAGGTGACCGACTGTTCTTGTTTAAATCGGTCATCTATCATATAATTGATTGAATTAAAATGGATAGAGAGGGTTACGGAATCGAATGTACCGATCAGAATGTTTTCTTCAGAATTCCGGCAAGAGTCGTCGGCTCTGATTTGTGACATCCGTCTGAGTGAATCAATTAACAGTTTTGATCAACGAGTTGTGAAATTAGGTTACTAAACAAGGGATATCAGGGGGTTTAGATGATTGTACCAATTCACAGCGAGACTTCGGAATTTCCAATGATTTTCCGGCGAGTGCAGAAATTCCCGGCAACGTTGTCTGAGTCGGATTCTAGTTGAACGATTTATGTTATTACTTGTCTAATAATGGATTGAAAATGAAAGAGTCGAGAAATTTACCGATTTGGTGTAAGTATCGGTTTTCCGGCGAAAGTCCGGCGAATGCAGAATATCTCCGGCGAGTGCTAAAGCTCGAGAAATTGTGCGATTTTGAGCGAAAAGGTTACCAGAGGTTTGGCTGAGTATTTATAGAGAAGAAACAGAATGTATTGAGTCCGAATTTGGTTTTGATTCGTGGTCAATGTTTCTCCGGCGGTTACGACTGGTATTGGGGGATTAGACATCGGTTATAACCGATGTCGAAGTTATTCACGCGTTCAGTCAAAGAAAAACGGTCGTGATTTGCGAAATCGTCGGTATTTCCGGCGACTGCGGATTAGGCGCGCTGATCTCAGGAATTGTTTTAGTATATACACAAAAGATTCATGTGGCGGAGTGGTGTAGTGTTTGTTTGTTGGACTTGCTGACCCGGGTTCGAAACCCGGTAGCTTACTTTAATTTATTTCTTCACTTGTTTTTACTATTTATTAATTATAGTTTTTAAATTCTAAAATGTTTATTAATTATGTATTGTTTAAAATTAAAATGGACAATATATACGCAACGAAAATTATAACTGACTATTCGATTAATAAACGAAGCGGGTTTTGGAAAACCCGTTTTTCGACAGATGTTACAAACGGAACCTCTCATAACCGCCTGACAATGTCTCTGATCCTTTGGCAAGAATACTTTTATATAGGAAGTACCAGCGGCGTATCCACCATATTCTTGTCAAATTTTCATTGGCTTTATCAGTAAGTTATGATTAGTTCTATGTGATTCTAAAATCTACAAACCATAAACAAACACAACAGCCAAAGCTTGAGTCTCAAATCTGAAAGAATACAGGACTGAATGACGACAGTACCTCTCTCATTTGTTATGATGAAGGGGTCAGTCTATGTAAAAGTGAGACACAACCCAACTTCTTTAAATGATGAGATCGAGATACGTCGTGATGTATGATGATATGAAAGTTAAATCAATGAGTAAAGATATAAAACAAAACTGTAATATCAATTCGCATTAAAATTCTTAGATACATAAATTCCCAATTTATAACAGGGATACGTAAAGATTGAGAAAAAAACATTAAGAACTAGACGGTTGGAGTTGAGTCTTGATTCTTGGTGAGGGAACGCTAGTTGGGTTATTCGTTTGGGCCGTTATTATCTTCAACAGGATTGGCGTTGATGTTGTAAGCTCTTCCTCTTGCTGGTGGTAGTGCTGGGTTTTCTTGATTTGCTTGGTTATCTGGGTTTGCTTGAGCTTGGGCGTTTATAATGTTAACCAATCGAGGGAACGTGTTTCTAAAGTGGGTAGGGTCCCCATAATTAAAACAAGCTCGAACATATGGAACTATGGGGTATTGAGGTTGTTGATATGATTGGATCATGTTTTGGGTAGGGGGTGAAGCTTGGTTTTGAGGGGTACGACAAGTTCTGCTCAAATGACCATAACGCCCACAATTAGCACACAGTCGACAAGGTACGGTAGATGGATGGTGATAAAAACAGGTGTTGCATTGAGGGTGAGGTCCAATGTAAGGTTTCTTATTTGGATAAGTAGAGTTGGGTGCTACTTGAATGATTGGGATAGCTTGGAGGGGTACGGCTTGTGGAGCTGGTTGATTGCCTTGGGTGACAGCGAAATTTTGCCCATCTCGTTTTCTCTTAGGAGTGGGTTGAGAAGAGGATTCGGTCTGGGTTGGGTTTGAGGTTTCGGTTGATGCTTTATCCTTCTTCTTCTCCTCCTTGAAGTCTTTATTCCGTATGCGGTTTTCGGTGAGCTCTGTAGCTAACTCCATTGCTGCTTCCAAAGTTGTAGGTGTGGTACTTATTACAGGGTCTTGAATTTTTGAAGGAAGACCTCGAATGTAGTGCTTGATTAAACGGTAGAGGGGAGTGAACAAGTTGGGGACCATCTGATTCAACTCAAGGAATCTCTTGTTGTATGTGGTGTGGTCGCCCTCCTTTTGTTTCAAAGAGTAGAACTCATCTTCTAATTTCTTGATTTTGCTTCTTGGACAGAAACGTCTTGTCATGATCTCCCTCAACTCTTCCCAAGTCAAGGTCATAGCATCCTCAGCACCTCGCTTGGCCTTCTCTGTATTCCACCATGTAACTGCTACTCCGAACAAACGACCGGTAGCATATCGCACCTTGTGATCATCGGGGCAGTCGCAATTGAGAAAAGTGTTTTCCATCTCCTCAAACCAATGGAGGAGAGCAGTGACACCTTCCGTCCCTTCGTATTTTGGAGGATCACAGGATTTGAAATGCTTGAAGGTGCATTTTGTGGTATTTGGGGGAGGGTTGACAACGTTTTGATTTTCTTGGTTGATTGGGTTGATGGGATTAGCGGTAAGGGCTTGTTGAACTTGAGCTACGATGTTGGGTATTACGGCGGCCATTTGTTGGGCGATTTGGGCAGCCATGCGCTCGCGGGATTTTCCTGCTCTCATACCTCTACGAGAGAGACTAGAAGACATCTACAGGGAATACGTATCGAGAGTATGAGTTTGACGTTTCAGGTGTCATTTGTCGTATTTAGAAATGAACATTCACAAAACAATTGAAGAAAATTAATTTGCTACATCCATAGGATGTCTTGGGCTTTGCTCATGTTTGGGCTCCCATATGTCCCCTTACTTGGCCTTGGTAGTCATGTGGGCCCCCATGACTTCTGGGCTCTGGTAGGGTTCATATTGGTGTTGGCCTGTTAACACTTGCCCCACCCGAATGAAAATCGTAAAAACATGACAGCAAAGTATAAGGTCGGAGGGTGTCCTGGTATGGACACAATGACAACTCAAAGTAGGGTTAGTTCGAACGACGTTTGGTGTGGCATGCTTTGGCCTAATAGGTCCTTCGTACTCTCATCGTTAGTCCCCAGGTAGGCAAACTGGTCCGTTATATTGGATTTATACGAATGACAACCTAGACAGGACGTTTTGACTGCCGGTACTTGTACCCTTCCAGTTACTACATGCCCGTCGTAGAACTCACTTTGATGAGATTGAAAAACGAAAAATGCCACAAAATTTTGAATAAAGGAAATATGAAGATGATTTGAATATGTGAACATTGAAATATGAGTGATGAATGTATATGTAAGCATGTTATGTTTGACAACATGTATAACTCATTAAGTATCACACAAAATGATAGTGGAAGTGTTTGGATGCATTTGTGTGTGTAATAAATATGAAACAAATAAACATCATGAGTTTGCGTGTAACCACATAAACAATTAAAATCATATCAACTATAGTATAGGCTCTAAGGGTCTAATAACCTATCCTATAACCCTATAGTCAAAAGCTCTGATACCAATCTGTCACACCCTGACCCGCAGCGGAAATGGTAATCGGGGCATGATTGGGTTTTGATCAAATCTCATGACATTTATTATAAAGTTTCATATTTATTATTTCTTTTTAAAAAAGAAAATTACAGTAAACATATAAGTACAACATGTTCAAATACATTTTTCATGACTTCATTATTTTTCTTCTAAGGCAATTTCCTATGTGTTCCTTGCTTCAACTTGTCCACCTGTATCATGTGTAAAATAGGGTTTTGGGTCAACAAAAGTTGGCGAGTGAATCTTATGAAAACATTTGAACGACTTATTATATTGGTTATAAAAAGGTGCATAACCACATATGAGTAAACGTAAATGTAAATTTAATCACAATACACATAATATCAACTAAATGCACACGCACACACCAAATGATGAACAATGAGGCACGCGATGTTCAACTCGTCTCCAACGAGGAACTGATGGGCCTAATGAATGATTTGCACGCAACTTGACAAAATGTAAACACACATCACAACAAACAACATAATCATAATACACATAATATCAATTAATGCACAAGCACACACCAAATGATGAACAATGAGATCAAGGCTCTATCAAACGGAGCCGATCTAATGAGGCACGCGATGTTCAACTCGTCTCCAACGAGGAACTGATGGGCCTAATGAATGATTTGCACGCAACTTGACAAAATGTAAACACACATCACAACAAACAACATTTACATCACAAGTTTAGATCATATAATGGTAATAGCACAAGTTTGAATAAACGAAGTAATTAAATCGACACATGATACACCCCAAAACATGAATAAAAAGGGGAATTTGTAAGAATTCACTCACAGTGGGTGCGTTCCTTGATAATGATGAATGCGCACGAATTTATGATTCAATCGACGAGGGAAAATTAACCTAAATAATAACGTAATAATTCGATAAATAAATAAATTTCATTTGAATTTAATATTTTTAATTAGTGCTCTTAATGAGATTTTTAGATTTATTTTTGTGAATTTAATGCAAAATTTTAGGCTTTAAAACCTTATTTTGGGGTATTTTTAACTAATTTTCAAAGAAAATAAAAAGGATATTTAATTAAAAAAATTACCCTTTTTCCTAGGGTTGACTGGTCAACGGCCGGTCAGACTCATTTATTATAGGCAGCGTGTGAGGTTCGAACTCGTGACCTCTCGTATACGTGCACGCAGCTCTACCAACTGAGCTACGTGTCTAACCCGAAATATTCCTGATTTTAATTATATTTATATACTTGTTAGATTAAACAGAATTAATTTAATTTTAAAAAGAATTTCAAAATCATCGTACCAGCGTAGGGACTGGCCTCGAACCCGCGACCTAAATGTTGCGTTGCACCCAGCCCAACCAACTGGGCTGGGTGTCTAACCCGTTATATTCTGAAATTTTATTACACTTAACATCTTACAGCGAGTTAATATGGTTTCGGTTAAAAAAAAAAAATTTATTACAGTGGATAGGTGTGGTGTCAAGGATCGAACTCGGTATCGATAGTATGAAATGCACACAGTCCACCACTGGACTGTGTGTCTAACCCATTTAAAAGACCCAGTTAAAACATATATATATCTTTCATAACTTCATCTTCTTCAATTTAAATAAAACCCAGAACTTTACCCGCCTGAATAATGATTGTTGCTTCTGATTGACTAATCAATTACATATAATATTTATTTGGTATGCTTAATAAATAGAAGAATTTGAAGGAATCGATACCGCTGAACAGATTTCGACAGTGATTGGTGGTTCCGGCGACTTGCAGCCAAGGTTCCGATGAAAGGAGGATTCCGGCGAACATAGGAAGTTTAAATGTGTTTTGAGCGAATTGAGAGTGTGATTTCGGTCCAATATTTATAGGCGAGCAGAAGGGATCGTCGAATTCGGTTTTTGGTAACAAGAGTCGATGATTGATAATTGCCAGCAAGATGACAGCCGGATTGATTTCGATTTGCCAAAATGGGCGCAGTTTAGTTGACAGAGGGATTCAAAAGAAAAAGGAAAACGCGTTTGATGGATTTCGATTGTTCCCGCTTCAGTTGCAGGTTTTAAGTTTGGAGTCAACATAAGAGTTTTGAAATTCAACATATACACAACTGGCGTGCGTAGTCCAGTGGTGTTTGTAGTGTGTGGACGGACGGGGGAACCCGGGTTCGATCCCGGTTTGTCCCATTTCATTTTTTTTAGCTTATTTTCTTTTCTTTTGCATTATTATTATTATTATATATATATTTTATATTAATTATCTTATTTATTTATTAATTATGAAGATTATCTAACATATTAAATAAATGCGTAACGAAGTATTTAATAAGTTCTAAAATTTTAAAGAGAGCGGTTTTTTTTTTTGGAACCCGTTTTACAACGGATGTTACAATGCTTCTATAAAGAGTTTGATCAACAAGGTCATCTTTACCAACAATGGTGACTAGCTTGGAGGTTGCCATGGGTGTGCTACATGGTTTACAATCATCCATATCAAACTTTTTAACCAGTTCTTTCACATACTTGTTTTGATGGATAAATGTACCATTGTACAATTGTTTAACTTGGAGACCAAGAAAACATTGGAGCTCACCCATTGCACTCATCTCAAACTCTGCTGCCATAAGTTTTCGAAACTCTTCACACATAGCAGTGCTTGTGGATCCAAAAATGATGTCATCCACATAAATTTGGACAAGCATCAATCTTTTACTTTCCATTTTAAAAACAGGGTTTTATCTATTTTGCCTCTAGTAAACCCTATGGATAAGAGAAAAGTGGATAGAGTTTCATACCAGGCTCTTGGTGCTTGTTTCAAGCCATACAATACTTTGTTGAGCTTGTAGACATGATAAGGATGGAATGCATCTTCAAAACCTGGAGGTTGATAGACATACACCTCTTCTTTGATTTTCCATATAAAAAATGCACTCTTTATATCCATTTGAAACACCTTTATGTTCTGGTTAGCAGCAAAAGCTAAGAACAGGCGAATAGCTTCCAACCTTGCTACAGAAGCAAAAGTCTCATCATAGTCTATACCTTCTTCCTGTCTGTAGCCTTGAACCACGAGCCATGCTTTGTTTTTGACAACAATACCCCTTTCATCAGTTTTCTTCTTGAAGACCCACTTTGTGCCAATTGGACTTACATGTTTTGGCAGTGGCACAAGCTCCCAAACTTGTTGTCTTTTGAACTGAAGGAGTTCTTCTTGCATGGCTTCTACCCAGCTGTTGTCTTTCAGTGCCTCTTGGTACTTGACTGGCTGTATGATTGATAGAAAACCAGTAAAAAGACAAATATTTTGGGATTGGCTTCGTGTGAGCACCCCTGATTTGATGTTGCCAATAATTTGATCTGCTGGATGGCTTTTGAGATAAATCAAATCACCTTGGTATGGAACAATAGCTTTTGAGGTGATGGCTGAAAATGTGTATCATCTGAGCTAACCTCTGCTGGTGAAATTGAAGTATCAGCCACTGATGAGAATGGTGGTGGTGGTATTGGGGGTATAGAGGTAACATTCTGATGATTTTGGTGCCCAGATGTAGGACTTTTATCAACAGATGTTTGATTTTGTGAACTGGCAGAGGTTTAAGGATCAATCACTGTTGACCCAGAAGTAGCAGAGTTTACACAAGAGCTTGTAGCACTTGATCCTCTGTTTGAAGAATAGACTTTTGTTTGTGGAAGCACACAGTCATATCCTTGATCTTGAACTTCTTCAGATGATTGTGGTGTACCTGCATTGTCTAGCTTGATAGAAAAATCAACAAATGTGAATTTATCTAAATCAAAAAGCTTTGCAGGATTTGCTGGGATTTTTAGTGATGACAGTTCATTGAACTTCACATTCAAAGTTTCTTCAACACACTTTGTCCTAGAGTTAAAAACTCTGTAGACTTTGGTAGTGGTTGAGTATCCCAGAAAATAACCACAATCAGTTTTGGCTGCAAACTTAGATATAGAATCTTTTAAGTTCAAAATGAAACATGGACAGCCAAAAATTTTAAAATATGAAATAAGAGGTTTGATTTTATACAAAATCTCATAGGCGGTCTTTTGATGCCTGGGGTTAATCAAAACTCTGTTTTGAACATAGCAAGCAGTGTTTACAGCCTCTGCCCAAAAGGACAGGGGTAAACCAGAATCTGCTAGCATAGTTTTTGCTGATTCAATTAAGGTTCTGTTTTTCCTTTCAACCACCCCATTTTGTTCTGGAGTTCTTGGAATGCTATATTGTCTAACAATTCTCAAAAAAAGCATCCAACTCCCTGTTTTTAAGCTCTGTTCCATTGACACTTCTAAAGATTTCTACTGGAAGATCAAATTGCTTTTCTACTTGTTTGACAAAGTTTTGCAAAATGCTTGCAGTTTCATCCTTAGAATGAAGAAAGAAGGTCCATGTAAACCTAGAGAAATCATCAACTATCACTAGGCAATACCTTTTGTGTTTTAGACTCATGATTTGCACTGGGCCAAACAAGTCCATGTGCAAAGTTGTAAACACTGGCTTGGTTTAGACTCTTCAATTGATTTGAAAGAACTTTTATGTTGTTTGCCTTTTAAAAAGGAAACACAATGTTCATCACAGGAAAATTGTTTGTGAGGCAAGCCTCTTAGAAGACTTTATTTTGAGAGTGTGGTGATAGTTTTAAGATTTGTGTGTCCAAGTCTTCTATGCTATAGCTCAGTCTCTTTACTAGAAGCAACTGAGAATAGACATGTCCCAGACATAGGATTATCTTTTAGCATATCTACCACATACACATTCCCACTTCTGTGTGCAGTGAGTTGTGCTTTGCTCTCAGCAATGATTTGATCAATCCTTTTAACAACCTCAGGTCCCACAGTTTGACAAGTTTTCTTAGTGAAGAAGGATCCATATCCTCTGTCACTCATTTGTGAGACACTCAGTAGGTTAAATTTCAGATTGTCAATCAAATTCACATTTTCAAACTTGAGTTTACCAGCCAGAACCGACCCAGACCCTAAAACCTTTCCCTTTGAGTTATTACCAAAAGATATATCACCCCCCATGAGTCATGAAGTCCTTGAGAAGGGCTCTACATCCTGTCATGTGCCTGGAACCTCCACTATCTACATACCATAATCTATCAAGGCAAGTAGAGGGTCCCTGCACATTTAAGTAAATAGATCAGTTAAGATTGGTCTCCAAAGCCAAAATGGCTTTAGAAGGGGTCACAGATGGTCCAGCTTCAAGTCTACGATAATGGTCAGAGGTTTTGAAATTTTCTTGTAACATCTACTCTTGACCATTTCCTATCAGATGATTGTATCCATAAGGGTGCCTGTTTACTCTTTACTTTGAAGGCTTTTTGTAACCTTCATAAGCATGAGGAACCTTTTTATAAGTAGGTTGGCCATACCCTCTTGGGAATGAGTTTGAAGGTGGGGCATTTGTCACTTGCACCTCTCTTTGAACAAAGGTTTTGTTTAAGGCTTTTGTAACAGATGTTTCAATTTGTTCAAAACTCTGCTTGGATTTATTTCCAACAGAACTTGAACTTTCTCTTTCAAGTGCTTTTGCCTTGATCTCTTTTACCTTTTGTTCATAGTTTTTGAGATAAGCACAATGTTGAGTTGAGTGATTTGTTTTGCTGTAGATGGTGTATTTTGAAGAGTTTTTGATAACACAAGTTTTGTTAATGTCACAGGCTTTTAAAAGAAAACAATCTGCAGCCACATGATTTCTTTTTCACAAAATTCACAAAACAAGTTTTTAATCTTTACTCTTCTTTTCCTATCAGACTTTTTCTCAGCAGTGGTTGTAACCTCTGCTGGCACATGTTTGATAGGGATCACCAGTGCTTTTGGGGCTTTAATACCATCAGTGGTTGTGAAGTCCATTGGCTTAAAGTTCTCTAAGATATCACATTCATCTGACCAGGTTGGTTTAAACTGATATTTTTCAATTTCTTTATTTTTTGTTGAAACCTCTGGTTTTTCCAAAACAATTTTGTTTCCAGCTTTATCAGCGATTTTTATCTCTTCACCAGCCAAATTTGTAGGGACAACTTCAACCACCTCAGAATCAATTTCAACAACATTTTTCTCATTTTGATCATAGGCTCTAAAATCTACACCAAACTTGATGTTGCTCTTGGTCTGAGCATCAAGCATAATTTCATAACCTTTACAGGATTCAACCTATTTTTCACAAGTAATTTGGGTTTCTTCTAACTCCTTTTTACAAACTTGGTATTTTTCTACCATAGTTTAGAGTTGGCCCTTGGTTATGCTTGATTCATGTCTTAGGCTGCTCATTTCAGAATCTTTTTCACTTAACTTTGATTTTAACTCTTTAATCAGTTTTTCAAAATTAAGTTCATCTTCTAAAATTTTGTTTCTCAGGTTTTCATTCACCTTTTTGATTTTTGCAAAAGCAATGATGCATTTGTCAGAACATAGATCTTTAAGGATCTGAGGTGATACCTTTGTAGCAGCCATGAGAGCACAATCACACTCATCTTCACACACATCAATGTTCCATGGATCTGTAGGAGAGTTCTTTTCCTTATTAGCAGCATTTTCTCTTTCTTCACTTGAAACCACTGTTTCATCACAAACTTGAACTTCATCAGATTTTGACACAATCTCCACAGATTCAACACCTTCAGCAATTGTCTCTAAGGCCATTAAACAAAATTCTTGTTCAACATCATTTTTGGCCATTAAAGCAAAGTTTTCATCAGTCAAATCCTCGGGCGAACTGCTCCAGTCAACAAACTTTATGTGAAAAAGCTTTGTTGACCAACCTCTGCTGGACTAGCAGTGGTTTGAGCAGGTTGTGTAACAATGGTTGCTTGTTGAACAAGCACTTGAGGATGAGATGGTGCCTGAACATATTGAATTTGTGGAGCAGTGGATTGAACATAATGCACTGGAACAGTGGTAGTAGGATGTGCAAAGTGGGCAGTGTTTTGAACATGTTGAGCAGGGGCATATTGGGAATAATGAGCAGTGTTTTGTGTGTGCTGAGGTCTTGGGCCAGGATGAGTCGCTATTGGTCTAGAACTTTGGGACCTTCATTCTCTGGCAAAGTGTCCTAGCCTATTAAACTTATAACACTTGACTTTTGATTTATCCAGCCCAACCTTCAACCCCCCATGTAAACCTGGGAATTTTCTACCAGTTCTCTTATAAAATTTACTAGCCCTAACACTCAATAGGGCCAGTTGGTGCAAAATATCCATTTCCTCAGGATCAGAAGGTTCAATGTGTTGTAAATCATTCAGCTCAAAGGATAGATTGTCAGAGGTTTGACTTTCCCCACTAGCAATAAAAGCATAGTTGGGTGCATATGTTTCAGATCCAAAGTTCCCACCCAGATGTAATATCTATACAGTGATCATAACTTTGGTCCTTACTACTGCCAAAAACCTCCTCTTAGCCAAAAAGAGCTGTATTACCCAATGAGTAATCATCAGTCATTTTACCGGAATCTTGCAACTTCTTTTTCTGGTTTAACTCTCTCTCATAAGTGAGGAGTTTCCGTGAAGCTGTGTCAACGACATTTCTTTAAAACCCAACAGATTTTCATGTTACATAAGCTACCGTCTCCCACTTATCTGGTAACGATCTAAGGAAACGACTATTGACAGTCGAATTAGGAAAAACCACGTTAACCAGTCTGAGTTCACTGAGGAGACAGCTGTAACGTTCAAATTGTTGTGTTAGAGACTCTCCTTTCAAATGACAAAACGTTTCATACTGCTGATTTAGAACTTCTCTATTACTTTCTATCACTTCCTCAGTCCCACCGAATTGCTCCTTAAGTGCATCCCATAACTCCTTTACACTATTGCAATGGAGTAGACCAGCATAAATTTCATTGGGTAAGGCTGAAGCAACTATGCTAAATGCCTTAGCATCCAATTCAATTTTCTGGAAATCCTGCTCCGAAAAGTTTTCAGGATTTTTTGGCACTTGCTTTGTTGGATCCTCTGTGCTTGGAACCATTGGAACTTGAGATCCATAAGCAACAGATCTCCAGCAACCGGTGTTTTGCTGAGCAAGGATGTGACCCATCCGTTGTTGCCAAATGAAATATTCATTTCTTGTGAGCATCGGCGGTTTGAACAAGGAACCAGAATTGGCATCCTGTGTGTTTTGAGACATTTTCAGTTGATTTTTCACAGATTTTATTTTAAAAACTTTGAACGTAATAAAACTCTGAATATCAAGCTAAAACCAACCAATCTGATTAGCAAGAGAGCTGATCTATTCGAACCAAATCGATTGTTAGATCGAATTTGATGAATCAAGCTCTGATACCAATTGTTAGGATCTGAGTTTGAATTACTTGTAGTTTTAGTTTCCAAAATGGAAAATGATTCATTTCTTTTGAGCATCGGCGGTTTGAACAAGGAACCAGAATTGGCATCCTATGTGTTTTGAGACCTTTTCAGTTGATTTTTCACAGATTTTGTTTTAAAAACTTTGAACGTAATAAAACTCTGAATATCAAGCTAAAAACAACCAAACTGATTAGCAAGAGAGCTGATCTATTCGAACCAAATAGATTGTTAGATCGAATTTGATGAATCAAGCTCTGATACCAATTGTTAGGATCTGAGTTTGAATTACTTGTAGTTTTTGTTTCCAAAATGGAAAATGATTGAATTAAAAGAGATTTGCAGCAGAATAAGATGGAAAACTTTTGCTATAAGCAATGGTCGTTTGTTTTCATCATCATCATCATGTTTTCAAGTTAATTAACTTGCATGTGATTCACAAACTCCCCCTCAGCCTTTGCAATTACAGTTTGGTAATGAGAAACTGCAGAGAAGATGATATGTGAAAGTTGATCTTTTAAGAGAGAAGTTTAAAGGTTACAAGAGTTGCCTTATTATACTAACTATCTAACCTCTGAGCATCTTTGATGTCGTCAGGGTTGATAGTGACATGAAGTAATAGTAACTAACTCTAAACACTGCTTATACTAACTATCAGTGCTTGGCACTATTACATTGATTAACTAAGCTAATGACTAAACTATGATCACTATCCTCTGTCCTTGTTAACTCTGGCAGACCTTGAAGCTTCGTGAAGGCAGATGATAGGATGAGCAGTCTTTAGGGAAAGTAGTGTATGTACATCAGAGGTTGTAACCTCTGATAGTTTAACCAAAGCTCGGATAGTGTTATTTGGCTTTGTATCATTTGTTCCTTTCATTGGGTTCAATCCCAACACTTTTCATTTGCGTCTTGTAGACTCTCAATCAAAGCCTTGAAAAACTCACGTTCACTTTCCAAAACCTTTATCTTTTCCTTGGAGTTGATCTCTTTGGATTTGATTTTGGTGTAGACCCTTCAGGTTGAGCTGCTTTTGGATCAGGTGGTTGAATCACTGGAACTTCCAATAAACCAGACTCAGGAGGTTCTTGTGTTGCTCCTGGCCTTTCAGCTTCCGATGAAATAATAACAGGAGGTTCTTGTGTGACTCATGGACGTTCAGCTTCAGATGTAATGACAATAGGAGGTTCTTGTGTAGGAGGTTCTTGTGTAACTCCTATCTCCTGTGTGCCAGAAGGTTCTTGTGTAACTTCTGCGCTTTTTGGCTTTCTCTTGTATCGACGACTAGCCGGTTTCTGAGCTTTCTTCATTTTCTTTCTGCCTTTAGTCTGAGGAGACCCTGTGGTTTTTGTTGTTGAAACCACTGCAGACTCTGTACGCTTCGTTCTTTTCTTAGGTCTTTCCTCGTCAGACTCCTTTTCCTGATTAGGATCAAATTCAGCATCAGTCTCTTTGATCTTTTCAGCTTCAGTCTCTGCTATTGTCCTCTTTGTAATCTTCTCGAGAGAATCATCAGAATCATCTTCATTCTCGGAAGTAACTGATATAACATTATCTTCTTGAGTCGTTTTCTCAACTTCTTGACTCTCAGTAACAATTACTGCGCTAGAACCAGCTTCAGCTTGAACATTAACAGGTTCGTCTTCATCCACAAGCATTGTATCAACGTTCCTAGCCGCTCGCTTCTTTTTAGGCTTTTCGACTTCGGCTTTTAGAATCCATTCACTTCGAGCTTTTGGCTTGAAGGCTTTAAACCATTCCTTCTCTGCGTTTAACTCTTTCTCGTCACCACTTCCATCTTTCCTCCATTTGTTATTGGCCGGCGCAATATAATTTTCATCTTTAATCACCCCAAATACTGGCTTTGCCACCGGTGCTGAATCTGGTTTCTGGAACTTTATCAGCTTTTTCACCGTAGTATCATCGAGGTGACTGAGATATAAAATGTCGTTTGGATCACGTGCAATATTAGAAAACTTTTCATCGATGAGCATCTGCACGAACCTTGGATACAAACAAAATCTCGAATCTTCCATATTCTTCGACATATGTGTGAAAACAAGTTTAGAATAATTGAACGGCTTCTTTAGAATTAACGTCGTTGCCATACAGGCCATGTAATTTTGAACATCGTCAAGACCCGCTTTACGGTGACTGAAAGTGTGTATGATAGCATGCATAAGTAGCTTGTAGGGGTTAGGGACTTCCCCTTTCTTCAGTGTTCGCTTGTTCACATTCCCTTTGTATCCCATACGGTAGAAAACCTCTCACCATCTTTTCGTCTAAGAAAATAGGATCATCTTTATCGTCATTGAATTGCAAGATCCTTCGCATCTCATCCTCTGTGACAGTAATTTTGTAGGAACGTCCACGAACAGCACGGGAACCTAAATTTGTTATCTAATATCCAATTAGGCGGAAACTAATGACATGTTAATCAAATAACAAGAATTACTCATTTAAACGTTGTTTTCATTGATCTAAAGTCATATACATTCGAGAACCAGATCCGACAGAGCTTCGCCGTCTCTTTGCCAAAATCTCTAACTCTTACAAATGAAAACCCAAGGCACCTATTTATAGGAACACAAGTTCGGCCATAAAAGACACAAGTTCGCCCGAACTTGCATAAGCAAGTTCGGCCGAACATGCATTACATGTTAACATCATGGGCGAACTTGGCCAAACAAGTTTGCTGATGAGACTGTAAGTTCGCCCGAACTTGACCTAGTCAAGTTCGGCCGTACTTGACCTTCCAAGCACCATACCAGCGGACTTGTCTAATTACATACATAAATACGCCTCGCTTCTAACACATTAAGCCCTATTCGCTCAGACTCAGTACATAATGACGTTAATTGACGAAGGCAACAGACATATGCACCAACAGACTCCCCCTTAGATGTTGCCGTAGTCATCTTGATGTAGACATCCTTTTGATATATGCACAAAACAGACTCCCCTTGACATCTTCCTCTTGGATAACGTCTGTGTCATAGTCTTTTCTTGAATGCCCGTAGCCATTAGACTTGATTAAGCTCCTTATCTTTTTCCTTGAATAAAACTTTAAGATCCAAGCTCCTCCTAAGCTGCGAGCTATGCTCCCCCTTGCTTTGAGCTTTACTATAAATCATGTTTCATCCTGCTCTTCCTAAAACTTTGCTTCCTGTTCCAAAGTTCTTAAGCATACTAGTAAACGTTTCAGATTTACTTGTAAGAACGTGTCTTTCTTTTAAAAACTTTTTAGTTATTCAAGTTCAAGTTAATGACCTTGAATTGCTTTTAACATTTAAGACCTTGACCGTTCTCATGATTTTCAATTATTAAAATCCACTTAGTTGACCAAGTCTAAGTTAATGACCTTGGCTAAACCCGTTGTAAACAACTGATGTTTTTGTTAACTTTAAAGTTTCAAATTAATGAACTTTTTCTTACCAGACTTCGATGATCCGTTCTCCAACATTGGCTCGTTGAAAATCTTTTTGGATTTTAAAAAGTAAGTAAAGTACTTACAGAACTTTTAACAAGTAAAGTAAACTATGTACAAACATATTTACAGACATATTTTTGTGAATTCGTGTCTAAGGATCATATCAGTTTTGTTGAGACATATCACCAGTACCGTTGACCTTTTTTAGACTTTTAAGTTTTAAACTCGTTTACCTAGATTGTCGATATGTTTGTCCACTTAAACTTCACCATGTTTCTCAATTGTTCCAAGATATGTTAGATAAGAATTATGAAACTTGACTTAACTATGGTTCCCACCTCTTGAATATACTCCCGAATCCAGATTCCCTAGATTTCATCTTACAGGTGAGTATAGCATACTTGATATCTGTATCAGGGTAATGCGATGCCTTGAGAGCTCAGGTTAGTACTACCGTACAGATAAAGAGATGAAGGCTCGACTTTAAGGTGTGTTCAATTTAAGAAATCTTTTCAGCACTGCAAATGATTAGATCTTTTGATACTTTTCAAGATTGCATGCAGTTTAGGGGTTTATTGCAAAATTATTATAGAAGTTCTAGGCTATTGCTTCCGCAAAATCAGAAGAACTTGTATAATACCCCAGAAATCAACTATCTATATAGACCTCGTATCTCAGAATCAGGCAATCTGTCAAACGAAATTTCGGAGTACTAAGTCCATATATCCAAGATATGTTAATCCACAAGTTTAAGCAGTTGTAAAATTTAGTTTATATCACTGAAACAATTTACTAAACGTGTAAAGCCTATCGACACATCCACAGTAAGACTTGTTTATAACTTTTTAAACTTTACAAATATTTAGCGTACTGTGATAGTCCACTGATGTACTATCATTTCCTTTTTGCGCACAAGTAATCTCATTTTTCATTTTTCAATGTTTTTTTATATTTTAAGATTTTCTATTGTTTTTGGCTTTTTCAATCATTTTATCTATCTAAAATTATTTCGAAACGATGTTTTTCAATTTTACAAGAATTTTTTTACAATTTTTAAAATTTTTTCTCCCCCTAAAATTGAAAACATCTTATTAAAATTGAAAATAAGAATCTTCCATTTTAACCATTTAACGACTTTTTACGAATGTGAACGCGAGACTACCATTTTGTTTGTGTGAAATATCACTCCTGTCTCTTGTCTCTCTGTTTGAACAACCACTGCTTCTGAAATGACCTTAGGCTTGAAGCTTGGTTATCCTGCACATTCAAACAATCTTTAATCAGTTTCGAATTGGAACCCAATCCATTCTAGATTTAGGTTTACCAAAATCATTAACATCTGAAATAAACAAACATTCACACTCTTTTTGATATTCAAACAATTTGATAGAACCTTTATTTGAAAATTTTTCTTTCTTTGATTTTTTAAATGTTTGAATTATCAATTTTTTCTCCACTGCTCTCTCTTTTGTCCTCAGATTTGTATCTGATGAATTCGTTTTACTTGACTGTGAGTAAAATGATTCATTAGAACTTTTATCTGATTTTTTAGACGTATATGAGGACAAAATCTTTTCCAAATACTCTCTAACTTTTTTTCTTTTTTTTCTCAATCTGTCTTTTTTGCCCTTGTGATAACTTGACTTTTTTTCTTTGGGCTTCTCTACAGTTTTCTCATTTTTCTTCTCTTTTTTCTTCTCCTCTGGTCTTTTCTCCCCCTGAGATTTAACTTATCTTCTTTTCAGATTAGTCGGACAATCCTTGGAAATATGACCTTTGATTTGACATTTATAGCATCTTCTCGTATCAAATCTCTTTTTCAGGCAGTTAACAGCAATGTGTCCACCAAATCCACAGTTGTAACACACTCTGTTATTGTACCAATCTCTCCATTTAGACCAAACACCCAATCTTTCCTGTTTCTTCTATAAAATTGATTTGACTTTGAAGCACTGTGATCCGACCTGCACCACTTATTCTCAAATTTTTTTGAGTTTTTATAATGATTGGATGACCGTACCGATGAGCTTTTATTTTTGTTTTGAAAATTTTTAGAATTTTGTTTTTCATGTTGTTTTTGTTCTCCATTCTGCTTAGAAGGTTTTTGCGATGAGCATTCACCTTTTTAGCAGATTGTAGAACAGTTTCTTGAAAATTTTCTTTTATTTTCAAAAATATTTCTTTTTATCATTTTCATCATCGGTATTATCATCACAATCCTTAATTATGACATTGTCATAATTTGCGACATTGTCACTTTTTGGAATTTCCTTTTTATTCTTATTGAACGGTTTAGGACATATCTGATCTAACATTACAGATGAAGTCACAAAACCTTTCAATTGTTTTTATAAATCATCAATGTTACTTTTTGCAATCTCAACATCTTGTTCAAGTTTTCTAATTTTTTCAAGATGCGAGTTTATTATATTTTGTTTTTCAATAACATTTTTATTCAAAACAGATTTATCATTTTCTAAAACTTTTATATTATTTTGAAAGTATTTCAGTAATTTTTTATTTTCTAAAAATTTTATTTGATTTTCAAAATTATTTTTATTTTCTTTTAACATTTTATTTTCTAATGACAAACATTCCAAATATTTCAAAAGTTTGACATTAATAGATTTGATTTTTTTACAATTTAAGCACACAGATTCAGTACACTTTGTGCAAGGTTTTTCGACCTCCACAATTTGTACCTTTACCACTTCTTTATCAACAAATTTTACCTCTGACTTTACCTTCTTGCTTTTAATCATCTCAGCACGCTCCAGATATTTAGCACGTAAAGCATTCCATAGCTTTTGTGCCGTATCACATTCTGGTAGCAGATTCAAGATATTTCCTTTCACCGACTGCTGTTTCAGATTAATCATTTTCTTTTCAGCAAAATAATCATCTTGTTGTTGAGTAAAATATTTGCACTTCTCCAGAATTTGCTGATTTTCATCTCTAGGAATGACATAACCTGTCTCAATCATGACCCAACTACGGAAATGCGTAGCTTTGACCCAGCTCTCAAATTTTCCTTTCCAAACATCATTTTCATTTATATTCATCAACATAGGAGGCTTCATGGACTCCATTTCGTTTTCCAAACTAATCTGTCGTTCAAAACACTTGAAAAATGATTAGCAAACAGACAATTTTAGCAAAACTGACGATATAATTGACAATCGGTATGTTAAAAACGTTTAAAAGTTTTCGGAAAACTGTCTTTAGCAGATTAGAGCTTTAAACTCGCCTCGTCGATACGATTCTAACGATATATAATGTCGATACATTTTTTTTAGAAACCTTGGACAAATTCAGTCGAACTTGTCACAGCGTGTGAAACTCAGCTATTTAACAAGTTCGGGCGAACTTGTATAACTTTCAAGAGAAACAAGCAAGTTCGGGCGAACATGTATAAGCTTGAAGAGAAACAAGCAAGTTCGGGCGAACTTGTACTAGATTTTCAACAAATTTTAATCAAGTTCGGGCGAACTTGATAAAATTTGATTGAAAAGTAAGCAAGTTCGAGCGAACTTAACCTAAAACCTTGAAAAATCAATCAAGTTTGGGCAAACTTAATGAAAAATGTGAATTTTTCAGTCAAGTTCGAGCGAACTTATGTTAAGTTCGAGCGAACTTGTGTTTTCAAACATGGTTTTTTCAATTTTGAGACATGAATTCGATTGTTTTAAGCTCTGATCTTTTCAAGGGTTTATCTATTATGGATTTTACGTATTATACTTGAAAATCAGTCCATTTTGTCCGTGAATTGTCCAAGAAAAGTTAAAAATAGAAGAAATGAGTAGAAGATGAGATGTTCTATGTCCAATGTCTTAAATTAGGCCAATCCTGCTCTGATACCACTTGTAGGAACGTCCACGAACAGCACGGGAACCTAAATTTGTTATCTAATGTCCAATTAGGCGAAAACTAATGACATGTTAATAAAATAACAAGAATTACTCATTTAAACGTTGTTTTCATTGATCTAAAGTCATATACATTGAGAACAAGATCCGACAGAGCTTCGGCGTCTCTGTGCCAAAATCTCTAACTCTTACAAATGAAAACCCAAGGAACTTATTCATAGGAACACGAGTTCGGCCATAAAAGACACAAGTTCGCCCGAACTTGCATAAGCAAGTTTGGCCGAACATGCATTACATGTTAACATCATGGGCGAACTTGGCCAAACAAGTTTGCTGATGAGACTGTAAGTTCGCCCAAACATGACCTAGTCAAGTTCGGCCATACTTGACCTTCCAAGCACCATACCAGCGAACTTGTCCAATTACATACATAAATACGCCTCGCTTCTAACACATTAAGCCCTATTCGCTCAAACTCGATACATAATGACGTTAATTGACGAGGTTACAGACATATGCACCAACAAATTTCTTTGACTTCGTTCCTGACTTGAACATATGATATAATGGTCTTTTTATCTTCACTGAGTTTCGCATTCATCCAGAAGTGACAAGTATGTGAAGGATAAGACACTGTGCGCTCTGTAATGGCTCTATGTATCAGACAATCTTTTAGGAACTTCAAAATGCTATCGTATTCCTTTAGCGATGGACACAACGCTTTATCGAGCGTGATATAAGTATTATGAAACTTAGAAAAATCCATAGAAATCACCCGCGCTGATACTTGAGCCTAAAAAATAACGCAAACCAATTAGCACGCATTACGAGAAAAATTACAAAAGTTTTTCAACACATTTTCATCAAGTTCAGGCGAACTTGATGTGATTTTAACAATCTGATTTAGTCAAGTTCACCCGAACATGCACTTCAAACATGTTCAATATCCTTTTGTAATTCGGGAGAACTTACACTCAACATTATTTTCAGATTTCAAAATTCAAGTTCGAGCGAACTTCCACTTTATTCATATGATTTGATTTAAACCTAAGTTCGGTCGAACATGTGTACCAAACAGATTTATATAGGTCTTATTAACAAGTTCGGTCGAACATGTCAACAAGTTCGGCCGAACTTGTTGTCATCTTCAACAAACCTGCAATTACAATACGTGACCAATCTGATCGATTCTAACCAAAACCATGGTCGATGTTTATTGAATAAGATTATTATCAGTCCAATTTGACCATACAAACCCTAGATCTATCATTATTAACAAGTTTTAGATCTAAGTTCATTGTTTCAGTCCAATTAACGGTTATAATCCCAAATTCTCACCTCTTCCATTGACAATGGTGTGCGAATCACCAAGATCAATATAAATTTTGGCAGTATAATGGCGTATTTTTGCCAATTTCACACAATCACTCAACTTTGGTTAAGTTTGCTCAGAGAGAAAGTTTCAGTGATAATGAGTTCGGCCGAACTTGCAAGGCATTTATACCTTTGCAAGTTCGGGCAAACTTGCAAGACCAAGTTAAAAGGCCCAAGCAAGTCCAGGCGAACTTATTCTTTCACAAACCAACCATTAACGCAAGTTCGGTCGACCGAACTATAAACAGAAAACTTTGAACTTTAAGCAAGTTCGGCCGAACTTGCTAAAACCCATTTCAAATTTTTAGTTTTTGCAATTTAGACCCTGAACTTTCCATTTTTTACCAGTTCTGAAAATACACTCAGTTGACCAAGTCCAAGCTAATGACCTTGGTTAACCGATTTGTCTGCCGAGTCCAAGTTAATGACCTCGGTTTGACCCATTACGAACAAACTGTTGATATTTTCAAAATCAAAGTTTCAAATTAATGAACTTTTCGTCGTTTTGGCTTTTCATATTTTACAGATTAGCTCCCAGCCCGTTGTCAATGAGATTCCCACCAGTTTAGGACCTTACCAGACTTTGAAGATCCGTTCTCCAACATTGGTTTGCTGAAAACAATGTAGAAACTGTGACAACCTGGAAACTTCTCATACTTTCGTGTACTATTGTTAACTAAATTCTTGTGCATGGCACTTGGAAATCTTTGTGTATGGCACTTGGGAACTTCTTGTAACTTCGCGTACCATTATTAACGAACTAACTCTTTGTGCGTGGCACTCTAAACATGTACGCTACATTCTAAACCGCGTTTACTCAATTTTCGGGACGAAAATTCTTTCAACATGGGGATAATGTGACATCCCGGGTTTTTCGGATAACTTAAACGCGACACTTGTCGAATAAAGTATATGCTAAGTATTAAACGTGTACGAGTTAATGAATACGTGATGTGTGTTTGTGTGATTGTTTTAGTTATAAAATAAGTATGGTAAATATGTACACAAACCAAACCAACCCAAGTCCTTGGCCGCGAGATTTAAACCTTAAACCTTAAGCCATTCTCGGCCAAGTGCAAATCAAACCAAACCAACCCGTGTGCAACCCAAACCCCAAACCCATTGCGAGAAAAAAAGTGAGAACAAAGATCAAACCCAAACCGACCCACCCAAGCCCTCGGCCGCAAGACACCAAACCGTGACCTTGTTGTCTCCTTGCGCTATATATACACACACCCATGCATGCTCTTTCACAACTCCAAAACCCTAAAAGAAAAACTGCCGTCGGCAGCCTTACTCTCGCCCCTTTTGATCGCGAACAGCTTCTTTCCTTCATCATCTCGATCTGATCCTTCACTTTCTCGGTCGCTAACAGCTTGTTGCTTTCAGTCCCTTTCAGTCTCGGTCGCAACAGCTTTTCCTTTTCTTTTCTTCCGGTCGCAGCAGCAGCCCTCGCCATCTTCATCCTCGGTCACAAGCAATCTTTGATCACCGGTCCCATATCTTAATCACGGTTCGTTTACCTTGTCATTAAAAGATTAAAATTTGTCATATGCTACAAGATAATATTCGGATACATGTGTTTTGATTGTGTTGTGTCGGATTGTTAATGCTAGATTAAGAGTTGGATGTTTGTTTAAAAATCTGAAATCATAGGCTATGTTTTGTTCATAAAAACTAGAGGTATGAATTAGGGTTGCATGGATGTGATATTGGTATTGATCTATGATTAGAAATCGGTTCTTGATCGCCTAGGTTAATCATATGAACGGCTGATGCGAGTTTATGATAATGATATGCTGAAACAGTTTGCTGAGTAATAGTTACAGCCGACTTCATCTGGCTGTAACTCGGTCATTAGTTGTCGAAAGACGGATTTTCTGATGTCTAGAACGTAGAGATTTGAATAACAAATCTAATGGCGCTGGATTCATATTTTTCTGAAGTCGTTTGATATTTTTAAAGGGCCAAATAAGTTCAGTAACTAAAGCTGTGAAAATCCTGAAATTTTGTTAGTTGTTTATCAAGTTGGATTTTATAATCAGTAGGGAGTTGAGTCATGAATTTTATACAACAACTAGGTAGGGAAATTTCCGGGCAACACCAACTAGAATTTTGTTAATTGGACGATCAGTGATTTTTAAATAAATTCTTCCGTGGACTGCAGTCAGAAAACGACAAATCTGACTGCAGCCTAGTATATTAATATTTATGGTTAAATGGTAAAGATTTAGGACTTGGAAAATTTATATAAATTTCTACAGTATAAATGGCACCTGCTGTAAAAATATTGGAATTTTTGGAACGTTGGAACTATTTTATAAAAATCCTAGAAAACAGCTGAATTATGAGTGTTAAGCTGAAATTTGATAACTTGTGATTGTGTGCACCAAATTGTTGCATGGATTGGATTATGATCATGATAAGTTGTTTTGATCACTAGGTTCACATGAGGATACTTGCATGCATGTTTGAGTGTTAGATATATTGTTTGTGTGTATCACTTTGTGCGTAAATTAAGTGTAGAATTTGTATTGGTGTGTTCACACACTGACGTGAAATAAATTGGTTTGTTAGGACGCAATTAGCGGTCCCATCCTTTACGACTTCTTTGCTACACTAACCGAGCAACAAAAGGTGAGTTCACGGCCCCTAACTTTATCCGGTTTTTAAACAACAGGGGGAGAAACATGTGTACACTCTTCAAACTCAATCTCTTTACGTTATACGAAATTAACGTCACATAACTATTCGGTAACTAAGTTGATGTTAATGTAATGTTATGGTCACTAAGCAGCTTTATCACTTAAGTCCTCGTCAATCTCTCGGATCGTTAGTATTGGGTTTAATAGCGGGGGAATTAAAGTAGTACTACTGGGCCCGACAAGCCCCATCCGAGCTAGTCGCGCTAGCCGACCGGGTATGGTCAACGGGTGAATAATTTGGCCTAACTTCGCCATGGTCAGTGATAGGCCTGGCAACACGGAGGCACAACAGTCAGCTTCGATCGCGAACTCTTACGTGACATGACTTTAGGCTAGCTACCTATATATGTTAACATTGAACTTAATTACGAAACAACTATATTATCCCGGGTTGAGGATAATGGAAACGACAACGTATTATTCCTGGTTGGAATAATGGAAACAACAACTATATTATCCCGGGTTGAGGATAATGGAAGCAACAACTTATTATTCCGGGATTGGAATAATGGAACCAACACGTTATCCCGGGTTAGGGATAACGGGGAAAACAAACTATAACCGAACAAACGAATTTATGAAAACCTGTGAACTCACTCATCTTTAATGTTGACACTTGTTTCTTTACATGTTTCTCAGGACGCTAGGAGCTCTAGGTGCACGCACATGCATTGAACAAGACATCTTTTATCGAGTCTTATTTACAAATATTGTTTTGGGTTTTTCATTTGTTTTGGCGTTTGTGTTGGCGCCCGCTTCACTACTTATTTATGCTTCCGCTCAACTTTAAAAACTGATGCTTCCGCTAAATATTGGTAACTAATCAAGACAATATAAAATCTACGTCAAATGATTTTTGAAAACGTATTATCAAATCATATAGAGTCGTTCGATGTACTAGTGTTTCAGATTCTGGTTTGTTCACACGCCTCGCGGTAAAACTCCGCAAGTGGAAATTGAGGGTGTGACAGATTGGTATCAGAGCCACTAGCTATAGAGAACCAGGTTTGCATTAGAAGTAGACCTAAACTATAGCTGAATACACGACACTAGACGTAGCTTGGCACCGAACTGTTATATCTTGTTATGCAATATACCACAACTGTGTTATGTAGATTATGACTTAATAATAAGAAATGAAAACAACTCGTAACTAACTACACGACCTACAGGCAATGTCATCATCATCATCGTCATCATCATCCGACAAACTTACGCCACCAAGAGCGCCAGGAAAGGCACCTATGGTGGAACCCTTACCATCTTATGGCGTGGAGACACGCTCAACTGCGAGGAAAAGGCTCGCTCTAGGGGAGGAGTCGTCATCACGCCCAATCATTGCTGTGCCGGTTGAACCGGTTAACCCTGTAGAAGTAGGAATTGACCTACTTAGAATCATATTACATAAACAACAAGCACAGTTAGAAAGAATGCAGGAAACCATCCTAGCACAAGGATGGATGATCCGACAACTGACAGGTAAAACCGACTCGCTCGAGGAAGAGCATCATACGAGTAAGATAGCTCGTAACACCTTAGCCAGAGATCTGCGTGCTGAGCAGATAAGAGCCGACTGGCTCGAGGACAGAGTCCTGGAGAATAGTTGGAACATTCAGGAGCTACAGGAAAATCAAGCACCTGCACCAGCACCGGCCCCTCCAGTGCCGGTAGAGGAGGATCCGGAAGAGGATCCAGAGGAGGACCCTGAGGAGGATCCAGAGGAGGATCCGGAGGAGGACCCAGCTGTAGAAGCTGGAAATGCCGCGCAGGATGACGGCAACGACAGTGACTTGGGGGATGGAGACGTAGACGACTGACACGTCTCGCTTATTTTATTTACTTCCCTTCAGTTTATTTATTTTCCCACTTGTGTTTAAACTTGAGACTTTATAGCGAATTCATATGTTTGATTTACACTTTTGTAAGACGTTGAAATTTCAGTTAATCAAGTACTTCTTTTGACTATTTAATATATTGAGTTGACATAACTTGATAATTATTAAAGTACGAAGTAGGATAACTATAGTGGATATATAGACTTATCCGGGTGTGTTTGTGTGTGTTTCGAAGATCTAAATGGCAACTGGACGACGTGGAAACCTTAACTTAACGCCAGAAGAGCTAGCTGCCATGATTCAAGAGCACGTGAACGCAGCTTTAGCGGGTGTTCAGAACCAACCGGCAGCAGGAGGGGCTTTAACCCCTACAAGATGTTCCTCGACGCGAAACCAAGCAAATTCTCGGGGGCGGAAGGACCCATTGGACTGGTCCGCTGGATAGAAAAATCTGAATCCGTATTTGAAATGTGCAACTGTCTAGAGGCCAACAAGGTCAAATATGCAGCCTCAACACTGGAAGATGGGGCACTGACATGGTGGAATGCACAGGTCCAAACGCGTGGACTTATTGCTGCCAATGCAATGGCCTGGGCCGAGTTCATGGCCCTAATCAAAGAGGAGTACTGTCCACGAGACAGAGTGCAACAGTTGGAGCAAGCCTTATGGAACCACAAGATGGTGGGATCTGAAATTGAAGCTTACACAGCAAAACATCATGACTTGGTATTTCTGTGTCCCGATTTGGCCAACACTGTGGAGAAAAGACTCGAGTTCTATCTCGGGGGTCTGGTTCCGGAGATTCAGGGTATGGTAATGGCTAGTAACCCTGCAACTGAACATCAAGAAATCCGACTGGCTCACAAACTCACCGATAAGGCGGTGGATCAAAAGAAGTTGCCAGCACGGGGTACAACTGAAGTTGCCCCTGATAACAAAAGAAAGTTTGAAGACTCGTCTGCTCGACAGTCTTCGTCATCTCAGCCACAACAGGGGAGCCAGAAACGGTTCAATCATTACAACAGCCACAGGGGTCACCAAAATCAACCCGTCAACAACAACAACAACCAGAATGCAGGCGGCTACGCAGGTCGAAAGCCGCAGTGCAACCGCTGTAATCTCCATCATAACGGCCCTTGTGCCGGAAATCGCTGCCAACGATGTGGCAAGATGGGACATGCGGCAAAGGATTGTCGTGGGGAAATCATGTCCCGACAGAATCAAAATCAACCCCAGGGTCAGCAGCAGGGTATTAACCGGGGATGCTATCAGTGTGGTAGTACTGCTCACTTCAGAAGAGACTGCCCACAGCTGCGTAACAACAACAATAATGGTGGAAACAACCACAACCACAATAACCACAACAACAATAATAACAACAACAATAATGGGAACGGTGGCACAGGAGGTACCAAAGGTCGCGCATTTACATTGGGCCGCGGAGAGGCCAGAAACGACTCGAACGTGGTCACCGGTAAGTTTCCCCTTAATGAACATTTTGCTACTGTGCTTTTTGATACGGGTGCGGATATGAGCTTTATATCTGAGTCTTTTAGGAAGAACCTAAATCTCACGCTTAAACCATTAGAGACCCCTTATGTTATAGAATTAGCCGATGGTAATTCTGTAGATGTGACCCATATAGTATCCGGCTGTCAACTCCAACTCGCGGGTCACACTTTTACCATTGATTTGATGACAACTACCTTGGGTAGTTTTGACATGGTAGTCGGAATGGACTGGCTATCCGACGTCCGGGCTGAAGTTCTCTGCTTCGAAAAATCTATCCGTATTCCGCTCTCGAACGACGAAATCTTGACGGTACAAGGCGATAAGGCAAGCGCCGTCACCAACATCATCTCTTACATGCAAGCGCAGAAGTATCTTCGGAGGAAGAACTCCTTCGCTTTACTCGCACTGATTACCGAACAGCCTAAGGACGAGAAACGCATAGAAGACATCCCTGTCGTCCGTGATTTTTCCGATGTATTCCCAGAAGAACTACCTGGTCTTCCACCCCATCGACAATTGGAGTTTGAAATTGAATTGGCGAACAATGCAACTCCTATCGCCAAGGCTCCGTACCGCCTAGCTCCAGCCGAGCTGCAAGAGTTGTCTACCCAACTTCAGGAGCTATTAGAAAAAGGATTTATCCGACCAAGCGTTTCGCCATGGGGAGCTCCAGTCCTTTTTGTCAAGAAGAAGGACGGGACTTTCCGCATGTGCATCGACTACAGGGAACTCAACAAGGTTATTATCAAGAACCGATACCCGTTACCTCGCATCGACGATCTCTTCGACCAACTTCAAGGGTCAAGCTACTACTCTAAAATTGATCAACGGTCCGGTTATCATCAGCTACGCGTCAGGGAGGAGGACATCGCCAAGACGGCATTTCGTACTCGGTATGGCCATTATGAGTTCTTGGTCATGCCCTTCGGTCTAACCAACGCACCTGCGGTGTTCATGGACCTCATGAACCGTGTGTGTAAACCATATCTCGACAAATTTGTCATTGTGTTCATCGATGACATACTCATCTACTCCAAAAGTGAAAAAGAACATGCTGAACACCTACGATTACTGCTAGGATTACTTCAACAGGAAAAGCTATATGCCAAGCTTTCGAAGTGTGATTTCTGGATTCGGGAAGTTCAGTTTCTCGGGCATATCGTGAATGAAAGGGGTATCCACGTGGACCCTGCCAAGATTGAAGCCATCAAAAACTGGGAAGCACCCAAGACACCGACGGAGATCCGCCAATTTTTGGGATTGGCTGGTTACTACAGACGTTTCATCGAGGGGTTTTCAAAGATCGCACAACCGCTTACCACCCTCACCTAGAAAGGCATCAAGTATGCTTGGGGTGACAAGCAAGAAGCAGCATTTCAATTGCTGAAATAGAAACTTTGCAGTGCACCCATTCTGTCCTTGCCGGAAGGAACAGATGACTTTGTAGTATATTGTGATGCTTCCATTCAGGGATTGGGATGCGTACTCATGCAACGTGATAAGGTCATCGCGTATGCATCGCGACAACTGAAGGTTCACGAGAAAAACTACACGACGCATGACCTGGAATTGGGAGCAGTAGTGTTTGCACTTAAGATTTGGAGACACTACCTCTATGGAACGAAGTGCACAATCTTTACAGACCACAAGAGCCTCCAACACATCTTTGATCAGAAAGAGTTGAACATGCGACAGCGTCGCTGGGTCGAACTCTTGAACGATTATGAGTGTGCCATTCGGTATCACCCGGGTAAAGCTAACATGGTAGCTGATGCCCTCAGTAGGAAGGAACACTTGAAACCTCATCGTGTACGAGCATTACAACTCACTATTCATTCGGGGCTACCCGAACAAATACGCGACGCCCAGTTAGAAGCAGTTAAGGAGGAAAACATCAAAGCCGAATCGGTGGGAAAAATGGAACGCGATTGGGAAGTAAAACCCAATGGAGCCCGGTATTTCATGAATCGCATATGGGTACCTCTCTACGGAAACCTCAGAGAGCTAGTCATGGATGAAGCTCACAAATCCCAATACTCTTTCCATCCGGGTTCGGATGATGTATCAAGACCTTAAAGCTGCGTATTGGTAGCCCAACATGAAAGCCGATATAGCCATCTACGTAAGCAAGTGTTTGACTTGTGCAAAAGTCAAGGTAGAGTATCAAAAGCCATCGGGGCTACTCCAACAACCTGAGATCCCAGTGTGGAAATGGGATCAGATCTCAATGGATTTCATCACTAAACTCCTGTGAACTTTGGGTGGTTGCGATACCATCTGGGTAATTGTGGATCGTTTAACTAAGTCTGCACACTTCCTAGCTATTAAAGAAACAGATAAGATGGAGAAGTTGACTCGCATCTACATAAAGGAAGTAGTTTCTCGGCACGGAGTGCCAACATCCATCATCTCAGACAGAGATGCTCGCTTCACGTCCAACTTCTGGCAGTCACTCCAGAAAGCGTTAGGAACCCGCTTAGATATGAGCACAGCTTATCACCCTCAGACTGACGGTCAAAGTGAAAGGACCATACAAACCTTGGAAGACATGCATAGGGCATGCGTCGTAGACTTCGGAAATAGTTGGGAAATCCACCTGCCTCTAGTAGAATTCTCATATAACAACAGTTATCATACGAGTATTTCGGCAGCACCGTTTGAGGCATTATACGGTCGTAAATGTAGATCACCGGTCTGTTGGGCAGAAGTTGGTGACAGTCAACTCACAGGCCCTGAGTTAATACTTGAGGCTACTGAAAAGATTGTACAAATCAGAAACCGCATGGCGGCGGCACGAGATCGACAGAAAAGCTACGCTGATCAACGACGCAAACCGCTCGAATTTCAAGTAGGCGACCGCGTCCTACTAAAGGTGTCACCCTGGAAGGGTGTAATCCGCTTTGGAAAATGGGGCAAACTAAACCCACGGTACGTAGGCCCGTTTGTAATCTTGAAACGTATTGGACCCGTAGCTTATCAATTAGACCTTCCTGCCGAACTCAGTGGAGTTCACAACGTATTTCACGTGTCAAATCTGAAGAAGTGTCTATCAGATGAAACCCTAGTCATTCCATTGGATGAGATCCAAGTGGATGAACAACTACACTTCGTGGAACAGCCTATCGAGATCATGGATCGTGAGATCAAGACTCGAAGGCACAGCAAAATTCCGATCGTTAAGGTTCGTTGGGACTCTAAGCGTGGACCGGAGTTCACGTGGGAAAGAGAGGACCAAATGAAAAGCAAATACCCACACCTCTTCGCAACTGAGCAGCAATCTAACGATACCAGTAACTAAATTTTCGGGACGAAAATTCTTTCAACATGGGGATGATGTGACAACCTGGAAACTTCTCATACTTTCGTGTACTATTGTTAACTAAATTCTTGTGCATGGCACATGGAAATCTTTGTGTATGGCACTTGGGAACTTCTTGTAACTTCGCATACCATCATCAACGAACTAACTCTTTGTGCGTGGCACTCTAAACATGTACGCTACATTCTAAACCGCGTTTACTCAATTTTTGAAACGAAAATTCTTTCAACATGGGGATAATGTGACATCCCGGGTTTTTCGGATAACTTAAACGAGACACTTGTCGAATAAAGTATATGCTAAGTATTAAACGTGTACGAGTTAATGAATACGTGATGTGTGTTTGTGTGATTGTTTTAGTTATAAAATAAGTATGGTAAATATGTACACAAACCAAACCAACCCAAGTCCTTGGCCGCGAGATTTAAACCTTAAACCTTAAGCCATTCTCGGCCAAGTGCAAACCAAACCAAACCAACCCGTGTGCAACCCAAACCCCAAACCCATTGCGAGAACAATTGTGAGAACAAAGATCAAACCCAAACCGACCCACCCAAGCCCTCGGCCGCAAGACACCAAACCGTGACCTTGTTGTCTCCTTGCGCTATATATACACACACCCATGCATGCTCTTTCACAACTCCAAAACCCTAAAAGAAAAACTGCCGTCGGCAGCCTTACTCTCGCCCCTTTTGATCGCGAACAGCTTCTTTCCTTCATCATCTCGATCTGATCCTTCACTTTCTCGGTCGCTAACAGCTTGTTGCTTTCAGTCCCTTTCAGTCTCGGTCGCAACAGCTTTTCCTTTTCTTTTCTTCCGGTCGCAGCAGCAGCCCTCGCCATCTTCATCCTCGGTCACAAGCAATCTTTGATCACCGGTCCCATATCTTAATCACGGTTCGTTTACCTTGTCATTAAAAGATTAAAATTTGTCATATGCTACAAGATAATATTCGGATACATGTGTTTTGATTGTGTTGTGTCGGATTGTTAATGCTAGATTAAGAGTTGGATGTTTGTTTAAAAATCTGAAATCATAGGCTATGTTTTGTTCATAAAAACTAGAGGTATGAATTAGGGTTGCATGGATGTGATATTGGTATTGATCTATGATTAGAAATCGGTTCTTGATCGCCTAGGTTAATCATATGAACGGCTGATGCGAGTTTATGATAATGATATGCTGAAACAGTTTGCTGAGTAATAGTTACAGCCGACTTCATCTGGCTGTAACTCGGTCATTAGTTGTCGAAAGACGGATTTTCTGATGTCTAGAACGTAGAGATTTGAATAACAAATCTAATGGCGCTGGATTCATATTTTTCTGAAGTCGTTTGATATTTTTAAAGGGCCAAATAAGTTCAGTAACTAAAGCTGTGAAAATCCTGAAATTTTGTTAGTTGTTTATCAAGTTGGATTTTATAATCAGTAGGGAGTTGAGTCATGAATTTTATACAACAACTAGGTAGGGAAATTTCCGGGCAACACCAACTAGAATTTTGTTAATTGGACGATCAGTGATTTTTAAATAAATTCTTCCGTGGACTGCAGTCAGAAAACGACAAATCTGACTGCAGCCTAGTATATTAATATTTATGGTTAAATGGTAAAGATTTAGGACTTGGAAAATTTATATAAATTTCTACAGTATAAATGGCACCTGCTGTAAAAATATTGGAATTTTTGGAACGTTGGAACTATTTTATAAAAATCCTAGAAAACAGCTGAATTATGAGTGTTAAGCTGAAATTTGATAACTTGTGATTGTGTGCACCAAATTGTTGCATGGATTGGATTATGATCATGATAAGTTGTTTTGATCACTAGGTTCACATGAGGATACTTGCATGCATGTTTGAGTGTTAGATATATTGTTTGTGTGTATCACTTTGTGCGTAAATTAAGTGTAGAATTTGTATTGGTGTGTTCACACACTGACGTGAAATAAATTGGTTTGTTAGGACGCAATTAGCGGTCCCATCCTTTACGACTTCTTTGCTACACTAACCGAGCAACAAAAGGTGAGTTCACGGCCCCTAACTTTATCCGGTTTTTAAACAACAGGGGGAGAAACATGTGTACACTCTTCAAACTCAATCTCTTTACGTTATACGAAATTAACGTCACATAACTATTCGGTAACTAAGTTGATGTTAATGTAATGTTATGGTCACTAAGCAGCTTTATCACTTAAGTCCTCGTCAATCTCTCGGATCGTTAGTATTGGGTTTAATAGCGGGGGAATTATAAGTAGTACTACTGGGCCCGACAAGCCCCATCCGAGCTAGTCGCGCTAGCCGACCGGGTATGGTCAACGGGTGAATAATTTGGCCTAACTTCGCCATGGTCAGTGATAGGCCTGGCAACACGGAGGCACAACAGTCAGCTTCGATCGCGAACTCTTACGTGACATGACTTTAGGCTAGCTACCTATATATGTTAACATTGAACTTAATTACGAAACAACTATATTATCCCGGGTTGAGGATAATGGAAACGACAACTTATTATTCCTGGTTGGAATAATGGAAACAACAACTATATTATCCCGGGTTGAGGATAATGGAAGCAACAACTTATTATTCCGGGATTGGAATAATGGAACCAACACGTTATCCCGGGTTAGGGATAACGGGGAAAACAAACTATAACCGAACAAACGAATTTATGAAAACCTGTGAACTCACTCATCTTTAATGTTGACACTTGTTTCTTTACATGTTTCTCAGGACGCTAGGAGCTCTAGGTGCACGCACATGCATTGAACAAGACATCTTTTATCGAGTCTTATTTACAAATATTGTTTTGGGTTTTTCATTTGTTTTGGCGTTTGTGTTGGCGCCCGCTTCACTACTTATTTATGCTTCCGCTCAACTTTAAAAACTGATGCTTCCGCTAAATATTGGTAACTAATCAAGACAATATAAAATCTACGACAAATGATTTTTGAAAACGTATTATCAAATCATATAGAGTCGTTCGACGTACTAGTGTTTCAGATTCTGGTTTGTTCACACGCCTCGCGGTAAAACTCCGCAAGTAGAAATTGAAGGTGTGACAGAAACAAAATCTTTTTGTATTTTTTTAAGTTTATGCTAAAACACACTGAAAATCTTTTTGGTTTTAATCTGTAAAGCTGATAAACTATGTACAGATCTATGTAAACCATGTACAAACATATTTACAGACATAATTTTGTGAATTCGTGTCTAAGGATCATATCTGTTAATTGAGACATATCACCAGTACCGTTGACCTTTAGATGACTTTAAGTTTTAAACTCGTTTACCTAGATTGTCGATATGTTGGTCCTTTTAAACTTTACCACGTTTCTCAACTGTTCAAAGATATGTTAAGGTATGATTTATGAGACTTGACTTTTCTGCGGTTCCCACTTCTTGAATATACTCCCGTATCAAGATTCCCTAGATTTCATCTTACAGGTGAATATAGCGTAATTGATATTTGTATCCAGGTTAATGCGAGACCTTGAGAGCTCAGGTTAGTACTACCGTACAGACAACGAGATGAAGGCTTGTCTTTAGGGTGTGTTCCAATTAAGGAATCTTTTTAGCACTGCAAATGATTAGATCTTTTGATACTTTTCAAGTTTGCATGCAGTTTAGGGGTTTATAACGAAAGTATTATAGAAGTTCTAGGCTATTGCTTCCGCAAATTCAGAAGAACTTGTATAATACCCCAGATATCAACTATCTATAAAGACCTTGTATCTCAGAATCAGGAAATCTCTCAAACAAAATTTCGGAGTACTAAGTCCATATATCCAAGATGTGTTAATCCACAAGATTAAGCAGTTGTAAAATTTAGTTTATATCTCTAAAACAGTTTACTGAACGTGTTAAGCCTATCGACACATCCACAGTAATACTTGTTTATCACTTTTAAACTTTACATTTCTTTAGCACACTGTGATAGTCCACTGATGTACTATCATTTCCTTTTTGTGACATCGAATTCTTTTTGTCTTTTTCAATGTTTTTGTACTTTTTGCTTTTGCTTTTTTATATGTTTTTGAATTTTAAAATTTTCAAATGTTTTTGTATTTTCTCTAACGTTTCTCCCCCTAAAATAAAAAAGGTAGACAAATATTTTTGTATTTTAGTTTTTAATAAAATTCTAAACTAGAAAGATATAGACAAACCAATGTGGATCACGCGAACTTGTCGTCCGATCCGTATTCAACCTCAGCATCCGCACCTGTCAGAAAATTTTTCATACCATTAATTCTCAACAAGTATTTAAACCGTGATAAAGAAAAATGGTTTGGTATAAAAATCAGCCTTTGTTCGTCCGTGTGGATTTTTTCTATTCGCACCAACATCTTTTCGTAGCAGTCACGAATGAAGTGATAACGAATTTCAATGTGTTTAGTGCGTGAGTGATGAACCGGATTTTTGGTTATATCAATGGCTGCCTTATTATCAACATACAGCGGAGTGTCGAGAAATTGCAGACCATAGTCTCTCATCTGCTGTTGTATCCACAGAATCTGTGAACAACAGCTGGAGGCCGAGATATACTCAGCTTCACAGGTAGAGAGAGCGACCGTAGTCTGTTTCTTACACTGCCAGGTTACCATTCTTGTTCTGAAGAACTGGTATCCTGCTGTAGTCGATTTTGAATTCAACTTATCTACGCCAAAATCAGAATCAGCATATCCTGCAAAATCGAAGTTATCATTCTTCGGTTACCACAAGCCGGTGCTTGGACATCCCTTCAAGTATCTGAAGATTCGCTTCATGATTTGCATGTGTGATATTCTCGGGCTAGACTGATATCTGGCGCAAAGGCAGGTAGGATACATGATATCTGGGCGCGATGCCATCAGATAAGTCAGCGATCCTATCATTGATCTGTAGAGCATCTCTTTAACTTTGGTTCTAGTTTCGTCGATGCAAATCCCGTGATTAAGAGCATGAGGAGTAGATAACGGCTTCGAGCTTTCCATATCAAACTTCTTCAATATGTCGTGCACATACTTGGTCTGATGAATGAAAATACCGTCTGGAAGTTGATCTACTTGCAATCCGAGGCAGAATTTCATTTCGCCCATTGAAGACATTTCGAACTTCTTCTTCATGATGCCCTCAAACTCCTTGCAAAGACTATCATTCGTTGATCCAAAGATGATGTTGTCCACATAGATTTGAACTATAATAAGATGACTACCAACTTCTCTGGTGAAGAGAGTACTATCCACAGTTCCCCTGACAGATCCGTTTCCCACGAGATGTTGCGATAACGTCTCGTACTAAGCTCTCGGGGCTTGGTGTAATCCGTAAAGTGCTTTATCAAGAAGATATGCTTTCTTTTTGTTGAGTGGATCGACAAACCCCGGTGGTTGTCCGACGTACACCTTCTCGCATAATTTTCCGTACAGAAAAGCTGATTTGACATCCAACTGATAGACTTTAAATCCTTTCCATGATGCGAATGCAAGAAATATTCGAATGGATTCTATGAGAGTTACTGGTGCATAGACTTCCGTGTAGTTTATCCCTTCCTGCTGGTGAAATCCCTTGACAACAAGCCGAGCTTTGTTTCGAACCATAACCCTCGATCGTCTCGTTTGCATTTAAAGACCCATTTAGTATCAGTTGCTTTCTGATTTTCAGGTAGGTCTACAAGTGTCCACACTCCTAACTTCTCAAACTGTAACAGTTCCTCTTGCATTGCTTGAACCCAGTTTTCGTCGCCTAAAGTTTCAGAAACACTCTTTGGCTCTATCTGGTATATGAAACATGAATAGTAGCAATACTCTTAAATTGGAGCAACACGAGTATAGAAACAACTCAAAGCTTTGTTTATTTGACTCCGTGTTCTCACACCAGCTTGTAATTCGCCTATTCTAGAATTTGACAGATGATAAGAATATGATCTTGGCATCACTTCACCTAGAACAACCATAGTATTCTCTTGATTTGTGATATTTTGATCTACCACTACTTCAACTTCAGGAGCACTACTCGGGCTTGCAGATTCATTCATTAAACTTGTAATCTGCTCTGCTTCTTCATCTTAAGAAGATTCTCCATCGGCATCGAATGTTGGAGCCTCGTCCGAGTTTGAACTCTGTGCTTCAGAAAGATTAGGAATCACTGTAGTATTGACTGGTTCTGTAGTCGGTGTCACTTGTTCTGTCTGAGTTTCTTGACCACCGCTATTACTTGAACTGGCACCAGAAAAAGATGATCCCAACATGGGTTGATTAACCACAATTGGTCTGACGATTTGCTCTTCATTTGCTGATTGATGAAGATAATAAAGAGCTGCAATTTCTTCATCGGATGGTTCTTCAGGTAAATCAAATGATTTCCACAAGTCTTGATAGTTGAATAACCATGCATCACCTTTTCTCTGGACAGGATCCGTATAGTTAAAACAATCAACATGCTGTGATTCAATTACCTTTCTTAACGAGGGAACATAAACTCTTTGCAGTGGACTTGCATATCCAACAAAGAAACCTTGGAGTGATTTAGCTCCAAATTTTCCATCTTGATCGATTACAGTACATGGCGCTCCAAATGGTTCTAAGAACTTCAAATTGGGTTTCCGTCGGTTGATCATCTCAAAACAGGTCTTCTTCGTTGGTTTTACTGTTAAGACTCTATTAAGTGTGTAACAAGCCGTTGCAACTGCTTCACTCCAGAAGCTGACTGGAAGCTTTGAGTCTGCAAGCATGGTTCTTGCAGTTTTGATTAAAGTTCTGTTCTTTCTTTCAGCGACACCGTTTTGCTGCGGAGTGTAGGGTGCACTAAACTCGTGCAAAATCCCTTTAGCTTTGCAGAATTCCCTCATTTTTGTGTTTTTGAACTCATTACCGTTGTTACTTCTAATGCGTCTCACCGGAAGATGGTACAGGTTCTCAAGTTTCTTGAAAAGAATCACTAAGTTTTTAAAGTCTCATCTTTTGATCCTTGGAAGAATACCCACGAGTATCGGGAATAATCGTCTGTGACTACCAAGCAGTAGAGATCTCCAGAGATGCTTCGGACATTTACTAGACCGAAGAGATCCATATGAAGTCTTTCGAGCGGCAACTTTATCGAAGTGAGAATCTTTCTTGGATGAGATTTCTTGATCTGCTTTTCCTTTTTACACTCGAGGCAATCATCTGTCATACGAAAACCTTTCAGATTCACACCTTCCACCAAATCATTAAGCACCAAATGATTCATCTTTTTCAGTTGAATGTGGCCCATCTTTTTGTGCCATAAGATTGACTCCTTTTCAGTAGCTTTTGAAACAAAACATTGTGCCGTTTTTGAAGAAGTAGTAGCATTTCCCATGTCAAGAACATACAAATCATTCTCTCTTGGTGCACGCATGAGTATCCACTCGTCTGGTATTTTGAATCCTGGTTTGTTGATCATTCATTCTTTATCATTGAAGTGGACAGTAAACTTAATATCACAAATTTGAGAAATACTCAGAAGATTGTTCTCAAGCTCCGCAATGTAGTTCACTTGATCAAATGAAACAAGTCCATTTGAGAGCTTTCCCTCGGCGACAATCCTTCCACCTTGGTTTCCAGCAAATCCAACATGTCCGCCATTGATAGCTTTGATGTCGAGCAAGAGCGCTTTCATTTCTGTCATATGTCGGGAAGCTCCACTATCCAGAATCCACTTGGAAAGTACGGATCTCTGGAGCCCCTGCACATTTCAACAATTAGTTAAACAGTGCAACCCAAGCCTTCTTGGTCTTGGGTTGAATTGGATAACCATCATCGTAATCAAATTCACACTTGTCAGCATAATCAAATTCATATTCATCATCTGGATTTTCTACGATGTTTATGTTTGAAAACTTCACTTTCTTTTTATCTTTCAAACATTTGACATTTTCAATTTTGATTTCAGATTTAGATTCTTTCATGTTATCACTAGTCTTAACAGTCTCAGACTTAGTGATTTCAGATTTTGATTCTTTCATGTTGTCATTAGTCTTAACAGGCTCAAACTTAGTGATTTCAGATATTGGCAACTTCCTTTTTGCAATCCAGGCTTGTGATTTTATGTTAGCCTTTTTGATGTAAAACTTTGTTTCGTTTGCTTTTGAAGATTTACCTTTTTCGAAAATTGAATTTGCAAACTTCTTTTCAGATTTAGGTTTATCTTCAGGTTTTGATTCGTTCCTTTCAAAATCGTGACCGGTTTTACAAACTCTGGTTGCTTTGGTTTCGCAACATCTGAATTTTCTTTCTTTCGAAGATAAGCCGGTTTTGATTTCGGACACTTCCGTGCAATATGACTAACTTCGTTGCACTTGAAGCAAATCCGATTATCATGTGAGTGTCCACTAGTGGATTTTACACCACTTGTGGCTTTCGCTTTATCTCGAAGTTCTTCATGTTTCTTAAACTCGTCGTTTGATTGTTTCCCAATCAAACTCTCCTCATGAATCGTGTTTGTCCCATAAACAAATTTCATGTTTTTATCTTTGTACTCGTGAAATGGTGACATTTTCTTAACCAGTTCTTCTTCCTCATCTAGACCCAACCCAACTATCCGGTTTTCTGGATGATCCCACCCTTTCTTTGGTAGTTATTGTAATTTCTTTTGGGTTTAGAATAGAATTTCGTTTCATTTTTCTCCAGGTCATCTGATGTGACTTCAACCAGTGTAAACAGTTTATCCAATTGATCTTCTTTGACATTCCGAATCGGAAAGCTGTCATCAAAGTATAATCTATCAGATTCCTTAACCTTGTACATGACCACGTTAGGATCATCACATAGATTATCTTCCGATGATGTATCGTCATCTTCGGAATTTGAGTCAGAACTGTTCAAACTCGAGGTGGCGCTCTCAAAGCTGCCATATTCAGACGTTCAGAACATTTTCAACCACCTTTTTCACTACCGCATTGTCATCATCGGATTCAGTATAGACTACATCAATGTTCTCTGGCAACTCATTTTTCTTTTCAGAAAACAACTCAATGTTGAGTGCCTTATCCATCCCATCAACGATTTTGCGACAATACTTCTCGCATAGGGGAGGAGGAACATTGCTGTATTCTTTACCAATTTTCTTTTTAGGTTTTTCTTTCGGTGAAATTGTAGGAAGAATGTGATCAATGACATATGCGTTAGTTGTGTAACTTCTTATAAGTTGTTGAACACGTTCTGTTTCAATTTTCATGTCCTGGAGTTGTTGTTTAGTTTCAGCAATGGTGTTGATATAGATGTTTATTGCTTTTTGTTTATCCATTACTGTACTTTTCAACATTTTTATAGTATTGTGTTGTTCAATATTATTTCTATCGAGCCTGCCATAATCATCTTTCATTTTGTCATACGCTTCCTTCATTGTACGATAATTGTATTTGAAATGTTCATTATGTACATTGAGTTCAGCGATGATTTGTGATTTTTTGGCGCATTCAGCACTTGGCTCGATACATTTTGTGCAAGGTTTTACAACCTCCACAACTTGCACTTTGACAACTTCCTTTACCACTGGACGTACCTTGGTTAGATTCGCCATCATAGCTTTATTGGCAAAGTCCTTGAGATTTTAAGCAGTTACTTCTTGAACAACATCAATAACTTCTTCATTCGATTTCTCCTTGATGACTTGCTCTTGAGAACTTCCATCAAAGTTACCTGCAAAACTAGAAGATGAATCAGGAGTTAAAATGCCCTGTGTCTTCATGTGAAGACACATTTCTTCTTCTTCCTGATGTTGCAGATACTGTTCTAGTAAAGCATTTTCAATCGCTGCTGCTTCTTCGGCAGAAGTATCTTCAACGATCTCAGCCATCAATGCAACTCCGGTCTTCTTACCGATATAAGAATTCCAATCGAAGCCATCATCTTCGTTCGAAGCAACCATTGCCTTCTTAGTGTTGTTACTGTTTAGTTTCTCTTGGATTTCAACCAGTGTCTTCTTTGGAAAAGGCTTGTATTGAAGAGATTTCTTATAATACTCGTTGCCTCCACCAAATGGACCCTGATTTCCCGTTGCTTCAGGGTTTTTGCATTCTCTCTTGAAATGCCCTTTCTGTCGGCATCTAAAACAAGTGACCTTTGATTTGTTGAACCCTAGCTTGTTGCTTGAATTTCTGATATCTCGGCCTGTGAGTGCAACAAACTTTGTCACCCTTTGAATGATAGAAGCTAGTGACCACTTGATATCCATCCATCAGTTCAAGCTCTTCTTCGTCTACCTGATCGTAGTCTTCGGCGGTCATTTTGGGATTGCCGATCTTTCCAACTACAAGACTTTCATATGATTCTAGAACAGTGGCGAGAAGTGACATATGTTGTTTTGCAACTTGCTCAGAAACAACATTGTTTAGATTTACAACAATGTTACACTTGTACACATTTGAATAAGAATTTGTTTGTTGATTCTGATTTGCTTGACTCTGATTAGAAGCATTTGATCCTGTGCTTAAGAACGAAGAGCTTTGTGGACTTTGGTCATATTGAGGTTGATTCTGTGGCGAAGAAGTTATGTTTGCATTAAATGTTGTTTGAATCTTTGGGCTTGAAATGCTGTCTTGCATTCCGTTCTTGTAATATAGACCAACATCTTGAACAATGTTAGCATTAATTGTTATTGTTATTATTATAATTATGTTTTAAACTAATTACCCGGCTAGATATCTCATATTTCTAATAATCATCTTACCCGTTATCTACTCGTTCAATAATATAAGTTCCATATATTTTGTTTTAACGAATAAAACGGAAATGTTACATCCTCCCCACCTTTATTTAAATCTCGTCGTCGAGATTTAGTTGAACAAGTGTGGGTATTTCTTTTTCATCTCTGACTTCAGTTCCCATGTATATTCTGGTCCTAGTCTGGAATCCCATTTAACCTTGACTAGTACAAGTCTTTTCCTTTTTAGTTTCTTGATTTGTCGGTCCTCGATTTGTATTGGTTGTTCCACAAATTTTAATTTTTCATTTACCTTCACGTCCTGAAGTGGCATTACTAAAGATTCATCGGCCAAACACTTGCGAAGGTTTGACACGTGGAACACATCATGTGCTCCGTTCATTTCTTCTGGCAATTTTAACTGATAAGCTACTGTCCAACTTTCTCTATAATTTCAAATGGTCCAACAAAACGTGGACTTAATTTTCCTTTCTTGCCAAATTGGACAACACCTTTCCAAGGTGAAACCTTTAATAACACCTTGTCTCCGACCTTAAATTCTAACGGCTTTCTTCTTATGTTTGCACAACTATTCTGTCTGTCTCTAGCCGTTTTTAAACGTTCACGTATTTGTAATACCTTGTCAGTCGTTTGTTGAACTAACTAAGGACCTGACAATTGACTTTCTCCAACTTCTGACCAACATACAGGCGTCCTGCACTTTCTGCCATACAATGCTTCAAATGGTGCCGCCTGAATACTTGTGTGATAACTATTATTATATGAAAATTGCATTAGGGGTAGATGATCATCCCAACTACCTCCTAGGTCTATCACACATGCTCTAAGCATATCTTCAAGGGTTTGAATAGTCCTTTCATTATGCCTGTCAGTTTGCGGGTGGTAGGAAGTGCTAAGGTTCAAGCGTGTCCCCATAGCCCTTTGAAAACTCTGCCAGAATTGAGACGTGAATCGACTGTCCCTATCTGACACGATGGATAATGGTACCCCATGTAACGATACGATCTCATCAACGTATAATCGTGCCAACCTATCCATACTATAGGTTTCTTTCATAGGCAAGAAATTAGCAGACTTAGTCAATCTATCTATAATAACCCAAATTGTATCATTCCCACGAGTGGTTCAGGGAAGTTTAGTAATGAAGTCCATGGTTATCATTTCCCATTTCCAAACTGGCAATTCTAGTTGTTGCAGTAAACAAGACGGTTTCTGGTGTTCTGCCTTCACTTGAGAACAAGTGAGACATTTTGCAACATAAATGGCAATGTCCTTTTACATGCCAATCCACCAATAATTTCCCTTCAAATTTTTATACATCTTGTCACTTCCTGGGTGCATCATGTATTTTGACTTATGAGCTTCTTCTAAAATTCTTTCCCGTAGATTGCCCGTGATGGGCACCCAAATTCTAGTATTCATTCTTAGGATTCCATTATCTCCTTTAACCAACTGATTAATCATTCCTTTCATTCCTTCTTTCTCCACATTATCTTCTTCCTGGGCTAACCTCTGAGCATCCTTTAATTGACTTAACAAATCAACTTGGAGGTCAAGCCGCAAAGCACGAACTCTTTTTGGTTTTTCTCTTTCTTTCCTACTTAGTGCATCAGCTACTACATTAGCTTTTCCTTCATGATAGCAGATTTCACAATCATAGTCACTTAAGACTTCCATCCACCTTCTCTACCTCAAGTTAAGTTCTTTCTGACCAAAGGTATATTTCAAGCTTTTGTGGTCAGTGTAAACTGTAAACTTAACTCCATAAAGATAGTGCCTCCATAACTTTAGAGCAAATATTATGGCGCCCAACTCTAAATCATGAGTCGTATAGTTCTTCTCATGAGTCTTTAGCTGACGTGATGATAAGCAATAACTTTGTTTCGTTGTATTAACACACAACCCATGCCAGTGTGTGAAGCATCACAATAGACAACAAAATCTTCAATACCATCTGGCAAAGCTAAGATGGGTGCATTCGTCAACTTTTGCTTTAGCGTTTCAAACGCCTCATTTTGCTTTGGTCCCCATTTAAATTTTACAGACTTGCATGTTAAAGATGTCAAGGGAACTGCAATTCGAGAGAAGTCTTGGATAAATCGGCGGTAGTATCCTGCCAAACCTAAGAAACTACGAACTTCGGTTGGCGACTTTGGAATCTCCCATTTAGCTATGGATTCTATCTTTGCGGGGTCTACTTGAATAGCATTTGCATTGATAACATGGCCAAGAAATTGTACTTCAGGAAGCAAAAGCTCACACTTGGAGAATTTAGCGTACAACTTCTTGCTTCTTAACAATTCAAGCAATACCCTAAGATGGCTTTCATGATCTTCTTGATTTTTAGAATAAAATAAGTATATCGTCAATGAACACGATAACAAATTTATCTAAATACGGTTTACAAATCCGGTTAATCATATCCATGAACGCGGCTGGAGCATTAGTGAGTCCAAATGGCATAACAGTGAACTCATAATGTCCATATCTTGTTTGAAAGCTGTTTTAGAAATATCTTCTTCCTGGACTTTCAACTGATGATAGCCCGAACGAAGATCTATCTTCGAAAAATAACACGCTCCTTGTAGCTGATCAAACAAGTCATCAATTCTTGGAAGCGGATATCGATTTTTGATAGTCACCTTGTTCAGTTCACGGTAATCAATGCATATACGCATTGATCCGTCCTTTTTCCTTACAAACATGATTGGAGCTCCCCATGGCGAAGAACTCGGTCTAATAAAACCTTTCTCTAGCAGCTCGTCTAACTGCTTCTTTAATTCTTGCATCTCAGTTGGTGCCAAACGGTAGGGAGACTTAGCAATCGGTGACATACCCGATACTAGATTTATTTTGAACTCCACCTCGCGATCTGGTGGTAGTCCTGGTAACTCGTTAGGAAATACATCTGCATACTCTACCACGACTGGTACAACTTCATTTTTTTTTCTTTATTATCAGCTGATAAGGAAATTAGGTATGCTAAGCATCCTTTCCTTATACATTTTGCTGCTTTCATTATTGTGATGATTCTGATTGGGGTAGTTAACTTATCACCATAAACGATTATTTTTTCTCCATTCGGCGCTCCAAATTCGATGGCTTCTTGTCACAGAGAATTCGAGCCTGATTAGATGCAAACCAATCCATTCCAAGACATCAAAGCCTGCTAATGTCATTGGCAACAGTTACGCATGTATGGCATGTCCTAGAATAGTTATCTTAACGTTCTCTAGGATTTCAGAAATCTTAGTTGGGTTTCCTTCAGCAGTTTCAACTACACATATTTGTGCTAGTTTAACTAAGGGCTCTTTTAATAGACTACAAAACTTATAATCTATGAAACTTTGGTTTGCACCCGAATCAAATAATACTCTAGCATAAACATTATTTACGAGAAACGTACCGGTAATCACGTCCGGTACTTGAGCAGCTTCATGAGTGTTTAGCGCAAACGCTCATGCGTTTCCTTTCTTTGCTCCTCCATTTACACTAGCTCCACTTCCACCTGCTTGATTTCTCCCAGCTTGATTTCTACCAACTTCATTTACACCTCATTGTTTCAGTTTTGGACAATTAAACTTGAAGTGTCCTTGTTCACCACAATTGAAGCATCCAAATCCTTTCTTTTTGAAACAATTTTCACTTGTATGTCCTAATATCTTGCAATGGTCACAAAAACTATGTTTCTCGAACCTACATCTTCCTAAATGTCTCTTTTGCAAATCTTGCACTCAGGAATTTGAAAATCCTTTCGTCCTGACTTCTTGTCAGTTCTTTTCATCTCATGATCACCCTTATTCTTTACCTCATTTTCTTTATTCTCCTCCTGTGTTCTCACCATCCCATCTGTCAACAATCCAGCCAACTCCACAGTTGAATCAATAGTTCTAGGCATAGCAGCCTTCATCGTGTCCCTGATTTCACTAGCAAGACCCCAAATATAACGTCGGATCAAGTTTGATTCCGGTTTTGCGAGGTATGGTACCAATCGAGAATACTCGAAAATGTCTTCGTATATTCTCGAACTTTGCTCCCTCCATCCTGAGATTAAGAAACTTTTCTTCAATCTGCTCCTTCTCATGCATGGGACAAAATTTCTGCTTCACCAATTCACAAAATTCTTCTCACTTCATTCCATACGCTCTCTTTCTACCCTTTGTCTGAATAATCGTGTTCCACCATTCTAGTGCTTCGTCTTTAAACGAATTGGTAGTATACAACACCCTATCCTTGTCAGCACATTTACTGATGGCTAACACGACATCCATTTTCTCTAACCATCGTAAAGCAGCGATGGCTCCTTCATTACCAGCAAACTCTATAGGCTTACAAGCTTGGAATGCCCTATACGTACATCCTCCTTGTTTCGTCTTTTTATTTTCCAATTCATCCTTGTCAGAGTCACTACCTTCATTAGAGCTTTGGTAGTCTTCTGCATTTCTTTTTAGTTTTGAACTTGCATTTTCATTTTCTGAAGATTCATGGCGTCTATCAGTGTAAGTATAGCTTCTGCTATCCCCTGCTTGATCATTTGTTGAACCTCTTCTTTATTAATGATGGGTTCATTAATATTGTTAACTTCTATAGTTTTGTTCTTACGCCCCCTCGTATTCTGGGAGGGTCCACTGTACTCCACTGGCCTTGACATTCTAATACGAAATTTTAACAAAAAAAAATATCTTGACTCTATGTTTGGTTTTAAAACACGTGTAGATAGTATTAGATATCATGCCATGTTATGCTTCATAATGTTATACATACATACATCCTAATATCCTTTCCCGTAATATTGGTCTCCCATATACTTTATTTGATTATTATTTTTTATTATCAAGTTGATTATAATAAAATTCTCAATATGCTATTCACATATTAAAATATCTAAATTTGCCACACATGACAATATCCTCGTCATATAAGTATTACTTTTTCATCTATATTAGACTTGAATTAATTTCATAAGACCTTTGTCTTTTCACCTGGTTCATCAATTATATTATTATTCCATATATCATTTATATTAGTTTTTACTTACTATATGAATTTTCTAGCATCTTTATTGCACAGAAATTAATATCAACAGTTCATCTCATAATAAACTCTTTCTTATCTTGCTATACTAGATTAACCATAATTCAAAACAATTATATCAAGTTATTAAATTCTAGTTCGTTAACAAAACCAATATTTTTTTTTCCGTATTTATCTCTCTTGTATGTAGGTATCAAATCTTAGGTTAAAGCCTAGACACTAACCAGTATCTAATTCGCTAAAACCTTTGGCTCTGATACCAACCTGTCACACTCCGGATTTTCGATACCCCGGGCATGCGTCCACTCGATTGGTACCTGTTTTGATAAATACGCAGCGGAAAAATGTTTATATTTATTTTATTTCATTTAACTTTTAAGTTGAACATACATTTTTTATAGACGGGGAATTAAACACTCCTTTTTTTCATACAAAACGTTTCATACATCTGGTAATCAAAACTTCTGTCTAACGACAGTTTTACAAAATATTTTAGCCACAAGGTCTTTCTGTGCCTAGGGAATCGTCCTCCTTTCAGCACTAGTCTTGCTATTCATAACTATTCCTGATTACCTGAAAACGTTTTGAAAATAATACGTTAGCGAAAACTGGTGAATAACATTTAACCGACACCAAACCCTTTTTAGCATAAGCAGTATTAAAGCTATTGAAAACATAATAGTAATCTACACATTCAGAGAGCTCCCCGCCCGTTTTACTACCGAACTTCGGGCCCGGTTTTACGTTTCTCTCCTACCGAACTTCGTGCCCGGTTTTACGGTTTGTTACACGTCTACAATTTGATCAAACTATATGTGCACTTATAACCTGAATGCTATCCATAGAATACCATATGCAAAAATACATTTAACACAACTTTTAAGTTGAACGGATTTTTTTTATAAACAGGGAATTAAACACTCCTTTTTTCATACAAAATGTTTCATACATCTGGTAATCAAAACTTCTGTCTAACGACAGTTTTACAAAATATTTTAGCCACGAGGTCTTTCTGTGCCTAGGGAATCGTCCTCCTTTCAGCACTAGTCTTGCTATTCATAACTATTCTTGATTACCTGAAAACGTTTTGAAAATAATACGTTAGCGAAAACTGATGAATAACATTTAACCGACACCAAACCCTTTTTAGCATAAGCAGTATTAAAGCTTTCAAAACATAATAGTAATGTACACATTCAGCGAGCTCCCCGCCCTTTTTACTACCGAACTTCATGCCCGGTTTTACGGTTTGTTACACGTCTACAATTTGATCAAACTATATGTGCACTTATAACCTGAATGCTATCCATAGAATACCATATGCAAAAATACATTTAACACAACTCATGCTATTATAATATTTAAAAAAATAATTAAATGTATTCACCTGATTAGTTGTGGGCTGAGTGACAACTTACAACTTATAACACCTTGTGAATTTTTGAAAAGCACTTGATACCACTATAGATCCGAGCTTCTCTTGCCCGTCTAACTAACTGTCATGTCTCTCTATTGCACCGTCGTAATTTATTTATTTATTTATTTATTATTATTATTATTATTTTATTATTATTATTATTATTGTTATTATTATTATTATTATTATTATTATTATTATTATTATTATTACGCGCTCGTTGTTACTCTTTGTGGCCTTTACAGAATACACATCATATTTTTAATTAATTTCTTTAGGACTAACTTGTGTACATATATATATATATATATAGTAAATGTGATCTTGGCAAAACCCAACAGATGTCGCTCAGTAAAATTGGTGACAAATTTTATAGTGACGTGCAACAATTTCCATTTGATGTATATTGTTTTATCTTCATCTTTTTACTTCATCGGTATTCTAATTTCATCACATCCATATCTCATATAATAATATATAAGTAATGATATCTTATAATTATATTATATTATATTATACATACATTAGTAGCAAATTCTAACTTAGCGTCTACAATTAAATTTATACTGTGCATACATTTAAGCGTACCTATATAATTAATATACGTAAGTTATACAACCTTCAGTTAATCATATACCATATATAAATAATTTATATACTCACACATATTTTTATATAATAATGAGTTGTATGTTTTTCGACTTGATCGTTAAACAAATGATACATCTTATTAGTCCTTTATACGCGTTGGATTAGAATTATAATGGTAATGAAATGATTAATGATTAATATGTATTTATATACAGTAACAAGCTTATGTCTATATATAATTAGTTTTTTTATTGTTATTGTTATTATTATTGTAGGACCGATCCTCAACACATAGGAATCTAGATTTGATCTCTATTGTCAATAATAGCGGAAATTATGACAAGTTTACCAAACAACAAGAATTAGTCAATTAAACGTCAATTTTATTGATATAACGTCAAGTCTCCAAATTGACAGAGATTCGCCTCAGAGATGCCAAAGTTACAAATGAGAGCAACATGCTAGCTATTTATAAGGATGCAAGTCCGCTGGTGGGTAGTGAAGTTCGGACGAACTTGACAATAGCTTCTGATGTAATAACAACAGGAGGTTCTTGTGTAGGAGGTTCTTGTGTGACCCCTCTCTCCTGTGCGCCAGAAGGTTCTTATGTAACTTCTGAGCTTTTCAGTTTTCCTTTGTATCTACGACTAGTAGGTTTCTGAGATTCCTTTGGTTTCTTCCTGCCTTTTGTCTGAGGAGACTCTGTAGTCTTTGTCGTTGAAACAGTAGCAGACTTCACACGTTTAGCCTTTTTCTTGGGTCTTTCCTCGTCAGATTTCAACGCATAGGAACCTAGATTTGATCTTTATTGTCCATAATAGCGGAAATATTATGACAAGTTTACCAAATAACAAGATTAGTCAATTAAACGTCAATTTTATTGATATAACGTCAAGTCTCCAAATTGACAGAGCTTCGCCTCAGAGATGCCAAAGTTACAAATGAAGGCAACATGCTAGCTATTTATAAGGATGCAAGTCTGCTGGTGGGTAGTGAAGTTCGGGCGAACTTGACGCCATGAGCGAACTTGACTCCATCTAACATAAATACATCATTTTGCTAGCCTATTCAACTCTAATCTATACAGACTCGATATAAGACTAAGACATAGACATTCTGCACCTACAATTATTATTATTTTTTTATAAAACTAATTACTCGGCTAGATATCTCATATTTCTAATAATCATCTTACCCATTATCTACTCGTTCAATAATATAAGTTCCATATATTTTTTAACGCATAAAACGGAAATGTTACAGTGCTAATGTGGCGATGGCTCAGACATGGGAAGAGCTTAGAGCTCTTGTGATGAAAGAGTTCTGCCCACGTCACAAGCAAAGGGCACTCGAGAATGAATTCCACGATCTGAAACAAGATAGTGGGGAACATCTTGCCTACACCGATCGCTATGAGGAGTTGAACTTGTTATGTCCTACAATGGTTACGCCTTTGGATAAGGTAATCGAAAAGTACATTGATGGCCTTCGTGACCCAGTCTAGGATATAGTCACTGGTAGCAACCCCGCCACTGTTAGACAGGCTATCGAGTTAGCAGCCACCCTAACTGAATCTCAAATAAGAAAGGGAAAATTGTTTCGTAAAGGCGACAAGGTGCAGACTGCTAAAACCACACAAGAGAAACCCAAAGAAATCAAAGCTGAACCTTCCAAGAATCCGAGGAAGCGTAAGGCTTCACAAAATTTCGCTGTGGTTACTCAACCCAATCAAGCCCCTCCTAATCAAGCAGCACAGCCTCCTACTAGGAAACCATACAATGGAACCACACCTTGTGTAACCAATGGAATCTACACCATCATGTTAGTGTCCATTGTCGAAGATGTTTAACTTGTGGGCATATTGGTCATACGGCAAGAGTATGTCGAGCTGCTACTACACAAAACCAAGTTGTTAACAACCTTCCTCAGAGACGTGCTCTTAACGCTGGAGTTAACGAGCCTCGTACCAACAACGATGCAGTTATAAACAACTAGGAGTTTTTTTACATTTCGATTTCTTTTGTTATCCAAAACTCATGAACACTTTTCACATATTATGTAATGATGTTTCATTTGCAAACTATTATATGCTTGTGCATGTACGTATAATGAATGTCCGTATAACAAATTACAAGGTTCTCATTCTTTATGAAATCGAACTACTCTCTTAATTCATCTTGATTGTGGACGCACATTCTTTACCGAATAACATGTGAGACTCACGCACTATCCAGATTATTGAAACAAAGTATCCTTCTTTGACCCTGCCTATAATCCACCCCTTGGCAAGATAAGTTATGCGGACTATGCAACGAGTTAAGTAATTATGGGTGCACACATAATTATGTAATTTGATGCATGGAAACCATAATGAGTCCTGTTGAGTGTGATGACATAAAATCTAGAGTGATTAAATAATGAGACAAGTGTAATACAGTAAGAACATGGTGGATACGCCGCGGGTACTTCCTATATATAAGTGTTCTTATTGTATTATCTGTCATAGCGTTATCCCAATCCTTGAGGATTTTATGTTATCCTAGACCCATATGCGTTAACTTAAACAAGAATCGAGAGCCATCTATATTCATTTTTGTTTCTGATGAAGTATCCATTGAGGAAAAATGAACTAGCTATTCATTTTTCGCTTCTGAAGAGATATCCATTGGGAAATGAATAATCCATTCACAATCCTTCATTTCCGTTTCTGCAGAAGTATCTATTGAGGAAATTGAATTATCCATTCATTTTCGCTCCTGAAGAAATATCCATCGGGAAATGAATTATCCATTAGTAATCCTTCATTTCCATTTCTGCAGAAGTATCCATTGAGAAAAATGAATTATCCGTTCATTTTCGCTTCTGAAGAAATATCCATTAGGAAACGAATTATCCACTTGCAATCCCTCATTTCTGTTTCTGACGAAGTATCCATTGAGGAAATGAATTATCCATTAGTTTTCGCTTCTGAAGAAATATCCATCAGGAAATGAAGTATCCTTTTGAAATCTTTCATTTCCACTTCTGACGAAGTATCCACTGAGGAAAATGAATTATCCATTCATTTTCGCTTCTGAAGAAATATCCATTGGGAAATGAATAATCTATCCAAATCTTTCATTTCCACTTCCGACGAAGTATCCACTGAGGAAAATGAATTATCCATTCATTTTCGCTTCTGAAGAAATACCCACTGGGAAATGAATAATCAATTCAAATCATTCCACTTCTGACGAAGTATCCACTGAGGAAAATAAATTATCCATTTGTTTTCGCTTCTGAAGAAATATCCACTGGGAAATGAATAATCTATTCAAATCCTTCATTTCCACTTCTGATGAAGTATCCACTGAGGAAAATGAATTATCCATTCATTTTCGCTTCTGAAGGAACATACACATTGAAATGAAACACAAGCTAAATCCTTACAGGATCTTTCTATCTGAATAGTTGGATTTTTAAAGGATACTCGTGGTACTATTGATCTATATGGTTTTACCACAAATCAATTTCTCATTCCCACTTCCTACGTTACTTGAGGAAGTATCCACTAGGGGAATGATAAAGTTATGCCTTACATGGAAATCCACGATGGGTCATTCTATGCAATTGGAAATAACCTTTGATTCCATGTAAGACAATTGCTTGACACGACTTATGTAAACAGTCTCCTACATATATACTCTAGCTTAATGCAAATAGACTCCCATGGATAAATTTCGGGACGAAATTTCCTAAAGGAGGGGAGACTGTAACCCTTGTACAATTTCGATCGTTTCCGTACATAATAAAGTCTTATGTTTTAATTCGTTATTTTACATCTATGACGTTATTCGCAGTAATTGGTGTTAATTTATGATATTGAAGTAATGGCAAGTCCAAACTTTATTTAAATTTATGTTGGAAAAAATGCGATACAAGCTTATCGTGTGACACCCGGATAATTTGGGCCTGTACTAGTATGACACGTGTTATGATTAAATAAAAAGGCAAATTATATTAAATCTGATGTATTCTGATGTGTTAATAAATTTAAAATTTATTAAAAATTTTGTTGGCAATTTTAAGATAAACGCTTATCGCGTAACGGTTAAAATGCGAAACGAACGTCGGTGACTGCCAGATTAATGTTAAAATCCTAAAAATAGTCCGTTATGATTAAAATAATATATTTAATCATGTTCGTGAGGAAAATTATTTAAAACGCTTAAAAACTCCATTTTTGCGAATTAAGCGTGTACTGCGCAACACAGCGCGCATACTGCCAAATATATGGGCAACGCTCCTAGTCCAGACAAATAAAATATTGTTCAACAATATTTTGGTGAGTTTAATTTTATAGAGCGTTAAAAATAATTTAAAACACGTTAAAACGAGATTAAAACGCTAGATAAAATACCCAGTAAACAGTTAAATACCAGTTTTTGGCCAATATATGTTATATATACATATGTATGCGTGTGTAGTGTGTATATATGAGAGATGTGGCAGCCATAAAATCGCCCTCTCTCCTCTCTCTTTCATTTGTTGAGTTGCATGCAAATCTTCCAAATCTTCATATCTTTCTTTTCCAACAAAATCTTCCATAAATCCAAGAAAAATCTTTCAAAATCTAACAAACACTCTCTCTCTCTCTAACCAATTCAGCCGAACACCCTCTTCCTTTCCCCCATTTTCGAAAATTTAAGCCCTTCTCCAAGATTTCAAGTTCATTCCAAGCTTGTTCCATGCACATTTGAAGATCCAAAGGTGTTTTCAAGGTGTTTCAAGCAAGAACCAAGCTTTGTGTCATTATTTTCATTCAAAAACTTAGTTGAATCTTGAAGGTATAACATTTTATTCTTCAAGCAAAATAATGATTCATGGTGATGAAGATGATAGTAAAAATTTTCTCTTGTTCTTGGATTTAAACACAAAATGAAAACTAAAACAAATGGGTTTTTTAAATAAAATAAAAATGGATGTATGTATGTATATATATATGGCTGTGAGTGTATGTATATGTGTGTTAGATATTGTATATTGATTTATTAAGTTGAATCTTGTTTGATCGGATTCTTGAAAGATACATACATGTGGGAAAATATTGTCATATGTCCATAAATAGAGTGTTTATCTTGCATTTTGGTTAGCAAGATGATAATGTGATGAAGATGTCTTTGAATATTTGAACATGAATTTAAGATGAGTATAGATGCATTTAGTTCATGTGAAATGATGATAATATGATGACATGCATTAGAAACTTGTACATGAGCTTGCATGTGGATTTTACAATCAAGAAATGATGAAAATTCTATGATATGACAAATGTGGTTTGAATCTGATTATGAACACTTAAAATATTATTATTTGAAGTGTAAAAATAGCATGAAGCTTTGTCATAGAGTTTACTAGCTTTGCATGATGTACATTGTGCTTAAAAAGTGGTAAAATGGGTGAAATTGTGCGATTTATGTGCCTTATGTGAGACCTGCACAATCATGAGTATAACCACCATTTTAATCAGTAAATAACATGTGTTGTGTCAAGATATCAAGTCATTACGATTTGGGATGCCTATGGTAAAGTTCGGTGCAAAACTATGCGTTAAAAACGGTAAAATCTCCTTTTAAAGATATTTTTATAAAACTGTTTTAGATCAGTAAGTAAACGGGTATTTTTGACATAAATATAAGTATATTAACTTATATTAAGTGTCTTAGGTGTTTGGTTGGTTATACGTGACTTCCGACGCCTGAAAACGATACCGAAACGCTAAATATGCATATTTCAATATACACGAACATGAATTGTTCAAAAGTGAACTTGGTATATTATGATGTGATATGTGATTATGAGAATATGTTATGTGATATTCTAGGTGATAACATGATAGTAGGAGTTTAACCTATGCATGTACACTTGTGCGGTTAAATCGGTGAATATCACGTTATATGTGTAACTTGTTTGTCGAGCATGAAAATGAAACATAGGTTAACTTGATAAGTTATTTCATGTATGAATTCTTTAATAATGATAATATAGATAAGCTAACAAAATACATGTTGTACGATATTTGTTTATATGTTCACATTTATGTATATATATTACGACGAAAAAATCATAGATATATTGCTTATAAACGAGTGTGATAACGGATATAACATATTGAGGGTCACCACTAAAATCGTTCAAGTCGCGAAAATCCTAATATATATGAACACTCATATATATAAATACGCCAACAGAATCAAAACAAAGACTTTTCGAGAAAATCTCAAAGTTTGTGTGAAAATTCTAAGTATTGGAGAAACTTACTTATTTTGCGAGTGTTGATTATTAAATCGTTCTTATTTAATTTAGGACGAATAAACAATTTGAGGGATTGTGTTAACACTTAAAAACGCACTTTAAGGTGAGTACATAGTCCCCTCTTTTACTTTTTCAAATGTTTTGGGGTGAAGTATATGTGCATAACTTTACTTTTCGTTTTCATGACATTATACATGCTTTGATTACATAGTACATATAGTACATGATTTCAATTGCATTATGTTTCGTATGTTGACTTAGCATGCTTAGCACATTGATTTCAAGGATCCTTTTTGCTTCATATGTTGACTTAGCATATCGAGCACCTTGATTTCATGAACACTTTACTTAATACATGGTTTACAAAGACAGTTTACATGACATGCTTACATTGATTATGACAATTTGTTATGTTGAACGAAACAAGATACATTCATTAACATTATCCCGCCGACCGGTAGTATGTCATGGTACCATAGGTTTCGTAACCTCATTCCCACTTCCTAGTTTGTTAGGAAGTATCCATTGGGGAATGACAGAATCCGATGAACAATTGATAAACCTTTGTCCTATAAGGGATTATCTGATAGACGACAAGGCTTGAATGTATCTGAATAGCTCCAACATAAATGTTCATATTAAAAAAAATGGTTTCCAAAAGATAACGTTTGATTTAAATGTTTGTTTATTCAAGGACATGTTTTGTACACGACATTCGGTTACTCAAGACACTTGGTTTTACATGACACTATTACATGTGGTTTGAGTATAGACATTTTACTTGCCATACAATACTTTGGTTATTACTAGACATTTGAAGTGCAAGATATAGTTTGTACTTGACATTGTTACACATGACATTGGTTTATACATGAAACTTGGTTTATACAAAGACATGACACATATTCACATGGCATTGTTTTATAGATAACAAATTTTATACAAGGACATGATACTTTTTATACAAAAACATGACACATTATATACAAAGACATGACATTTTATAAAGACACGACATATTTTGGTTATTAAGTTAACCATGCAACATTTCTTTTAAATCATTGATTTTTATAAGATCTCTTAAAAGAAATACATTTATAACGATCCGTGGCTATTTTTGTATTAATCAAACTTATTCTAAAACACTTAAGGCCGTGAATCATCAATTTAAAACCTATGTTACTCACAAGCATTTTTATGCTGACGTACCTATTTTCACATATGTTTCAGGATACATTATTTGATGAATTGGATGCAAACTTCACATAGGATGGACGCAGGCCTTAGGAACATTAAAATCTGAAAGACAAATTGATTGTATTATTTCAAGATAATGTAATTCGTTGTTCAATAAAACAAAAACTTAAGTACCATGTGTTGTGAAACAATTTATAATATGACTCCCCAAGTGTTTCCGTCGCGTGTTGTTCTTATGCGATTTGGGGTGTTACAACAACTTTCACAATTTCCATCTCAATATTTATTGTGAATGCTTAGGATCGGACCCAACTTGTGAGCTTCTGGTCCGACTTGCTCAACTAACAGAGGCGGAATTCATTGTTAGATGATTGAACAAACAAAGAACAAGCGATGATTACTGTTTAAACCGTATTCATATTGATTAACGTTGAAACGATTATAGACTCGAGCAGGGCTTCGCCTCTGATCTCCAAAAACAACATGCTAGACAAACATCCTAAGTCACCTATTTATAGGCAAGACAAGACAGCACCTAGTGACTCAGGACACCAGATTTTCGTACGAAAATCCTTATACATTTTCGTAAGAAAATTGTATTAACTCTACACAACTTCCAAAACTTAACATTTGACGCTACGAAACCCTATCTATACATCAGACTTGTCCTAGATGTAGGCAATAGACATATGTGCACCACCAGACTCTCCCTTGGATGTTGCCACAGTCTTGGACAGTCTTCAAAACTTTTTCTTCAAAATCTTTAAACATATTTGACGTGAATCATCCGAAAATCGCTTTCGTGGCCTTCGACGCTCCTCTGAAGCAATGGCCGTTTGATATGTAGGAGGAGGTCGGTTGTATGTGTTCCCAAACTTGAACCTCTCTCGGGTAGCCAGCTTTCGACATGCCTCAATTCGTTCTTCATTTTGATCTTTCTTTTTCTGCTCTTTGTCTTCAAGCTTTCTCCATGAAGTGTTCCATTCTTTACCTGAATTAATGTTGTTTGCATAACAAACATTCACAATTTTCTAGAACTGCATGGCTTGCTCCTTGTCTTTTTCTTCATAACTGATTTTAATGAAGAATAAACGTTCATTATCATTCTCTGAGCAGTTGACCAGCCACATAGGATCCAATACTCTGATTGCACACCACTGTTGGTGCATAATGTCTATGTCTTAGTCTTATATTGAGTCTGTATTGTATAGAGCTGAATAGGCTAGGTATACGAAGTATTTATGTGTATTGTAGACAAGTTCGCCCATAAATGTACATGTCTATACATGTTCGGCCGAACTTGCATAGGCAAGTTCGGGCGAACTTGTGTCCTCATGGGCCGAACTTGTTGTGCTATAAATACCTAGCTTGTGTGTCTCATTTGTAACTTTGGCATTGTAGAGGCGAAGCTATGTCAGTCTGTATTCAGAACGTCTGATCTATAAAACTGACGTTTAACTGATTAATTCTTGTCTATTGGTAACATGACGTAAGATTTCCGCTATTATGGATGTTAGATATCAAATTTAGGTTCCTAAGCATCAAGGATCGGTCCTACAAGTGGTATCAGAGCTAGAACAGCCTGATGTGATAGTATCAAGACAAGAACACTTCTATTTCTACTCCATTCTTCTTTTTCTTTAACTTTTTATCACAAAATGAAGAATTCATGGTCAAAATCTTTTGAATTTTGAATATATCAAGTAAAATACAACAAAGATAAACCCTTGAAAGATTGGAGACCAAATTCAACCGAATTCATGTCTAAATTTTGAAAAAATCATGTTTTTGAAAACCCTCTGGAACGAACTTGTTGGCCATGTTCGGCCGAACTTGTCCTAAAACATCACTTTTCAAGTGATTTTTTAGTAAGTTCGCCCGAACTTAGGTATTTTTTGAAGAAATTTAGTCAAGTTCGCTCGAAGTTACGAAATTTTCATTAATTTTACATCAAGTTCGACCGAACTTGTGTAAAATCAAGAAAGTTTTAACGTAACTTCGCCCGAACTTGCTTGTATTTCATCGAATTGTGGTGATAAGTTCGCTCGAAGATCTGTTTGATTGGTGTATTAAGTTCGACCGAAGATAAACTAAATTTTTCAAAGTAGATCTAACAAGTTCGACCGAACTTGTTAGAAAATCCAAGAATTCTTCATTTGTTGCTACAAGTTCGACCGAACTTGTAGTAGAACTAATCATTTTCAAAGTTTTTGAAAGTTTTTCAGCGTACACGTTTCCTGATTCATAATGGAAGATCAACTAAGAGCTTATATGTCCGGAGCTAGTTCGTCAAACGCCAATGTGATTAATCAAGTCAATCTTGATAACGAAATGGGAACGACTGTCAAACCGCCCAAGCTGATGAGCATGGACGAATATGAAGCATGGAAAGAGAAATTTACCTACTGGGTTCAAGCCATGTACTTCGTTGGCTGGGTGTCAATCGAAAGAGGCTACACTGTTCCGGTAGATGAACATCAACAAGTTCTTGAGAAGTACAACTACTCGACAGCTCAGAGAGACGAATACATTGCAGAGAAAAAGATGACCAGTCTCATCCAACAGTCAGTCAAAGAAGATATTCTGATCTTGCTACCAGAGTATACTACAGCAAGAGAGCTTTGGTTGTCGTTACAGAAGAAATACCAAGGCAGTGCTGAAATGATCAAAAGCAAGAAGGCTCGCATTCTGAAAGAGTTCGATATCTTCAGCATGCTAAAGAATGAGACTATTAAGCAAATGATTGAGCGTTTCTGTCACCTCAAAGTGCAAATGCCAAGACACGATCTTGAGAAGACGGAACAAGAATACATCGACAAACTTGCTGACGCACTACCAGAGGGTGAATGGACTACGTATTTGATGGTTCTGAAGAATAGTGATAAGTGGGATTTCTTCAAGTTGTCAACGTTTATCGATAAACTCGAAGGCCACAAAATGGAACTTCTGAAGATAGCGAAGTCAAAGAACGCTAATGTTGTTCAAGACATCGGTTTGTACTACAAAACCGGAATGCAAGATAACATTTCGAGTCCAAAAATTGGAACTGCTTTTAGTGCAAACATGAATGCTTCTCCACAGAACCAGAATCATTCACAGCCTCAGTATGACCAAAGTCCACAAAGTTCTTACTCGAGCACTGGTTCAAATTCAACATTTCAAAGTCAAGCAAATCAGAACCAATAGCAAAGTTCTGATCCGAATGTTTACAAATGCAACATCACAGTGAATTTGAACAATGTTGTTTCAGAAGAAGTTGCAAAACAACATATGTCACTACTTGCTACCGTATTAGAGTCTTATGAATGTCTTGTTGCTGGTAAAATCGGAAATCCCGAGATGACCGAAGAAGATTATGATCAGGTAGACGAGGAAGAACTCGAACTAATGGATATCAAATGGTCCTTAGCTTCGATCATCAGGAGAGTGACAAAGTTCGTTGCACTCACAAGCCGTGACATAGGAAACTCCAGCAACAAATTGGGTTTTGACAAATCCAAAGTCACATGTTTTAGATGTCGACAGAAGGGACATTTTAAAAGAGAGTGTAAGAACACCGAGGCAACCGGAAATCAAAGTCCTTTCGGAGGGGGAATCAATATTACAAGAGGGCACTTCAATATAAACCATTCCCAAAGAAAACTCAAATTGAGATCCAAGAAAAGCCAAACAGTAGTACCACAGAGAAAGCCATGGTTGCATCACAGAAGATGACGGTTTTGATTGGAACTCTTATATTGGGAAAAAGACCGGAGTTGCTTTGATAGCGGAGATAGTTGAAGATAATTCTGCAGAGGAAGCAGCGGCAGCAGCTGAAGCAGCGGCAGTAGCAGAAGCAGCATCTTTGGAACAAGATATTCTGGAACAATACTTGAATCAACAGCAGGAAGAAGAGGAATATATCCATATGCAGAGACAAGGAATTTTATCCTCTAATTCTTGTGACAGTTTTGCAGGTCACTTTGATGGAAGCATGAAAGAACAACTGGTTGAGGAGAAAAAGATTGATGAGTGATCATTGATGTCACTCAAGAAATGAAAGTCGAAGACCTCAAGGACATGGCAAATAAAGCTTTAATGGCGAATCTAACCAAGGTAGGTCCAGAGGTAAAGGTTGTCGAGAAAGAAGTTGTCAAAGTACAAGTTGTTGAGGTTGAAAAACCTTGTACAAAATATACTAAACCTTGTGTCGAATGTGCTGAAAAATCAAAGATCATCGCTGAAAACAATGTGCATAACGATTTGTTAAAATATGATTATCGCACAACGAAAGAAGCGTATGACAAAATGAAAAATGATTACGGCAGACTCGACATAAATAACCTCGAACAACATGATAATATAAGAATGTTGAGTGGAACAGTAATGGATAAACAAAGAGCAATTAACATCTATATCAACACCATTGCTGAAATCAAACAACAACTTCAAGACATGACAATCAAAACTGAAAGAGTTCGACAATTGTTAAGAAGTTATACCACCAACGCGTATGTTATCGATCACATTCTTCCAACAATTTCAATGGAAGAAAAACCTAAAAAGAAAATGGGCAAAGAATATAGCAATGTTCCTCCACCCCTTTGCGAGAAATACTGTGTTAAATCTGCAGACGGGATGGACAAGTCACTCAATGTTGAATTACTTTCTGAAAAGAAAGACGAGTTGCCAGAAAACATTGATATAGTCTATGCTAAATTTGATGATGATAACAACGTTGTGGTTAACTGGTTGAAAATGTTTTAAGTGATTCTGATGACGGCAGCTTCAAAAGCGCCAACTCGAGTTCAAAGAATTCCGATTCACAATCTGAAAACGATGATAAGTAGTCAGAGGATGGTCTAAGTGATGATCCTAATATTGTAATGTACAAATTAAGGATTCGGATAGACTATACTTTGATGATAGCTTTCCGATTTGTGAAAGAAGAATTGCTTGATAAATTCTTTAAACTCGTGGAAGTCACATCAGAGGAATTGGTAATCAATGAACGAAAATTCTATTCCAAACCTAGAAGAAACAACTACCGAAGGAATGATGGTGATCATCCGGAAAACCGGAGAGCAGGGTTGGGTCTAGAAGAATCAGATGAATCTGTAAAGAAACTGTCACCATTTCATGAATATAAAAACAAAAACATGAAGTTTGTATATGGGACGAGTACAGTTCATGAAGAAAGTTTGATTGGTAAAAAATCAAATGATGAGTTTAAGAAGGAGAATGAAATTCGAGATAAAGCCAAGATTACAAGTGGTGTCAAAACTTCAAATAGGGTAAATCCACTTGTTAAAGGACATCCACTTGATAATCAGACATGTTTCAAGTGCAATGAAATTGGTCATATGGCACAACAATGTCCGAAATCAAAACCTGATCTTCGTAGAAAAGAAGATTCAAATGTTGTTAAACCAAAGCAACCAGTGTTTGCAAAACTTGTAAAGATTTTGAAATGAAATGAATCAAAACCAGAAGTTAAACCAAAGTCTGAAAAGATTTTTGAAAATTCCATTTTCGAAAAAGGTGAAACTTCTAGATCTAATGAAAACAAGTTTTATATCAAAAAGGCTAATATCAAATCTCAAACCTGGATTGCCAAGAAAAGGTCTACAACATTTGGTGTTGTTAAGTCTGAGCTAGTAAAGACTAACAACACAAAAGAATCAAAGTCTGAAATCACTAAGTCTGAGCAGGTAAAGACTAGTTAGAATGTGAAAGAAATTAAAATAGAAATCAAGAACGATAATGTCAAATCTGTAAAAGATAAGAAAAAAGTGAAATTTTCAAACATTAACATTGTTGAATCAGATGATGAATTTGATTTTGATGATGTTGATGAGTTTGAATATTCTTTTGTTGATGGTTATCTAGTAAAACCCAAGACCAAGAAGGCTTGGGTAGAGCTTTTCACCTAATTTCTGAATTTTGCAGGGGCTCCAAAGACCCGTACTTTCAAAGTGGATTTTGGATAGTGGAGCGTCCAGGCACATGACGGGATGAAGGCATTGCTATTCGATATTAAAGCTATCAATGGTGGATATGTTGGATTTGCAGGAAATCAAGGTGAAGGATAGTCGCCGAGGGAAAGCTCTCCAATGTTGTAGTTTCATTTGATCGCGTGAACTATATTGCAGAACTTGAGAACAATCTTATGAGTACATCGAAGATTTGTGACAAGAAATTTACAATGCATTTCAACGATAAGGAGTGTATTATCTTGAAGCGGGATTCAAAATTCCAGATGAGTGGATTCTGATGCAAGCACCATGAGAGAATGATTTATATGTTCTTGATATGGGTGTTGCTACCACTTCATCACAATCAGCACAATCTTTTGTATCAAAGGCTATTGAAAAAGATTCTATTCTTTGGCATCGTAAGATGGGGCATATTCATATGCGAAAAATGAATTTCCTGGTTCATAATGATATTGTAGAAGGCGTAAATCTTCGAAGTTTTCAGATGTCTAATCATTGTTTGGAATGCAAGAAGGGAAAGCAGATTAAGAAATCTCATCCGAAGAAAATTCTAAACTCAATCAAGTTGCCATTAGAACGTCTCCACATGGATTTATTTGGTCCTGTAAATGTTCGAAGCATCTCAGGAGACTTATATTGCTTGGTCGTGACAGATGACTATTCGAGATATTCGTGGGTATTCTTTCAAGAATCAAAAGACGAAACGTTCGAGAACTTGGTTATTCTATTCAAGAAACTCGAGAACATTTATCATCTGCCGGTCAGACGCATTAGAAGTGACAACGGCACAGAGTTTAAGAATAACAAAATGAAGGAATTTTGCACGAGTTTAATGCTCCTTATACTCCACAGCAAGACGGAGTTGCTGAACGGAAGAACTGAACTTTGATTGAAACTGCGAGAACCATGCTTGCAGATTCTAAACTTCCTATCAGCTTCTGGAGTGAAGCAGTTGCTGCGGCTTGCTACACGCTAAACAGGGTTCTCACTGTCAAACCAAAAAAGAAAACATGTTTTGAGATGATAAAGCAACAAAAGCCAAATTTGAAGTTCTTAGAACCATTCGGTGCACCGTGTACCGTAATAGATCAAGATGGCAAATTTGGAGCTAAATCTCTAGAAGGTTTCTTTGTCGGATATGCGAGTCCGTTGAGAAGAGTATATGTTCCTTCATTAAGAAAGGTTATTGAAGCACAGCACGTGGATTGTTTCAATTATACGAATCCTATTCAAAGGAAAGGTGACGCGTGGCTGTTTAACTATCAAGACCTTTGGAAGTCATTTGACTTGCCCAAAGAACCAACTGACGAAGAAGTTGCAGCGTTATATTATCTTCACCAGTCAGCGAATCAAGAGCAAATTGTTCGACCAATTGTGGTTAATCAACCCGCGTTGGATCCATCTTCTTCTGGCGCAAGTTCAAACATTATTGGTGTTCTGGCTGAAAATGTTTCTGAAACATTATCAACACCTACTACTCTTCCAACGAATGTCTCTTCTGAGCCAATGAATACAACAACGAAGTCTAGTATGCCTCAGAATCAAGATTCTAATTTAGATGAAGCACCAACATTTGATGCTGACGGGGAATCATCTTCTTCAGATGAAGAAGTGGAGCAGATAACAAGTCTTCTTAATCAATCTGCAGTCCTGAACAACACAAATGAAGCTTCATCAAGCCCTCCAAACATTGAATTGGTTGTTGATCTCAATATCACGAATCAGCAAAACTCAGTAGATGTTCCAAGTGAAGAATTGCCGCGATCATATTCCTATCATCCGTCAACAAATACTATCAAAGAACTTCAAACTGGTGTTAGAACTCGAGGGAAAATTAATAAAGCACTCAGTTGTTTCTACACACGCGTTGCTACAACCCAGAACTATTGTTTCTATTCATGTTTCATCTCTCAGATTGAGCCTAAGACAGTTAATGAAGCTTTAGCAGATGAAAACTGGGTACAAGCAATGCAAGAAGAATTATTGCAGTTTGAAAAGTTGGGTGTGTGGAAGCTTGAAGACCTACCAGAGAATCAGAAAGCGATTAATACAAAATGGGTCTTTAAGTGTAAACGTAATGATAGAGGGGTTATTGAGCTAGGCTTGTTGTCAAGGGATTTCACCAGCATGAAGGGATAGACTACACGGAAGTCTATGCACCAGTAGCTCGATTGGAATCTATTCGAATTTTTCTAGCTTTTGCATCATGGAAAGGATTTAAGGTCTCAATTGGATGTCAAATCGGCTTTTCTGTATGGAAAATTACGCGAGAAGGTGTACGTTGGACAACCACCGCACCTACTTGATAAAGCACTCTACGGACTGCACCAAGCCCCGAGAGCTTGGTACGAGACGTTATCACAACATCTCGTCGGAAACGGCTTTGTCAGAGGAACTGTGGATAGTACTCTTTTCACCAGAGAAGTTGATGGCCATCTAATTATAGTTCAAATCTACATTGACGACATCATCTTTGGATCTACAAACGATAGTCTCTGCAAAGAGTTTGAGGGAATCATGAAAAAGAAATTCGAAATGTCCTCGATGGGCGAAATGAAGTTCTTTCTTGGTTTGCAAGTAGATCAGCTTCCGGATGGTATTTTCATTCATCAGACTAAGTATGTTCACGACATCTTGAAGAAGTTTGGAATGGAAAGCTTGAAGCCTCTATCTACGCCTCTTGCTCTCAATCACGGTATTTGCGTTGATGAGACTGGAGCCAAAGTTGACGAGACGTTATACAGATTGATGATTGGATCGCTGATGTATTTGACGGCATCGCGCCCAGATATTATGTATCCAACCTGCCTATGCACCAGATATCAGTCAAGCCCGAGGATCTTACACATGCAGATCGTGAAGCGTATCTTCAGATATCTGAAAGGATGCCCAAGCACCGGCTTGTGGTACCCGAAGAACGATAATTTTGACCTCACAGGCTATGCTGATTCCTATTTTGGTGTAGATAAGTTGAACTCAAAATCAACTACAGCGGTATGCCAGTTCTTCGGAACAAGAATGGTAACCTGGCAGTGTAAGAAACAGACTACGGTCGCTCTCTCTACCTGTGAAGCTGAGTATATCTCGGCCTCCAGCTGTTGTTCACAGATTCTGTGGATTCAACAGCAGATGAGAGACTATGGTCTGCAATTTCTAGACACTCCGCTGTATGTTGATAACAAGGCAGCCATCGATATAACTAAATATCCGGTTCATCACTCACACACAAAACACATTGAAATTCGTTATCATTTCATTCGTGATTGCTACGAAAAGAAATTGGTACGAATAGAAAAAATCCACACCGACGAACAAAAGGCTGATTTTTATACCAAACCATTTTCTTTGTCACGATTTAAATACTTTCTGAGAATTAATGGTATGAAAAATTTGCTGACAGGTGCGGATGCTGAGGTTGAATACGGATCGGACGACGAGTTCGCATGATCCACATTGGTTTGTAAATATTTTTCTAGTTTAGAATTTTGTTGAAAAACTAAAATCCAAAAAGATGTTTTTGATTTTAGGGGGAGAAAATGTTAGAGAAAATACAAAAACATTCGAAAATTTTAAAATCCAAAAACATATAAAAATTCAAAATGTACAAAAACATTGAAAAAGACAAAAAGAGTTCAGTGTCATAAAAGGAAATGATAGTACATCAGTGGACTATCACAGTATGCTAAAGAAATGTAAAGTTTAATAGTGATAAACGAGTATTACTGTGGATGTGTCGATAGGCTTAACACGTTCAGTAAACTGTTTTCGAGATATAAACTAAATTTTACAACTGCTTAATCTTGTGGATTAACACATCTTGGATATATGGACTTAGTACTCCGAAATTTCGTTTGAAAGATTTCCTGATTATGAGATACGAGGTCTTTATAGATAGTTGATATCTGGGGTATTATACAAGTTCTTCTGATTTTGCGGAAGCAATGGCCTAGAACTTCTATAATATTTTCGCTTTAAACCCTCAAATTGCATGCAATATTGAATAGTATCGAAAGATCTAATCATATGCAATGCTGAAAAGATTCCTTAAGTGGAACACACCTTAAAGTCGAGCCTTCATCTCTTTGTCTGTACGGTAGTACTAACCTGAGCTCTCAAGGTTTCGCACAACCCAGATAAAGATATCAATTGCGCTATATTCACCTATAAGATGAAATCTAGGGAATCTGGATACGAGAGTATATTCAAGAAGTGGGAACCATAGATAAGTCATGTTTCATAATTTCTACTTTAACATATCTTGAAACAGTTGAGAAATGTGGTAAAGCTTAACTGGAAAAACATATCGACAATCTAGGTAAACGAGTTTAAAACTTAAAGTCATTTAAAGGTCAACGGTACCGGTGATATGTCTCAATCAACTGATATGATCCTTAGACACGAATTCACAAAAAAATATGCCTGTAAATATGTTTATACACAGTTTATATTGCTTATTTCATTGTATTTCAGCTTTACAGATTAAAATCAAAAAGATTTTCAGTGAGTTTTAGCATAAAACTTTCAAAAGTACAAAAAGATTTTATTTCTACATTGTTTTCAGCAAACCAATGTTGGAGAACGGATCTTCGAAGTCTGGTAAGATGCTATAACTGGTGGGAATCTCTTTGGCAACAGGGCTGGGAGCTAATCTGTTAAATCTGAAAAGATAAAATGATGAAAAGTTGATTAATTTGAAACTTTGATTTTGAAAATATCAACAGTTTGTTCGTAACGAGTCAAACCGGGGTCATTAACTTGCACTCGGCAGACAAATCGGTTAACCAAGGTCATTAGCTTGGGCTTGGTCAACTGAGTGGATTTTCATAACTGGTAAAAAGTTGGAAAGTTCAGGGTTAAAAATGTAAAATTTGAAAAAGTTTGAATTTGTGGTTTGGCAAGTTCGGCCGAACTTGCTAAACAATTCAAGTTTAACAATCAGCAAGTTCGACCGAACTTGCATATGGTTGTTTGTTGTTTTAAAAGATAAGTTCGCTCGAACTTCTTTGGGCCTTCATGATGGGCTTAGCAAGTTCGCCCGAACTTGACATGGTATAAATACCATTCAAGTTCGGCCGAACTCATTTACATGTTTCCAGAACTGTTGAGCGAACTTGAGCATTGAGAGCATTTGTGTGAAATTGACAATTCTATACCGTTACGCTGTCCAATTTGAGTTAGTTTTTGGTGATTAGCACACCAATCACTATGGCAAAGGTACTAAATTGAGATTACACCATGAATTGAACTGTTAAACAAACAAAACCAGATCTAAAATGTAAAATCTGATAGATTTAGGTGTTATTGGACAAAATTGATAATAAATTCTGAATCTACACTTAAAATCGACTGTGAAATTGATTTTGATTGAACTGAAATGCATTTTTGCATGTTTAAACTTGGTTGGTCTGTTGAAGAAGACAACAAGTTCGGCCGAACTTGTTGTCTAGTTCGACCGGACTTGTCCAAAATATGCTTAAATGATTCAGTTTCATGTTCGACCGAATTTGATTAATGAAATGATTTAATTCTTCATCTTCGACCGAACTTGGATCTTAATAAAACTAAATGTTGATAACATAAGTTCGCCCGAACTTGTTCTTCAATGTGAAACATGTGTCTCATACATGTTCGGCCTAACTTAGGTAAAATTGAATAATAAAAACTGTAAGTTCGCCTGAACTTGCATTAGAAAAAAGTTAAACATGTTTGTTACATGTTCGGGCGAACTTGTTAAAATCAGAGTGTTTAACAGAGTGTGTTCGCCCGAACTTGATTAAAGTGCTAGAATTTTTTTTTGTGATTTTTTCTCGAAAAGCGTGGTAATTGTTTTATGTCATTTTTTAGGCACAGGTTCCAGCGCGTGTTATCTCAGTTGAGTTTTCCAAAACTCACAATACATGCATCACGCTTAACAAGTCTATTTGTCCATCGCTGAAAGAATATGACAGTATTTTGAAGTTTCTTGAAGATAGTCACATTCGCCATGCAATTACTGAGCGCACCGTATCATATCGTTCTCATATTGTTAATTTCTGGATGAACGCAAGCTTGAGCGCTGACGAGAAGACGATCTCTTCTACGGTACAAGTTGGTGATGAGCTAAAGCCGATCAGCGTTACCGAAGGTGATATCCGAAGGATTTTGGACCTCAAAGACAAAGAAGATGATCCGATTCATCTAGATGAGAAGATGGTTCGCGGATGCTTTTTCCGCATGGGATACGAAGGAAGTGTAAACAAACCAACGCTAAAGAAAGGGGAAGTGCCTAACCCCTACAAGCTTCTGATTCATGCGTTGATTCATACTTTTAGCCATCGCAAAGCCGGTTTGGATGATGTACATGATTATTTGGCTAGCATGTCAACGACGCTTATTCTGAAGAAGCCGTTCAACGTTTCAAAGTTAGTGTTTACTCACATGTCGAAGAACATGGAGGATTCGAGGTTGTGCTTATATCCGAAGTTTATTCAGATGTTGATTGATGAAAAGTATGCCAACATTGCTCGAGATTCGAATGATGTTCTTTATTTAGTTCATCTTGATGAAACCACAGTGAAGAAGCTTATTAAGTTCCAGAAGCAAGCTTCAGCTCCTATTGCCAAGCCAGTATTCGGAGCGATTAAAGATTTAGATTATGTCTCGCCACCTGGAAACAAATGGAGAAAGGATGGTAGCGACGATGAGAATTAGCTTAAAGCTGAGCAGGAGTGGTTTAAATAATTTAAACCTAAGGCAAGGAGTGAATGGTTTCTGAAGGCTGAAGCTGATAAGCCGAAAAAGAAGCGAGCGTCAAAGAAAGTAGAAACTTTGCTTGTTGATGAGGAGGAAACTGAAAATGTTGAAGCAGTGGCTGGATCGAGCGCTGCAGTAGCTATTGAGAGTCAAGAAACGGTGAAAACGACTCAAGAAGATGTGATTTCTGCTACTTCCGAAAATGAAAAATCTGATAAAGAGCCATAAAAGACAGAAGCTGAAATTAGAGCAGAAAAGGAAAGGAAATTGGATGCAGATTTTGATCCGAACGCTGAAAAAGAATCTGATGAGGAGAGGCCTAAGGAAAAGGCGAAATGTACAAAGTCTCCTGCAATTGAAATTTCTAAGAAGACTACAGGGTCACCGCATACTAAAGGGAAACGAAAAGCTAAGAAAGCTCAGAAAGCGGTGAGTAAGAGACATAAAAGCAAGATGCAAAGCATAGAAGCCACACAAGAACCTTCTGGTGCTCAGGAGAAAGGAGCAACACAAGAACCTCCTCCACAAGAACCTCCTCCACAAGAATCTCCTGTTATCATTCATGATGAAGCTGAAAGGCAAGGAGTTACACAAGAACCTCCTGTGTCTGAATTTGTTGAAGTTCCGATCGCTGAATCGCCTAGTGCTCAAAAGACTTCTACTCCTGAAAGTTCTACACCAAAGAAGTCTACACCGTAAACTGCAACACCAAAAGATTCAATACCTAAGACGCCAAGGGGAAGTATGTTTGGTGATATGCCACATGGTCCAATCAGTCTTGAAGACTTGGATGAATTTTTCCCAGAGACGAATGCTGAAATGTTAGAAAAACGTGTGAAGGTATTAGAAGATAAAATTGCACAGATTGAGTTAGAAAAGTCTGAGCTTGTAAAGAAGGTGAATCAAAGCGAAGTTGAAAAAGATATACTTGATGTAAAGTGAAGGTGCTTGAGAATGAACGAGAATATTACTAGGCGTTGATAGAAAGTCTGCAGGACGCAAATGAAAAACTACAGACAGAGATTGCAGAATTGAAAAAATTTCAAGCTATGAATGATCGAAGATTCATCAGATTACAGAAGATGTTATCCAACAATCTGAATATTGATTTTATCGCTGAATACGATTGTCTGGATCGTCAAGAAGCCAAGGAACGTGCAGAGAGAGAATTGGCTGAAAGTGGTAAAGGGAAGCAGGTTGAGGGTGAAGCCCCTAAATATACCGCTGAGAAATCTTCCGATGTCCCCGAGAAGCCTACTGAAGATGTTTCAAAAGCTTCTGAGTCTGATATCCAAAAGGTTCACGAATCTGTCAAGCCTTCTGATCCTACTATTGTTACTGAAGAAAAAGACAATGAAGAAGCCGAGAAAGAGGAAAAGAATGACGAAGAGGAAGAAGGATATGAAGATTGGAATGTTGGGGATGATGATGATGATTTTGATCAAGGTGATGATGATTTTGATCAGGGTGGTACAGGGTTAAAGATCAATGAAGTTAAAGTTTCTGATGAGTTTGATTTTTCTGATTTGATGAATGATGAATCGAATAAGATGGAAGATAAAAGCTAGGGGGAGTCAGGGCAAAAAGGGCCGTCAGATGATATTGATTTGTTGGATGTTGATTGTTCTGCGAAGCCTGTGACTGCAGTACCTACGAAGCCTTTGATACTAATGTTGGAACACAATGTTGAAGAAGGTGAGTTTGCACATAACTACACGAAAGAAGGATCTGGTGAAACTAGTTGAAACTGAAGCTGAGATTTTAGAGTTTGATTTTGAAGAGGTTATGAATGTTAACACATTTGAACCTAAAGAGTATCAGTATGAGAGAAGATTTGAAGCTGATGAGTATAATCGTGTGATTGTGGAAGATTGGTCTTCAGATGATGAATCAGAATAGAAAGCTAAGTATGTTGGTCAAGATTCAGAAAGTTTTCCTACATTTGAAGAGATGTATAAACATCTGAATGAAGATATGTTGAAAGATAGAATTGCTGAAGAGCTACGTGAAGGAAAGATTCCTAAACCAATGATCAAAGAAGAGATAGCTGAAGCGAGAAAGTTCTGGTTCAAGGAGATGCCGCGTGAACGTAAGTTTCAACGTCCACTAGCATTCTTTACCAGAGATAAAGATGTTTCTTTGGGAGATATATTGAGTTGGGGTTGGTTTAAAGAACTCAACGTGTATGCAATCAAAAGAGAGTTTGGAGTGTAATACTTCAAATATCTTGCTGATTTAAAGACATTGCCGTATTGGGATATGGAAGAGTTGGTGCAAACAGTGAATGTTACTTATCAGATGAAGATAGTTGATCAATTGTTGTGGAAGATGATTAAGTACGAAGCTGATAAAGGTTGGAATCACTGGAATCCGTTTATTCCGAAACGAAGAATAAAGATTAACAAGGTTACAGGGAAAAGGACATAACGTTAATCATGAAACGTCCTAGAGTCATAAGGAATATGCCACTTATGCCGATCGAACAGAACTTCTATCCTTTATTCAAGTGGTGGCAGATTGATCCAGCTACATGCGAAGCAGTGATTGTTTTAAAGTTTGAAGAGCATCTGGATATTTCTAAGGAACGAGTTGAAGTGATGGGTTATCAGGGTATGAAAGGTTTGTGGAGGACAATAAGGATTCTAGATCCTATGTGGTTGGTTAACTGCTCGAGAGAAGATATAAAATGCCTTTTCTACAGCAAGATTGTTTTTGAAGAAAGAGAAAAGGTACAAGCGATGCAGTATCAGAAAGTTGTTAACGTTTGCTATACACGTAATGTAAATTCTGGAAAAATGTGGCAAACGAAGTGGAGGGATCTGGAGAGAGTGGAATTTCTTAAAGAAGAAACCAAAAGTGAGGCGATCAAAGAAAAAATGGAAAAAGCGGTAAGACAAAGTTCGCTCAGGATGGCTAACTTTAAAAGACCACTGCCAACTGATCAGACGCCGGATCCGAAACAAGAGAGACGAAATAAGCCGTACAAGAACTTCTTTGGTCGGGTACGTTAATGTATATATGAAGATAGAGTTTTGACGACTGATAAAAGACGAAGACAATATCCTAGGGTGAGTCTGTTGGTGCATAATGTCTATGTCTATCGAGTCTGTATTGTATAGAGCTGAATAGGCTAGGTATACGAAGAATTTATGTGTATTGTAGACAAGTTCGCCCATAAATGTACATGTCTATACATGTTCGGCCGAACTTGCATAGGCAAGTTCGGGCGAACTTGTGTCCTCATGGGCCGAACTTGTTGTGCTATAAATACCTAGCTTGTGTGTCTCATTTGTAACTTTGGCATTGTAGAGGCGAAGCTCTGTCAGTCTGTTAGAACGTTTGATCTATAAAACTGACGTTTAACTGATTAATTCTTGTCTATTGGTAACACGACGTAATATTTCCGCTATTATGGACGTTAGATATCAAATTTAGGTTCCTAAGCATCAAGGATCGGTCCTACAGCCACAGCCCATAAATTCTCTTGTGCATGATCACAGTTTCGGAAAGATCCTCAGACATATCCCATGATCCTTCGTCGGGCTCAACATAAATAACAGCCTCTCTAGTACTCGATTCATAATGCCACCATTTGAAGATCTTGTAAAAATCTTGTTCCATTTTCTTCAACGGCATATTCTTCATAACACGTGGCCTTTGCACAATCAAAGTCACATCTTTCTCTTGAGTTACTGGATCAATCTTTGTGATGGTCTGCGGGTTGTGAGGCTTCCATAAGTTGAATCCATGTTCTGCTTCAAACTTGATTAACTTCCAAATACGTTGATCATTAGGTCGCAGCTTCATACTGAACGTCTTGGTTTGAACCAACTCTTTCACATCCCATTCTGGCAGGGTCTTCACATCACCCAATCGTTTGAAGTATTGAACTCCATACTCACGTTTCAACGCATATACATCCAGTTCCTCAATCCATCCCCAACTAAAAATAATGTCACCCAGAGATGCATCAGGGTCTCTGGTGAGGAAAGCCAATGGACAACGGAACTTTCTCTCAGGCGGCATCTCCTTGAACCATTTCTTTTTCATTTCTATGATCTCTTCCTTAGTTGGTGGTTTAGGAGCCGTTCCATCTTTTACTGCTTCTGCTACTTTCTGCTTTAACATATCATCATTGATCTCTGCAGTCATTTCATCAAGGGTAGGAAATACATCTGTTCCTTTACCCGTATACCTTGCCTCTTCATTATCATCCGAATCCCAATCTTCAATAATGACTCTGTCATAATAGTTTGCTTGCGGGATGTCTTTGAAAACATAATCATTTGGCTCTGAGCTCGTGTTCTTTAATTCTTCTTCAAAGTCAAACTCGAATGAATCTTCTTGTAAACCAAATTATTCTGCAATACTCCCCTTCTTCGACATCGTGCTCGAGATAGATAACTTTCGGCTTTTGCACTGTCTCTTCAATCGACGACTCCCCCTGAACCTGTTCATCGGTTAGTTCAAAAATAAAGTTGTTCATGTAAGCATCAACAGACAAATTTGCATTATCAAATAAACTTGCTACATATTCGAATCCTTCCTTCTCTAACTCATCAAACGTTCCATCTACCAAATCAGCAATCTCTTTCTTCAACTCCTTATCAGCAATTGCCTTCTCTTTCGTCATCTTTTCTAGAATCCCTTCTCCTTGAAGCACAAACCTCATGCTAACATCAACAGACGGATCATAGACTACTAACTCAGAAGATACTGGCACGGATTCAGCTTCCGGCGCAGATTGTTCAATCAAAGGAGCTGATGAGGTAGCAGCTTGATGAGCAGGCATATCATCAATCTTTTCTTTCCCTCGGCCTTCTGCATCAGATAGAGCTTTAGAAGCTCGTCCCCTTTCAACAACCTTCTGTCTTGCTTCCTCTCTCTCGATTTTCTCAATCTCATCAGCTAGAGAGATACCCAAAGTTCGAACCAAGATCTTCTTCATAATCTCAACTTGCCTGTTGTTCGACTCTCTCCCAGCTTCGTACTCTTCTATCTTCTTGATGATCCTTTGATTCTCAGTCTCGTAATTGCTCAGAGTTGCCTTTAGAACCTCCCTCTCATTCTCCAGAACCTTGATCCTTTCTTCATAAGCAACTACTTTTTGGGAAGCTTGAAAGTATCTTTCACTATCATCAGTCACCAACCTTAGAATTTCTCTGATGCTATCTCTATCAGACTCAAGGATTTTAATCTTTTCATCAGCAGTGTTCAACTTTCCTTCCAGCTCATTTAGTCTCTCAACATACACGTCATCAGCTGTGAGCCTATCTCCCCCTGGAATATTACCCATATCAAAGAAGTAGTTATCAAAGGCTGTATCAACTAGAGGATCTTGCTGTGTAGGATGAGCGGATGATGTTGCTTGCTCTTGAGACATAGTAGGAGGAATTACAAATGGAGGTTCATCAATTGGTGGAGGCGATGGAACACGAGTCTCTGTAGATGTGTGTTGAGGAGGAGGAGACATATGTTGAGCAGATACGCTTGGCGTTTCAACAACTGGAGGTTGAGACGTTCGAGGAGGAGATGGAGGATGTTTAGAAGTTGTTTCAGCCGTTGGAGCAACAAGAGCTTCCGTAGACTTTGTCTTAAGCTTAATCCTCAGCTTCTTTGTAGTAGACACAGGCTTTCTAGCAGTAGTATGCTTTTCTCTTTTCCCTGCTTTCTTCCTTGCAGGCTTGACAACAGAGATATCTCTTCAGCCTAAGACGGCTCATAAGTAGTATCATCATCCCTGCAGCCTTACGCTGCTTATCCCCAGCCAACTTTCTTTCTCTTTCTCTTTCTCTCCTTTCTTTCTCTTTTCTTTCTTTCTCTTTCCTTTCTCCTTCTCTCCTATCCTCTGAATCGGTACTCGATGATGGCCCTTCATCGTCGCCACCACCTGCCTCTGTTTCCACACCGACCATTCTCTCTGTATCAACAGTGGCTTGTTCCAAAGTTTCTTCAACATGGACTGATTCAGTCGGTTGCATAGTCTCTTCAACATTCTTTTGCTCAATAATTGGTTCATCAATCACCCTGTGCTAATACTTGCTTGTTTCCTTTGACGTTTAGGTGCGGAAGAAGAAGTTTCTGAAGATTTCTTTCTTTTTGTTGTAGTCGAAGTAGCACTACTTTTCTTCTTTCCATAGTGACCTTTCTCACCTTCGCCTTTGACATACGAAATACTTCTTTTTTCAACAAAATCTTTCATCATAACCGCTTCCTCACTTTCATCACCGCTGCCCTCATTCCTCCATTTACCTTTGGGAGGAGCAACATAATCAGCTTTTTCAAATGTTCCGAAGAAAGGCTTAAACAACGGAGCCTTTCCTCCCTTACGGTAGTTGCTGATGTTGTGGAGGTCAGATGCAGACATATGCTCTAACTTCAAGATATCATCCTTCTTTTTCTCGAGATTATGATGTAAGTGGTCAAGAATCATCTGTACGAAACGAGGGTACTGCAAAAATCTACCCTTACCCAAAATCATCACCATCTGATCAAAAATCATCCTGCTGAAGTTTAGGGCTTATTCAGAATCGCCGCTACCATCATACAAATGTGATAATCCACCAAATCATCCCATCCACCCTTTCTGTGGCTTAGTGAGCGAGTAATGCAGTGGGCAAGAAATATGTATGGCAGACCCAGCTGGTTGATCTTGTATGGGGCGGAATTCACGTATCCGTTGTAGCCCATTCTGTAAAAACAACCCTTGAAAAACTTTTCTGTAAACCCTGTCGGAAAATCACTTTCATCCCTAAAGTTTAACACTGTTCGGATCAGATCCTCTGTGATCGTAATCTCCACATCTTTATCCCCAATCTTTACTGCTGGCGTAATAGCCCTAGAATCGGTTTTTAACTCTGATGTGGACCAAAAACGATCAACATGTGAAGCATAAACATCGTGATGATGTGTTAGAGCATAATAAACCGGCAGCCTTTCCAGAAAGTCTATATACTGTGGAGAACGGACCAAACTCTGGCACATCTTTGTCGATTAAGCAGCAGGAGTTGTGCACTGGATGAAACTCATACACGGTTTTCTGTGAAACAGAGAGATGTGAAAAAGTTAGAAAATTTTTCACAAACACAAATTTTCTAAAATTTGTACGAAAATTTATAGTATATAACTTTGTTTAATTTTCGTGCGAAAATAATCAAGACAAATAACAACACTTTCTATCATGAATTTCGTGTGGAAATTCTGGATTTTCGTGCAAAACTCTGTCTTCCTCACAGTTAACATTTATTCAAACCGACTCAAAACACTTGCAAATTTTGACCTTTTCAAGAAATTGAAACGGTAAAGCTTAGTTAAACAAGCTGATTTTAACATTGGAGGGTTCAATTTTAAGTTTTACCGGCTAGTTTATCCTAGATCTACGTTTTAGTCCGTTTAAGGTCCGAAATAGTCCAATTTCGCGATTCAGACTCGGTTATTACCTTCGCCATTATAAGAGGTGTGCAAATCAACCTCCCTAATGAATCAAGTACGTCGAAAAGTGAGTGAACCAAGACAAAGTGTTCAAATCGCCATATAGAATCCGCACCAAATATTTTCACAGTTTTCGTGCGGAATCTGTTATCTCTTCTCTTATATATAGGCCACCAGATTTACGTACGAAAATTTAGCTTGTGAAGTTTAGCCAGATTTTCGTGCAGAAATATCAATTTTCATGCGAAAATTTGTTGGCCCCTGAAATTTTCTCAACTTTCCAACTTTTTCATTTGTTTTCAGTTTTAATTATCCACACAGTTGTCCAAGTCCAAGTTAATGACCTTGTTTAACTGTTTTGGCTACCAAGTCCAAGTTAATGACCTTGGTTGACCACTTTTTAACCAAAACTGATATTGTTCTTTAGATTTTAAGTTTCAAATTAATGAACTTTTCAACGTTTCAAACCAGACTTTGTTTTTCAGATTAGCTCCCAGCCCGTAATTCAAACGATTTTCTCTGTATTCTGTTGCTTTTGACTCTGAAGATCTGTTTTCCATCACTGGCAGTCAAAAAATTTAAAGTAGAAACAAAAAATCTTTTGAAAATCTTTTTGAATTTTTGAAGACTTCTAAACTAAAAACACTATTAAAGCAATATTTACAAACGTATTCACAGGCATATTTTTGCGAGTTTGTGTTAAAGGATCATATCAATTAATTGAGACACATTACCAGTACCGTTGCTCTATATGAAACTTTAAGTTCTTAAATAGATTTTCTTTAAATTGTCGGTATACTGATCCACTTAAACCTCTACACATTTCTCAAAAGCTTCAAGATATGTTAGGTAATTTTTGCAACATGGCCTAATCTGTGTTTCCCACCTCAGAATATACTCCCGTATCGAGATTCCCTAGATTTCATCTCACAGGTGAATATATCTAACTGATATCTGTAGAGGGGTGAATTATAAGACCTTGAGAGCTCAGGTTAGTACTTCCGTACAGAGAAAGAGATGAAGGCTCGACTTTGGTGGTGTTCCTCTTGGGAATCTTTTAATTTTTGTACTGCAGAATGTCGTATCTTTTTATGACATTTTTTCTTCATTTTTTATGCAGCTTTTGGAGGTGAATAATGCGAAAGTATTATACAAGTTCTAGACCATTGCCGACGCAAAATAAGAAGAACTCGTATAATACCCTAGATATCAACTAAATATAAAGACCTAGTATCTCAGAATCTGGCATTCTCTCAAACGAAATTTCAGGGTACCAAGCCCATATATCCGAGAGATGTTAAGCCACAGATTTACCAGTTTTTCTTTTTAGGTTTATATCCTGAAAGTCGTTTACTGAACGTGCGAAGCCTACCGACACATCCTTAGAAAGACCTGTTTAGATGCTTTTTAAACAATACATTTCTTTAGCGTACTGTAATGGTCCATTGATTTACTATCATCTCCTTTTGTACACCAAACTATTTTTATATTTTTTAATGTCTTTGTATTTTTTAATGATTTTTTCAATGTTTTTGTATTTTCATGATTTTTCAATGTTTTTGTATTTTTCACAACTTTTTCTCCCCATAAAAATCAAAAACATATTTTTGGATTTTTGTTTTTAAGAAAGCATGTAAGCTATTTACAGAAAACATTTTGACTTACCAGTGAGGATCACATCCCAACATCGTCATCCTCAAACTTAACCTCATAAATATCCCCTGAGGATAGATTCTTTAAACCATTTGATTTTGAAAGATTTCGAAATCTTGCTCTATCAAAAGCTTTGGTGTAAAAATCTGCTTTTTGGTCATCAGTGTGGATTTTCTCAATTCGTATCAACTTTTTCTCATGACAGTCACGGATAAAGTGATATCGAATCTCGATATGTTTAGTGCGTGAGTGTTTACAAGGATTGACCGTGATATCAATAGCTGCCTTGTTATCTATGAATATTGGCGTGTCAAGAAATTGCAGACCGTAGTCTCTCATCTGTTGTTGTATCCACAGTATCTGGGAACACCAACTGGATGCTGAAACGTATTCAGCTTCGCAAGTAGAGAGAGCGACCGTGGTCTGTTTCTTGCATTGCCACCTTACCAAACGTGTTTCGTAGAACTGGCATCCTGCCGTTGTAGACTTGGCGTTCTGCTTGCAGCAACCAAAATCAGAGTCAGAGTAACCCGCAAGGTTGAAATTGTCGTGATGTGGATACCACAAGCCGGTGCTTGGGCATCCTTTCAAGTAGCGCATGATCCTTTTGACGATCAACAGATGTGATTCCTTCGGACTTGACTGATATCTGGCGCAAAGGCATGTGGGGTACATGATATCCGGTCTTGAAGCTGTGAGATACATCAATGATCGATCATGGAGCGATAAATGTTTCATCAACTTTTTCTCCATAATCGTCTGGACAAATGCCGTCGTTTGTGGCTAACAGGGTAGATGCGAGTTTAGTTCCTGTCATGTCAAATTTCTCCAACACGTCATGAACATACTTCGTCTGGTGAATGAAAATACCGTCTGGCAGTTGTTCAACCTGAAGCCCCAAAAAGAATTTCATCTCTCCCATAGCGCTCATTTCGAATTTTTCTTTCATGACATTCTCGAAGTCCTTGCACAACTGTTCATTTGTCGATCCAAAGATGATATCATCCACATAGATTTGCACAATAATCAGATATCCATCCACTTCCTTTGTAAAGAGGGTCTACTGTTCCTCTGGTGAATCGATTAGCCAGAAGGTGCTTAGAAAGCGTCTCGTACCAGGCTCTCGGGGCCTGGTGTAAACCGTAAAGAGCTTTGTTCAGCAAGTAGACTTTATCTTTGTGAATCGGATCGACAAACCCCGGCGGTTGGCCGACATATAGCTCCTCTTTTACCTTACCGTACAGGAAAGCAGACTTCACATCCAATTGGTACCCTTTGAAACCTTTCCATGAGGCGAATGCTAGGAAAATGCGGATAGCTTCTAGACGTGCAACTGGGGCGTAGTGTCACACCCTCAATTTCCACTTGCAGAGTTTTACCGCGAGGCGTGTGAACAAACCAGAATCTGAGACACTAGTACGTCGAACGACTCTATATGATTTGATAATACGTTTTCCAAAATCATTTGTTTAACCATTCATTGTAGATTTTATATTGTCTTAGTTAGTTTTCAATGTTTAACAGAAGCATTAGTTTTTATGGTTGAGCGGAAGCATAAAAATAAGTAGAGAAACGGGCGCCAACACAAACGCCAAAACAAATGAAAAACCCAAAACAATGTTTGTAAATGAGACTCGATAAAAGGTGTCTTGATCAATGCATGTGAGTGCACCTAGAGCTCCTAGCGTCCTGAGAAACATGTAAAGAAACAAGTGTCAACATTAAAGAAGAGTGAGTTCACAGGTTTTCATAAATTCGTTTGTTCGGTTGTAAGTTTGTTTCCCCCGTTATCCCTAACCCGGGATAACGATTTAGTTCCATTATTCCCAACCCGGAATAATACTGATAGTTCCATTATTCCTTACCCGGAATAATAATGATAGTTCCATTATTCCTTACCCGGAATAATAAAGTTGTTGGTTCCATTATCCCTAACCTGGGATAATACTGATAGTTCCATTATTCCTTACCCGGAATAATAACGATAGTTCCATTATTCCTTACCCGGAATAATAAAGTTGTTGGTTCCATTATCCCTAACCCGGGATAATATTGTTGATTCGTAATTAAGTTCAATGTTAATATATATAGGTAGCTAGCCTAAAGTTATGTCACGTAAGTGTTCGCGATCGAAGCTGACTGTTGTGCCTCCGTGTTGCCAGGCCTATCACTGACCATGGCGAAGTTAGGCCAAATTATTCACCCGTTGACCATACCCGGTCGGCTAGCGCGACTAGCTCGGATGGGGCTTGTCGGGCCCAGTAGTACTACTTATAATTTCCCCGCTATTTAAACCCAATACTAACGATCCGAGAGATTGTCGAGGACTTGTGTGATATAGCTGCTTAGTGACCATAACGTACATTAACATTAACTTAGTTACCGAATAGTTAAGTGACGTTAATTTCGTATAACGTAAAGAGATAGAGTTGTAAAGTGTATACATGTTTCTCCCCTGTTGTTTAAAACCGGATAAAATTAGGGGCCGTGAACTCACCTTTAGTTGCTCGGTTAGTGTAACACAGATGTAGCAAATGATGGGACCGCTAATTGCGTCCTAACAAGTCAATTGATTTAGAGTTAGTGTGTGAACACACCAATACAAACCCTACACATTACTAACACACAATGCGGTACATACAATAACAAATTCTAACACTCAATCATGCATGCAAGTATCATCATACCAACATAGTGATTAAACCAACCTATCATGAACACAATCAATCCATACAACACTTTGGTACACACATTCGCAAGTTATCAAGTTTCAGCTTATATACTCATAATTAGGCTGTTTTCGAGGATTTTTATAAAATAGTTCCAATGTTCCAAAAATTCCAATTATTTTACAGAAGGTGTCAACTGTACTGTAGAATTTTATATAAATTTTTCAAGTCCTAACACTTCACCAATTATTCATAAATATTAATATACTAGGCTGCAGTCAGATTCGTCGCTTTCTGACTGCAGTCCACAGAAGAATTTATTTAAAAATCACCGTTCGTCCAATTAACAAAATTCCAGTGGGAGTTTCCCGGAAATTTCAATATCTAGTTGCTGTACAAATTTCATGATTCGACTCCCTACAGATTATTAGATCCGACTCGATAAACAACTAACAAATTTTCAGAATTTTCACAGCTTCAGTTACTGAACTTAATTGGCCACTTAAAAATATCAAACGACTTCAGAAAAATATGAATCCAATGCCATTAGAAGCGTTTTTTAAAACTCTACGTTTTAGACTTCAGAAAATCCGTTTTTCGATAAATAATAACCAAGTTACAGCCAGTTGAAGTTGGCTGTAAACAACATTCAGCATCCTGATTTCAGCATTTTATCGCAATCTAACACGCTTAAACAATCGATATGTTAATGTAAACGATCAAGAACAGATTTTTCCAGTCATATATCATCATATACATCATACTCATGCAAATCCTAATCATAACCTATAGTTTTTATCAAACAAAACACAGCCTAACGTTTCTTAATTCCGCTAATCATCATACTTGCAACCTAGCATAAATAAATCGACTAACACATAATACTACATTCAAACATGATCAAGAGTTTATAAATCCACATATGATCTTGCAAACAATGATAAATCCTAACCTTTAACAATAAGATTAATGAACCGTGAGTGAGATGGGGAACCGATGATCAAAGAGAATCGCGACCGAGAAGGAGAATGGCGAGGGGGGGCTGGCGCGATCAAGAGAGGTGTAGCCAAGCTGTTTGCGATCAAGAAGGTGAATGAGGGCTGCCGTCGGCTGATTTCTCAACTAGGGTTTTTTTTTGTGTTTTGTTTTTGTGAAGCAAAGCATGCATGTGTGTGTATATATAGCGCAAGAGACAAGGGAAAGGGAAGGGTTTATGGTTTGGGATGCTCGCGGCCGCAAAGGGGTTCGGTTGGGTTGGTTTGGGTTTAACACTTGGTCCTCAAGTTTGGTTAATTCCTTGAGTCGCAAGGAAATGAGGCTGGCTCGTGTCGCGGTTCGGTTCGATTCGTCTATATATTTACTATATATATTTCATAACTAAAACAATTCACGAAATCGAACATCACATAATAATTCACCAACTTATAAACGTTTAATACACATAGCACGTAATTCATTTGACAAGTTCACGAAATTATCGTAATTATTTCGAGCGTGCAATTTAAGTCTCCGAATCAATTTAACGTAGTAACGAATAACCGTGAGGTAGTGCGTTTAAGATATCTGAAAAACCGGGACGTCACACGTAGACCTCGTTGTAGTCTATCCCTTCTTGCTGAAGAAAACCTTGAACTATGAGCCGAGCTTTGTTTCGAACGACCACTGCTCTGTCATCTCTTTTGCACTTGTAAACCCACCGTGTGCTTATCTTTTTCTGCTTTGGTGTTAGATCAACAAGTTCCTAGACTCCAAGTTTCTGGAATTGCAATAATTCTTCCTGCATTGCTTCCACCCAACTGTCATCTTTAAGAGCATCTCTGATGTTTCCTGGTTCTACCTGAGAAATAAAACAACTATGAGAAAATTTATTTTGGAGTGGAGAAACTTTGAAATAAAAGCAACTTAGATCCTTATTGATCTGATTTCGTGTTTTCACGCCAGCTTGCAGTTCTCCAATGATGTTATCTGTTGGATGGTAGGAGACTGATCTCGGCATTACTTCCCCTGGAACATTTACTGAGCTTTCTAAGTTTGTGATATTCTGTTCTGCAACATGTTCTGACGAAGTAGCCTCATTTCTCGTACTTGTTTCAGCAGCTTGATTGTTGAGATAACTTGAAATCTCATCTGATCCTTCATCGGAACTAGAATCCCCATTATCAAAAGTAGGATCTTGTTCAGGTTCTGCATCAGCTGGCTGTGAGGAAGATGGTTCTGCAATATCCTGAACTGGTGGAAGAACTGGTGCTGACTGAGTGTTGCTCGGACCTGTTTCTGAAGAAGGTGTTGTTGTTGGAGAAATAACCAACGGCCTTGTAACTTGCTCTTGATTGGATATCTGATGTTGTTGGAATAGCAAGATGAGTTCTTCCTCAGATGGTTCTTCAGGCAGATCAAATGAATTCCACAACCCGTCGTAATTGAACAGCCAAGGATCTCCAGGTTTTTGCATGGGCGAGGTCTATCTCTGGCAATCAAGGTGGTGAGCAACAATAACCTGATTCATGCTTGGTAGATACACTCTCTTTTGCGGACTTGCATATCCTACGAAGAATCCTTCCAAAGATTTGGCTCCGAATTTTCCTTCCGGGTCCAATACGGTACATGGTGATCCAAAAGGCTCCAAAAACTCTAGATTAGGTTTTCGATGGTTAAGAAGTTCGAAGCATGTCTTTTTGTGCTTCTTGACGGTCATTACGCAGTTGAGGGTGTAACATGCAGAGGCAATAGCTTCGCTCCAAAAACTGATAGGTAACTTTGAATCAGCAAGCATCGCGCATGCAGTCTCAATATGCATTCTGTTCTTTCATTCAACTACTCCATTTTGTTGAGGAGTATAAGGGCACTGAACTCATGATGAATACCCTTAGCATTGCAGAATTTGAGCATCTTGTTGTTCTTAAACTCAGTACTGTTGTCACTTCTGATTCTCTTGATAGGCAATTGGTAAAGGTTTTCAAGCTTTCAAAACAAGATCATCAAATTGTCAAACGTTTCATTCTTGCTCTCTTGAAAGAAAACCCATGAGAATCTTGAGAAGTCGTCGGTTACGACCAGGCAGTATAGATCTCCTGTAATACTTTTCACATTGACAGGCCCAAAGAGATCCATGTGTAGCCTTTCTAGTGGAAGTTTGATGGAGTTGAGAAGCTTCTTCGGGTGTGACTTTTTGTGCTGCTTCCCCTTTTTGCAGCTGATATAGTCGTCTGATAAAAGAAAATTTTTTAGATTCACCCCTTCCACTAGATTGTTGTGCACCATAAAATTCATCTTCCTTAAGTGTATGTGACCCAGCTTCCTATGCCATAGGATTGATTCCTTCTTAGTAGCCTTTGATACAAAACACTGTCCCTCTTTTGAAGTAGTGGATGCGACACTCATGTATAAAACATATAGATCATTTTCTCGCGGAGCGCGCATGAGGATCCACTCCTCAGGAATCATGAAACCAGGTTTGAGAATAAGACATTCTTTGTCGTTGAAGTGAGTTGTGAACTTATTACAACTCTGTGAGATGCTCAATAAATTGTTCTCGAGCTCAACAATGTAGTTCACTTTGTCGAAAGATACGACACCATTTGTCAAAATTCCTTCTCCCATGATCCTGCCGCCCTGTGTTCCGGCAAACCCAACATATCCTCCCCTGATGGCTTTACATTATACAACAAAGCCAACATCCCTGTCATGTGCCTAGAAGCTCCACTGTCCATGATCCACTTTGAAATGATTGACCTTGGAAGCCCCTGCACACACGAAAAACATATTACTTAAACAGAGAGACCCAAGCCCTTCCGGTCTTGGGTGGGATGACAATGTCGACTTTTGGAACTTTGTAATCTTTCTTAACCTCAACCCACTATCCAGTCTTGAATTCAGTCTTATCTTTTGATTTGACTGGAACATTAGTTGATTTTGGAGTTACAGGAGATGTTCTTGCTTTGGCTACCCAGGTTTGTGCTTTTGAAAATGCCTTTTTGATATAAAGATTAGATTCTTTTCGTTCATTTTTCTATGAGGTTTCTCCAACTTCAAATTTTGAAATGACCTCAGTTGGTAGTACCTTAATAGAATTGGCATTGTCATCTCTCTTTAAAATTTTTGTTGGCACAAACTCTGGACCCTTTTTCTTCTCATCTACTGTAAACCTCTTTTGCTCATGAACAGGTTTTGGACAATTTTGGGAACATTGTCTTGCAATATGCCCAACCTTGTTGCATCTGTAGCATGTTCTACTGTCGTTTTCAACAGTGTGTTCCAAGGCCTGTTCGTGAAGCTCCTTTTCTTCCTTAAACTCTTCGTTGGTTTGTCTGTTAATGATTTCTTTTTCTTCAATAGTGTTAGTTCCAAAAACAAACTCAACTTTCTTTGTAAAAATGGGTTTTCGTGATTTGTTATTTCGTTTCTTCTCAAACCCTAGCCCATCCCTTTTGTTTTCAGGATAACTTCTACCTCTTGGGTGAATGCTTTTGTTTAATTTCTTTGGCTTTGAGTAGAAACCAGCAAATTCTTTTCAAGTTCAGATGTTTCAACTTCAATGAGTTTAAAGAATTTATCGACACGGTCGAAGTTAACATCTTTACTGGGAATTCTTCATCAGTGTATACTTTATCTGATCCTTTCAGTTTGTAGATAACTACATTAGGATCATCACTTAAACCATTATCTGATGTTGTGATAAAATTTTCATGAAAAATTTTCTCAGTTCCAGAATGTGAACTTGACTCTGATTTCTCATTGTTTGACTCAGCACTTTCACAAACTGTGCTATCAGACTCATTTTCAAACACTTTGGTTACCACCTCGGATTCACATTCCTTTTCTGCTTTGGAATATGTTACGTCAAGATTTTCAGGCAGCTCGTTATTCTTTTTAGTGAGAAGGTTTAAATTCAGCGCCTTATCCAGTCCGTCAGGATGTTTCTTAGCATAGCTATTCCACATAGGAGGTGGAACATGATCGTAACATTTTCCAAGACTTTTCTCACTTTTCTTACCATCTTTGCTGCTTTCTGGTTTTGGAAGAATGTGATCGAGGACATACATGCTGGTAGAGTAACTGATAAACAATTTGTTAACCCTTTCTGTTTCAATCTTAGTTTTCTCCAGCTCACTTTTCAGCTCAGCAATTGTGTTAATATGAAGATTAATGGCCATTTGTTTGTCCATCACAATCGCTTTGAGCATTGAAAGTGTTTTGTCATCTTCTTTGATAGTTTTCTCATATTGTCGAATGGTCCTGCTGAGCTTATCATATGATTCTTTTACGGTGTTGTAATCGTATGACAGCTTATCATTATATGTTTAAAGTTCTTTAAAAGCTTTTTCTTTCTCATCATATTGCTCACATGCTTCTGCACATTTTAAGCATGGGCTGACCAATTTGACAGTTTGAGCTTTGATTGTTTCTTTAGCTGTTTCAACCTTTTCTACCTGTTCTTTCACACTGACTACCTCGTTTGTATTGGCCATGAGTGCTTTGTTGGCAATATCGGTTAAGCTCTCCAGTTTACAAGCTTAGTTATATCAATCACTTCCACACATTCAGACATTGTCTCCTCAGGACTTTCCTCTTTGAGACCAGAATCGAAGCTACCTTCAAAAGTTTTCAGAATTGTGTCAAATAAACAGTATTTAGGAGTACCTACCAGATGTTCCTCTTCCTCTGCTGATGTTCTGAAGTAATCTGCCAATACTTCTTCCATCTCTTCTTCTGAAACTTCTTCAGATGCTTCTAGTTCTTCCATGATGTCAGCAACAAGGGCAAGACTTTCCTTTTTGGAAATGAAGTTGTTCCAATTGAACCCCTCATCTTCTTGTGTGACCACAAGAGCTTTGTCTTTTGAGTTTGAAGGTCCATCCTCGATCTGCACCATTCGTTTCTCTGGCTGTGGACGATGATAAATTGTTTTTTGTAATAATCATCTCCAAACGGATTATGATTGCCTTTTACTTCTCGGTTTGGACATTCACGCTTGAAGTTTCCTTTCTCCCTGCACTTAAAACATGTGACTTTGGATTTATCAAAGCCTAATTTACCGTCAAGGCCCCTCAAATCATCTCTTCCTGTAATTTCCATAAAACGCTGAGCCCTTCGAACCACTAATGCCATACACCACATGATGTCAATCAATTCCATCTCTTCCGGATCAATTTGGTCGTAGTCTTCTTTAGTCATTTCTGGGTTTCCGATTCGACCAGCTACAAGACTTTCATAGGATTCTAGAACAGTCGCAAGGAGTACCATATGTTGCTTAGCTGTTTGTTCGTTAAAATCTTGAGCGTTTTGTAGATTCCCTGCAATGTTGCATTGCAAGATTCTCTGATTAGAAGTGGATTGACTTTGCTAGTTGCTCTGTGGTTGATTTGAGCTCAGAGACGATTATTGTCCTTGGTGACTCTTTGGATTGAAGGAAGCAAACGTTTGAAATCCACTGGATTGGTTGGAGGCTGACTAGCATTTGTATTAGCATTGGAGGCTGTTTGGATTTTGGGACTCTGAACAGGAGTGTTTGGGTTTCCTTTGTAGTATAAGCTCACATCCTGTTGTGAGTTTGTTTTCTTGCCTTTTGCCATTTTCTGCATCTCTAGATCATGCCCTTCCAACTTTTCTATGAATCTTGGCAAACTGAGACTGTCATATTCAGCTCCATTCTTTAGGATTGTTAGATATGTTGCCCAATATCCCTCAGGTAAAGAATCTGCCAGTTTGTCGACTAGCTCTTCGTTCATTTTGACAATTCCCATACGCTTCATCTGTACTACCAGGTGGCAATACCTTTCTATGAGTTGCTTCATGTTCTCGCCTGGAAGAACATTGAATACTTCAAATTCTTTGTTCAGTAAAGCCTTCTTTCCTTTTCTGACATTAGTGCTCCCTTAAGCTCTTAATCGTAAGGCGAGCCATAGTGAATGAGCATCGTCATCGTGTTGCAGGAGAACTAAGATCTCTTCTTTTATAGCCTGCTGAAGAAGATTCATCAAATTCTTCTCAGTGATGTATTTTTCTCGTTCGTCATCGGACAGACGAGCCACTGTTTTCTCAATGCCAAGTTCATTAAGTGGTGGTTGATACTTGTTCTCGAGTGCAACCAAACTATTAAGTTTGTTGCTTGAACCCAGTTCTTGAAACGCTCACTCCAACTCTCGTAGTCTTCGATGTTCATGAGCTTTGGAGGCTTTGTAGTGGTTTCCATTTCATTTTCAAGATTCATGTTCTGGGCTGCCACGGAAGCTGTAACTGCTTGTGTGGCGAACGCGTTATGAAATTCCTCTTCATCTGACATCTTGACAAAAACTTATAACAGAAAACAGATTAAAACTGGTTAAATTGAAACTGACTGAAAATTTGGTCCAAACAAGAGATTTTCATACGAATTTTAGGTCTGGATTTTCGTGCGAAAATTTACTTTGGTGTGAAAATTTTGTTTCTTTGTTAGATCAAACTTTTCAGGTGTTAATACCCTGATTTTCGTACGAAAACTAGTATTTCGTGCTGAAATACTTGTCTTCTTCGAGCACTTGTTCACAATTTCACATTTTTGATGATTTCAAGCATGATTTTGATGGATTTTAGGTTTGTATGTATCAGTGAACTGTTTAGAATTGATTTTAACACGTTATACTAATAACCTAGTCCAAATTGTCAAGGAAATCCTTCAGATCTAGAATAAGTTCCAAGAAAGAGTAGAAGAAGAGTTTCCAATGGATGAATCTTGAACTTTGAAGGTTGATTCCAGCTGAAACTTGGTTGTTTGTTCACAAATCAGAGCTTAAGGCTCTGATACCACTTGTGAATGCTTAGGATCGGACCCAACATGTGAGCTTCCGATCTGACTTGCTCAACTAACAGAGGCGGAATTCATGGTTAGATGATTGAACAAACAAAGAACAAGCGATGATTACTGTTTAAAACCGTCTGTATATTGATTTACGTTGAAATGATTATAGACTCGAGCAGGGCTTCGTGTCTTATCTCCAAAAACAGCATGCTAGAAACATCCTAAGTCACCTATTTATAGGCAAGACATGACAGCACCTAGTGACTCAGGACACCAGATTTTCGTACGACATTTTCATACGAAAATCCTTATACATTTCCGTATGAAAATTGTATTACTATAAACAACTTTCAAAACTTAACATTTGCCGCTACGAAACCCTATCTATACATCAGACTTGTCCTAGTCGTAGGCAATAGACATATGTGCACCAACATTTATTACCTCAGAATTTACCTTTTCAGCCTCTAATTTCATTGCATTTTTCCTTTGTTCTTCAAGATAAATCATCTCCTTTTCCTCTCTTTGTTGCATGTATTGCTCTAGAATTGCATTCTCCAGTGCTGCATTCTCAGCTGACACATCCTGCTCTTCCACAATCTCAGCTGTAGTCCGTTGTACGGATCTTTCTGGTCCTAATTTGCTAAACCTAAGGTAAACGTGCAGAATCCGTTTGCATAGGCGACATTGGATACAAGTTTGTTACTCATTAACACCGTTTCATTAATGTGTAGACGTTACAGATCCTGGAAACACTTGGACAGAGCTTCGCAGTCCAGTTGACAAAATCTCTGAATGTTACAAATGAAATGATAAGTCTCCTATTTATAGGAGAACAAGTTCGCTGGAGGAGATGCAAGTTCGGGCGAACTTGCTAGTCAAGTTCGGCCGAACTTGACTACAACACTTCCTTTTCAAGCGAACTTGACCCTAGATATACATAAACTTCGACATTTCGCTCCTAAATACTGACTCGACGTTATACGATGACGTAGGCAACAGACATATGCATCAACAGACTCCCCCTTGGATGTTGCCGTAGTCATCATTCTTCAATTTAGATCTTGAGACTTTACTGTTCTCTTGATCTTTATTTCTTGAATAAATTTAACATCCATGATCTTCGTATCGTCTACAATCCTTTTCTTTGTTCTTGCGCTTGTCTTGATAAAACTTGAATCACCATGCTCCCCCTTGCTTTGAGCTTTCTTATATCTTCAATCAACGTTTTATCTAGCTCCCCTTAAAATCTACTTCCTGTTTCAAAGTTCTTTAAACACTCAAAGAAACATTTCAGATTCAAACATTGAAACTTTTAAACACAAACATTTCACATTTTAATCTTCTTATCAATTTTTAACCCCTCTCAGATAATCAAGTCCAATTTAATGACCTTGAATATCTGATTTTATGTTATCAAGTTCAACTTAATGATCTTGATTAAAACATTTTGACTCTAAACTGATGATTTTGTTCAAATGTAAGTTTCAAATTAATGAACTTTTTAAACTTTTTAAATCAATTTTCAAAAGTTTTTTTTTTAAATTTTGTTCAACAACTTTAGATTTTGAAAATCAGCTTTTCATCACCAGTGGTCGAAACTAAAGGATAATATAATCTTTTTGTTTTTATGAAATGAATATCAAAACAATAAGTATGTACAAATATATTTACATATATATTTTTGTTGAGTTTGTGTTAAAGGATCATATCAATTTTTGAAACATATCACTAGTACCGTTTACCTTTTTATGACACTAAGTTTTAAACAAATTTACCTAGATCGCCGATATGTTTGTCCTCTTAAACTTCAACACATTTCTCAATTGTTTCAAGATATCTTTAGGTATGAATTATGAAACTTGACTTAACTATGGTGAGTATAGCGTAATTGATATCTGTATCTGGGTTATGCGAGACCTTGAGAGCTCAGGTTAATACTACCGTATCGACAAATAGATGAAGGTTCCACTTTAAGGTGTTGTTCCACTTAAGGAATCTTTTTACTGCAATTGATTAGATCTTTCGATTTTCTGCAATTTTAGGGGATTTTTGCAAAAGCATTATACAAGTTCTGGGCAATTGCTTACGCAATATCAGAAGAACTTGTATAATACCCTAGATATCAACTAGCTATAAAGACCTCATATCTCAGAATCAGGCAATCTCTCAAATGAAATTTCGGATTACTAAGTCCATATATCCGAGAGATGTTAATCCACAAGATTAAGTAGTTGTAAAATTTAGTTTATATCTCGAAAACAATTTAATGAACGTGTAAAGCCTATCGACACATCCACAGTAAGACTCGTTTATCACTTTTTAAACTTTACAAATCCTTAGCTTACTGTGATAGTCCACTGATGTACTATCATTTCCTTTTATCCACAAAACTTTTTTTTCTTTTTCAATGTTTTTGTACTTTTTGCTTATAATATATTGGATTTTCTGAAAATTTATTCTCCCCCTAAAATTTAAAAATATGTTTTTTGTATTTTTGATTTACAGAAAAAACATTTACCAAACTGATGAGAATCACTTCAATTCTCCATTCATTACTGCTTCACATTTTTACATTTAAAGCACTCTCCCCCTCATGATGACAAAAACCTTGACACTTTTGTATTTATAACAATTTTCAGAACTTGAGTTTTGTCTTGCTCAACAGTGAGGGTTCTGTGACATTATTTAAATGTGACATTATTTAAATGTGTTTTCAAACAATTTTCTCAAAAAAATTTTCAAAATTTTAAAGTAAACATTTTTGGAACATGTTTTGTAAAAAAAATGGCCTTTATATTTAACGTGATTACCCGGCCCGTCTTCAATATGTGCCCCAGAACTCCATTCTTAGTAATTTGTGTTCACCTCAGAAGTTCCTACACAAAAATACAAACAATTAGTTGAATAGTGACACCCAAACCATTTTGGCCTTAGATGTTATCTCTTCAACCTTGATTTTGACTTACTTTTCACAATCATGTTTATTTTGGACTTTCTCAAGTTTCGGAAAGTCCTCTAAACTTTCAATTTTCACTGATTGTATAAACACTTTATCTTTCACCAACCACGTTTGATTTTTCATTAAAGCTTTCTTGAAATACAATGTAGAAACTCTTTGTTCATTACTATTCGATGATTCACCAGTTTCAACATTTCAAAACTTAGTAATTACTGGTTTCACCTTGTTTATAGTTTTTGTACATTGTTTCAAGACCTTAGTTGGCATTTCAGAATCTTTCTTATCAATATGAACAGTTTTAAGTTTAATTTGTAAACATTTTCTAGCAATGTATCCCTTTACCCCACAGTTACGACACACCCTGTTATCATATCGATCCTTTTTAACAAACCAGACACTCAAATCATAACACTGATATGACGTATGTAGCCATTTTCCCTGCTTCTTCTGTACCTTTGATTTGACGTTGACGCGTTGCGGTCCGACCTGCACCACTTATTCTCAATTTTTTGTGAGTTTTGTTTTTCAAATTTGTTTGATTTCTTATAATGATTGGATGATTGTACCGATGAACTTTTATTTTTAAAAGTCTTAGAATTTTTAGAACTTTGTTTTTGTTCTTCATTCTTCTTAGAAAGTTTTTGCGTTGAGCATTCACCTTTTTCAGAAGATTGTAGAACAGTTTCTTGAAAATTTTCTTTTAGTTTTAAAAATATTTCCTGTTTATCATTTTTAGCTCTTTCATCATCGATAGTATCGTCACAATCTTTAATTATGACATCGTCATAATTTATAACAATGTTATTATTGGAATTTTCTTTTTATTATCATTGATCGGTTTTGGACATATATGATCTAACTTTAATTGAGAAGGTCACAAAACCTTTCAATAATTTTTCTGAATTAATAGCTTTATTTTTAACAGTCTCAACTTATTTTTCAAGTTGAGCTATTTTCTCAATATGAGAATTTATTGCTATTTGATTTTCTATATTTAATTTTTCAAAAACAATTTTTGTTTCATTTTGAAAATCTACCACCATTTCTAATTTTTCATTTTCTAAAATTTTTATTTTGTTTTCAAAATTCTTTCATTTTCTTTTAATTTTTTATTTTCTAATGTCAAACTCTCAAATCTCACTCAAGAGTTTGGCATTATCTGCCCGATAGTTATCTACATTAAAAAACTGGACAGACTAGTTTAGAACTTGAAGATCCATTTGTAGATGTACTTAAAAGTTGAGCTTCACGGTTCTTAACCACTACATTCTCTTCTCTCTTCACCTGATATTTATTTTTCAGAGATATCCAAAGTTCTTTTGCAGTTTTGTACTCAGGCAGTAGTATCAAAATATCCTTCTTAACAGATTGTTGAATCAGACTAATCATTTTCTTTTCAGCAAAATACTCCTCTTTCTGTTGCGTACATGTCACACCCCGACTCGCAGCGGAAGACAAATGCAGGGTGCGGCAGACACGTGGTAATTCTCCGTAGTTTAAAAACATGATATCATAAACAGAGAGAACCTCGGTTACAACATAACATCAGTATCCTATTATACACCATAAGTTCAAGTACAGTACTACGAGTTATCACAGCTCTTATTCTGCTACAGTTCACTACTAAAGCCATCCACACGCACATTTCTTACTCTTGCTTTGCTTTACCTGAAACGCATGTTTGTTTTAAAAAGGTCAGCTAAACGCTGCGTGAGTTTCACTAGTTTAATTGCTGTGTAACAATATGTGTTAACAAGTTTAATTGCACTGGTCACAAATCACAATGACGGTCATAGTCACAGATTTATCACCACAAACACCTTCCGTTAGTAAGATCGTGTTACAACAAACACCTGCAGCTCGCCGAACCGTGTCATAACAGACACCTGCAGCTTGCCGAACCATGTTACAACGACACCTGCAGCTCGTCGAACCGTGTCATAATAGACACCTGCAGCTCGCTGAACCGTGTTATAACAAGCACCTACAGCTTGCCGAACCGTGTGTTATAAAATTTACATCATCACAAGTTGGTGCAATTAACACAGTTTCGTAACATGCAAATCACCTCAGAAAACAGTAACATAGTTTAAATGTAGTGTAGTGAAACTCACTCCCAACTTGGTGTAATCAACACAGTTTTTAACATGCAAGTCCCCATAAAACAGTAAAACAGTTTAAAAGTGGGGAAGTGAGAACTCACAGTGCAAATAGTGGTTTTAACACAAGAGTCGTCGAATAGCTGGATCAACTTTAATGACACACATGCAAGCTTGGACTCAAATCAGTATCTAAGTTGGTAATGGTCATAACTAGGATCTGGTCAGGATTTTTTACTCCGGATTGAGTTTATAGGACCCTGGTATGGTGATGGACGTCAGGGTAGTATTAGTTTTCAGGTTGGCTTCCGGCACCGATTCGCGTGCCAGCCAAAGTCAGTAGTTTTTAACATGTTCGAGTAATGGTACGGGAATACCAGTAGTGCCAACACGTGTTTTTTAAGAATGATTAACTTTCCCTCAAGTGAGTTTGAGTGTTTGGGGTTCTAAGTTGCCCAAATTTCAGTTTCCATTTTCACCGCCGGGAATTCTCCCGAACTATCTTAGGACACACCCATAGTGCCCAATTTGCCCGGGACTCTCCCGAAATACTCCCAGTGTTCCAATTATAGTACTTGTCGGGTTGGGTCAGTTCCCAGTTCCGGCAGGTTCGTTATACGGTAAACTGCCGAAATTGCTTTAAAATAATCTATTTTTAATTCCATAAATTCCCATTAATCTATATTTTTTATAAAAATCTGCAAATTTTTATGTAAATCAGTAAAAATCTGTAGATTATGGGAAAATATTCTGGGAATTTATTTTGTTAATTTACTTATTTAAATAATTTATTTATAAACTATTTTGAACCACATAATTCCAATTAAATACCATAAGTAGTTAAAAAAATCCAAAACAAAATTGAGAAAACCTTACATGTCCAGGAACTTCTCAGAAAATTTTTGGATTTTTCCGATTTTGTTTCTGTGCGTTCCCGGCTACCTAAAACTTGCAAAAACACGGATTTTTAACCCAAATCAAAACTTAAAAAATGGACTCCGAATTTTCCCAGATCTTTCCCCATACGTTCCTTAGTGTCTCTGTAAAATTTGGTGATTTATTGAATTGGTTTAGTATTTTTTCCGAAATTCTTTCTGTAAAACAGTTAAAAATTCACCAAAAACCGTAGAAAATTCCAAAAATTCTAAAATTTTACGTGGACCTTCCTGACAACACCCTATTTCACCACACCAAATTACACGAAACATGTTATAGGCATAACAATTTTCTGCCTATCCTAGATTCAGTTTTCGAATGATATACCTAGCGATTCTTCCGTTTCCAAGCATTTATCTTGATCCCAGAAGTGTGTAAAGGCTATAGTCAGTACCTACACACCAAGTACAATTCAAATATACTAGAACTTAGATCAATCAAGCCTTAATTCATTGTATTTCGGTTAATCGAATAGTTAAGCGATTTTTGTCGAATAATAGTTGATTAGGGTATCAAACCCCAATGATTAGCAACCATGGCTGCCATATAACACTAGGGGTATATGTGGATTTAAATGTTCAGCCTAAAAAAATTTTAAAACTACAAAATTCATGGATTAAAAAGCGTTTTTTCGGCTAGAAATCATGTTTAATGAAGAAACCATGCTTGAAACCTTAATGATTTATGTTAATACCTTTGATTTGAGTTGGTTTATGGATGAATTCAGCTGATGAATAAGCGTTTGAGAGCAGATTATGAGTAGTTTTTGTTGAAATTTTTAATTATAAATAAAAGAAAAAGAAATAAAAAACTATTTATAACCATGGGGGTGGCATAGAGGTGGGCCCCTAGGGTCACCTCGTGCTTCGTTTTACGTGTGTAAGGATGATGTTTATCTTCTGGATAAGAATAGGTTCGTTTCAGGTCCGGCGCGCGTTCTCAATTTGCGTGACGGACTCCGTTTTGCGCGTACTTAGTGTCAAAAGACTCGGTTTTAAAAATTATGCATAACCGTCTAAAAATCCAAACCCAGTTACGTTTTAATCATAAAAGTCTCGTTTGACGTTCGTTTAAGTGTTTTTAAGCTTGATCAATCGTTCCTTGCACATTCGGTTGCCTTATGTTATGCTCGGAACGAATGCGTTTCCCAAACCGGGAGCTGCTTCGTTTCGCTTGCCCGGGCTTTGATTATTTTTAAACCTTATGTCGCGGTCTATGGCACAAATCTAAGTTATTCCTGGAACTCAGAATCTTAAATAAGGCTACCGATAATCTAATAATCAACGTAAAAGGTTTAATGCGCTGTTAAACGTCCAGTCTCTGTTTAACACGTTGTTTAAGGCTAGGACACAAATCTCGCATCGTTGGTCCTTAGTAGCATCATGTTAACCATGACGTGCTCTCGGATTCCTCCGAGATATAACATATATCGTTTCGCACAACACACAAGTCATGAAATTTTCATAAGGTTTATTCACAATTATAGTTTTAGCCATGCTTTAAGTTTAGGACCAACTAAGGTGTGCCTGGTTTCGTCATGGGTATCACAGTCTCCCCTGGTTAAGAAATTTCATCCCCGAAATTCACTTTGTCACGCTAGGGAAGAGGTGAGGGTATTTTTTACGGAATTCATCCTTCGGTTCCAAGGTATATTCAGGCCCTTGTTTAGAGTTCCACCGGACTTTAAGCAGGGAAATTTTGTCATGTCTTATTGCTTGACCCTACCATCAACTACTTCCACCGGCTCTTCCATAAAGTGGAGCCTATCGTCAACGTGTATGTCTTCCAAAGGTACCTAGGTAGCTTCGCCTGACAGGCATTTCTTCAGGTTTGATACATGGAAGACATTGTGAATGGCACTAAGTTCGGTTGATAACTTCAACCGGTATGCTACCGGACCTACCTTGGCTAGGATCTCGTATGGCCCAATGTAGCGCGGGGCTAGCTTTCCTGACTTTCCAAATCGGATGACGCCTTTCCACGACGATACCTTTAACAGAACTCGTTCACCTACTTTGAACGATAATGGTTTTCGGCGTACATCAGCCTAGCTTTTCTGTCGACTCTTGGCGGCTTTCAGACGATTCCGAATCTGATGGACCTTATCGGTCGTTTCCGGAACTAGTTCAGATCCCGTCAGTTGAGTGTCATCCACTTCGACCCAACAAAGTGGTGATCCACACTTTCGACCATAGAGGTCCTCATACGGGGCTGCTTGAATGCTACTATGGTAACTATTGTTAAACGAGAATTCAACAAGTGGGAGATGCTTGTCCCAGCTTCCTCCAAAGTCTAGGACACAGGCTCGAAGCAAGTCCTCTAGTGTCTGGATCGTGCGTTCTGATTGACCATCGATTTGGGGATGATAAGCAGTGCTCAGGTCGATTCACGTCCCCAATGCTTCTTGTAGTTTCTGCCAGTATCGTGAAGTAAAGTGGCTGTCTCGGTCGGAAATAATAGCAATCGGGACACCATGTCTAGCTACTATCTCATTAGTATAAATTTCGGCCAACTGGTCGGTCTTATATGTAGTGCGAATCGGAATAAAATGTGAGGATTTTGTCAATCGATCTACAATTACCCAGATCGCATCATGACCACGAGGCGTTTTCGGAAGGTGGGTCACGAAATCCATCGTGATTTGTTCCCACTTCCACTGAGGTATTTCGGGTTGTTGCAACATTCATGAGGGTTTCTGATACTCAGCCTTGACTCGCGCACAAGTCAAGCATTGGCTCACGTATTGGTCACGTCCTTTTTCATTCCCGGCCACCAATAAAACTCTTTCAGGTCATGGTACATCTTATCTGTACCGGGATGAATCGAATATTTCGATTTATGAGCCTCGTCCATTATTAATTGTCTCAGCTCCGGTATTGCGGGAATCCACACTCGATTCTTAAAGTACAATACCTCATCTGTTTTCCTTGCAAAACTTTTCTCGTTCCCGTGCAATCCTTCACCGGGCAACTGGCTTTCCTTCAGGGCTTGCATCTCTGCACGACCATTCCCCAGGCTCTCACTCGAAGGGGCTTAATTCGATCATTCCTACTTAATGCATCTGCTACCACATTAGCTTTCCCCAGGTGGTACTTTATCTCACAATCATAATCATTTAACAATTCCACCCATCTGCGCTGCCTCATGTTCAAATCATTCTGGTCGAAGATATGTTGAAGGATTTTGTGATCAGTATATATAGTACACTTGGTACCATGTAAATAATGCCTCCAAATCTTTAATGCGAATATAATTGCTCCTAGTTCCAGGTTATGGGTCATGTGGTTCTTCTCGTGCACCTTTAGTTGTCTAGAAGTGTACGCGATAACTTTTTTCCTTTGCATAAGGACGCATCCAAGTCCTTGTCGTGATGCGTTGCAATATACGACAAAGTCGTCATTGCCTTCAGGTAACGTCAAGATTGGGGCCTCACACAACTTTTTCTTTAACAGCTGGAACGCTGTTTCCTGGTCTTCACCCCAATCGTACTTCCTATCCTTTTGCATCAATGCGGTTAACGATTGCGCGATACTAGAGAAATTTTCGATGAAGCGACGATAATATCCTGCCAATTCTAAGAATTGGCGTATTTCTTTTGGGGATTTCGACGCTAGCCAGTTCTTGATTGCTTCTATCTTTCTTGGATCTACATGAATTCCATATTGATCTACCACATGCCCTAGAAATTGTGCGACTTGTAACCAAAAGTCACACTTAGACAACTTAGCGCATAGTTGTTCGTCCGTAGTATCTCCAAGATAGCACGCAAATGATACTCGTGCTCGTCCTTACTCTTGGAGTAGATCAAAATATCGTCAATGAAGACGATGACCAATTTGTCAAGGTACGGCTTACATACCCTGTTAATGAGGTCCATGAACACCGCTGGTGCGTTAGTTAACCCAAAGGGCATAACTAGGAATTCGTAGTGGCCATAGCGAGTTCGAAACACTGTCTCGGAATATCGTCCTCTTGGACCTTCACCTGATGGTAACCTGACCGAAGGTCTATCTTAGAAAAGTATTGGGCTCCTTGCAACTGATCAAAGAGATCATCGATTCTCGGAAGAGGGTACCGATTCTTGATAGTGACTTTATTCAATTCCCTGTAGTCGATGTACATTCGGAAGCTACCGTCCTTCTCATTTACAAACAAAACTGGGGCTCCCCAAGGGGAATAACTAGGACGGATAAAACCACGATCGAGTAACTCCTGCAACTGCGTCGATAGCTCTTGCATCTCGGACGGTGCAAGACGATATGAGCCTTGGCAACGGGTGCCGTTCCCGGTATTAAGTCAATGCAAAACTCGACTTGCCGATTGGGCGGCAATCCGGGCAATTCCTCCGGAAAACACATCAGGGTATTCACATACCACTGGGATATCTTCAATACGTTTCTCGGCTAGCTCCTCCGATGTGACGCTAGCTAAGAACACGTCACATCCCTATCGTATACACTTCAATGGCTTAAGGTGAGGTATAAGGTTCAACGTGGCGCCTAGCTTCTCTCCTTGTACCATAATTGCATCCGTGGGGGATAAAGGAATCTTTACAACCTTTTGTTCACATAACACTTCCACACGATGGTTGGACAACCAGTCCATTCCTATGACCATATCAAAACTACCCAACTTTACTGGTAAAAGGTCAATAGTAAACTGCTAACCGTTAAGGGTTATAGGGCAATTAACAATAAGTTAGTGACTGGTAATTGGTTTCCCGCTAGCAAGTTCAACGGTATAGGGTTGTTTCAGGTCAACAGCAGGCATATTCAAGGATGGCAAAAATGCAATCGACACATAACTTCTATCGGCTCCCGTATCAAATAACACTGAAGAAAATTTATTGGAAACGAGGAACGTACCTGAAACCACGTTGGGATCCTGGCGTGCGTCACCAGGTCCCATGACAAAGGCACGACCTCGGGCTGCATTCGAGGTAGATGCTTAGTTCTGTGTGCTCCTTCCAGCAATCTGCTGGGCTAACTTCGGACAATTATTATGAAAATGCTTCGTGCTGCCACATCCAAAGCATGCACGGGGGTATGCAACCTATGGTGCTGGTTGTTGAGGTCGTTGCTGAAGAGGTTGAGACTTAGGGGGTTGGAAACCAGTCGGTTTGGGATTTGGTTTCACGGTCATCTTACAGTCTTTGGCAAAATGCCCATTGCTATGACACTTCGAGCATATCACTGCTCGGCATATACAGAGTGATGGAAAGCGAATTTATTACACTTTGGGGCCTTTCCTTTGTAACCATCAAAGTTACCCGCGGGGGTAGTCATGGCATAGTTCTGGCTAGTGTTTCTCCCCCTCTTCGGCACTACTGCCCTTGCGCGACTATTCTCCAGGGCTTTCCGCTTGTTTCTGGCCGGCTCTCCCGGCATCGTCAAAATCTTACGCCTAACCATGTCATATGTAACGGTACCTGACCTGGCTACCACCTCATGCATGGTTTGGTATTCCACCGAGTTAATAATACTCCTCACTTCTGGGGCCAGTCCCCAGATATACCTTTCCATCCTCTTGGACTCCGGTCGGACCATGTATGGCAATATACGCGCCAGTTCATTGAAGCGTTTGGTATAACCTGCATGATCAGCACCTTGCATCTGCAAGTTCCAGAACTCATGTTCAAGCTTCTGAATTTCATGAGTTGGGCAAAACCTTTTCCTCATCACTATCTTGAGATCATCCCAAGTCATAACATTAATCGCGTCCTGTCCGCGAGTTTGAACAATAGTGTTCCACCAGTTTAAAGCATGGTCGATAAAGGTACAAGTGGTATACTTAACTGCGCAATTACCAGGACAATTACTTATGTTAAGTACCATTCTGACTTCTCGACCCATTTCACAAACCCATTGGGTCCTTTAGTTCCACTAACTTCCATTGGGTTGTAGTCCATGACGTGCGTATACGTGCAAACAAGTCTAACCTTGTTTTGCACGTTGATTGGGTTGTCATTTTGACCTACGAGTCCTGGTTGCGGATTTGGTTGCGGGTTAGCATTAATACTGGCGGTAACCTGCGCCATAATCGTGGGAATAGCAGCCTGAAGCTGTTGCGCTATCATTTGCGCAATTTATGCCTTAGTCATCTGTGGTGCGCGTTTCAGGGTCATTCTATTATAAACCATAGATGTCTAGGTATCAATGTCACATATCCAGCTAACCCATATTACATGTTCAGCTAAACATAACACACACTTCATCACACACATGAATCCACGGCACATATAGTCAAAAGCATCGTCATATATATATGTAATGTCATCATCATGCAAGCGTCAAAATTTGCACATAGACTTAACCCATAAGGGCCAGTGCTTAGATGTGCTGTCAAAATGGGTCACCACAGTGACGTACAGACTCGATGCCACAAAAGTACTAACTAGTAAAACGTGAAAATACTACGACTGCATCACCACCTCGACATGGGTATAACCCAGTGCTTGGTAGGATGTACAAAAGATACATCATCCCTAACTATACTGAAAGAAAACCATACTAAGAACGCCACATCGACCATGCCAATCCTCCTAAACCTACGACCAAACCTACAATAGCACCGATGCATCCGTATACCAACACACGGAAATGATCCTGCTCATGATGGACATACCCCATACCCTGCTGTAAAGCGATGATCGCCTGCTGCAAGACAATCAAGTAGTCTCCCATCGACCTCCTCTGTTGCTCATCCTCATCCCATGCCATCCGTAGTAATGAAATCTGCTCGAACAGAAATCCCATCAAGCTGCTCTCGGTGATCGGAGCAGGCACCTCCTGGGGAGGAACATGTATACCCCAGACAGGTTGAGAAGGCTCTCTAAACGGCTGGGAAGGTCCGCCTCACTCGTATGTGTGAAACGGGGAAGGGTCCTCCCGTAGTGGGGTCAGGAAACGAGCAGTGAAATGCTGCTGGGTCCCTATAGTTACGGGTGTCGGACGAATAGGGGAAACGGACGGTGTGAACACAGGTACAGGTGTAAGTACCCTCCAACGAGCCGTATGTCGGAGGCGGATAAGGGGTACTCCCTGAGAACTAGGTGAAGAGAGTGAGTAAGCACTCCAGGTAGAAGGAGTATAAGGCTCAGGAGGAGTCTCCGGTGTAGGTAACCTAGGTGCTACCGGCTCCCACTCCCAATGCCTCGTGGCGGGAATAGGACTCCTAGGAATAGGTCCTACGGGTATGGAAACATCTGGGGTACAACTATGCTCCGAGGAGCTAGTCGGATGGTGAGGTGGGGAACGGTAGGCGCTCGAGGCCTCCCCCTCGCGCCTAGTACGAGGTCTGGGTGGGTACGGACCACAACAATACCCAGAAGGATCTGGCGAGTAACTCGATGACAAGAGTGGTGTTAGCGGATCCTCCTCAGGATCAGTCTCCATATGCGAAGTCGACTGGTGACTCGAACGATCAGACATGCTACCTGAAAAAAAGGAAAACCACACACAACGCTGATTGGATTGACCCAAAATATTGAACTCAACATTCCACAAATATACACATAAGCACGTATTGCACGCAATTTTGATTTTTAAGATTTATAAAAAAAAATTACTTGCGGTTGGTGACGTTAGTAGACGGATGTCCGTCCAATCTTAATGACGTTCCCAGAACCCCCAAGTATGAGCAGATAAATTATGGTGTTCCGGACCACAATAATTTATTTGCCCCACCAGGGCTTCCTGGTAATAGCCATACTACTCAGTTTCTAAAGGTTCTCAGCGTGTGGAGACTAACTAAGGATTATAGTCTAGGTTCTTTTGAGATACCTAGTTCGCTATAACCGAAGGCTCTGATACCATCTTCTGTTCACACCCCGACTCGCAGCGGAAGACAAATGCAGGGTGCGGCAGACACGTGGTAATTCTCCAGAGTTTAAAAACATGAAATCATAAACAGAGAGAACCTCGGTTACAACATACCATAGGTATCCTATTACACACCATAAGTTCAAGTACAGTACTACGAGCTATCACAGCTCTTATTCTACTACAGTTCACTACTAAAGCCATCCACACGCACATTTCTTACTCTTGCTTCGCTTTACCTGAAACGCATGTTAGTTTTAAAAAGGTCAGCTAAACGCTGCGTGAGTTCCACTGGTTTAATTGCTGTGTAACAATATGTGTTAACAAGTTTAATTGCACTGGTCACAATCGCAATGACGGTCATAGTCATAGTCACAGATTTATCACTACAAACACCTTCCGTTAGTAAGATCGTGTTACAACAAACACCTGCAGCTCGCCGAACCGTGTCATAACAGACACCTGCAGCTTGCCGAACCGTGTTACAACGACACCTGTAGCTCGCCAGACCGTGTCATCACAGACTCCTGCAGCTCGCCGAACCGTGTTATAACAAGCACCTAAAGCTTGCCGAACCGTGTGTTATAAATTTACATCATTGCAAGTTGGTGCAATTAACACAGTTTCGTAACATGCAAATCACCTCAGAAAATAGTAACACAGTTTAAAAGTAGTGGAGTGAAACTCACTCCCAACTTGGTGTAATCAACACAGTTTTTAACATGCAAGTCCCCATAAAACAGTAAAACAGTTTAAAAGTGGGGAAGTGAGAACTCACAGTGCAAATAGTGGTTTTAACACAAGAGTCGTCGAATAGCTGGATCAACTTTAATGACACACATGCAAGCTTGGACTCAAATCAGTATCTAAGTTGGTAATGGTCATAACTTGGAGCTGGTCATGAATTTTTACTCCGGATTAAGTCTATAGGACCTTGGTATGGTGATGGACGTCAGGGTAGTATTAGTTTTCAGGTTGGCTTCCGGGCACCGATTCGCGTGCCAGACAAAGTCAGTAGTTTAACGTGTTCGGGTAATGGTATGGGAATACCAGTAGTGCCAACACGTGGTTATTTAAGAATGATTAACTTTCCCTCAAGGGAGTTTGAGTGTTTGGGGGGTCTAAGTTGCCCAAATTTCAGTTTCCATTTTCACCGTTAGGAATTCTCCCGGACTATCTTAGGACACACCCATAGTGCCCAATTTGTCCGGGAATCTCCCGGAATACTCCCAGTGTTCCAATTATAGTACTGTCGGGTTGGGTCAGTTCCCAGTTCCGGCAGGTTCGTTATACGGTAAACTGCCGAAATTGCTTTAAAATAATCTATTTTTAATTCCATAAATTCCCATCTAATCTATATTTTATATAAAAATCTGAAAATTTTTATATAAAACAGTAAAAATCTGTAGATTATGGGAAAAATTCCTGGGAATTTATTTTGTTACTTTACTTATTTAAATAATTTTTTTATAAACCTATTTTTAACCACATAATTCCAATTAAACCTATTTTTAACCACATAATTCCAATTAAATTCCAATTTCAGAACACCTTATACATGTCCAGGAACTTCTCAAAAAATTTTGGGATTTTTCCGATTTGGTTTCAGTGCGTTACCGGCTACCGAAAACTTGCAAAAACGCAGATTTTTAACCCAAATGAAAACTTAAAAAATGGACTCCGAATTTTCCCAAATCATTCCCCATATGTTCCTTAGTGTCTCTGTAAAATTTGGTGATTTATTGAATTCGTTTGGTATTTTTTTCCGAAATTCTTTCTGTAAAACAGTTAAAAATTCACCAAAAAACGGAGGAAATTCCATAAATTCTAAAATTTTACGTGGACCTTCCTGACAATACCCTACATCACCACACCAAATTTCAGCTCAATCCAAGTTACAAGGTCCAAGGTATAGGTAAAACAATTTTCTGCCTATCCTAGATTCAGTTTTCGGATGATATACCTAGCGATTCTTCCGTTTCCAAGCGTTTATCTTGATTCCAGAAGTGTGTAAAAACTATATTCAGTACCTACACACCAAGTTCAATCCAAATATGCTAGAACTTAGATCAATCAAGCTTTAATTCATTGTTTTTCGGTTAATCGAATAGTTAAGCGATTTTTTGTCGGATAAGAGTTGATTAGGGTATCAAACCCCATTGATTAGCAACCATGGCTACCATATAACACCAGGGGTATATGTGGTGTTCATGTTCAGCTTAAACATGTTTAAAACTCCAAAATTCATGGATTAAAAAGCGTTTTTTTCGGCTAGAAATCATGTTTAATCAAGAAATCATGCTTGAAACCTTAATGATTTGAGTTAATACCTTTAATTTGAGTTGATTTATGGATGAATTCAGCTGATGAAGAAGGGTTTGAGAGCAGATTATGAGTGGTTTTTGTTGAAATTTTTGATTAAAAATAAAAGAAAAAGAAATAAAAAACTATTTATAACCATGGGGGTGGCATAGAGGTGGGCCCCAAGGGTCACCTCTTTGTTTTACGTGTGTAAGGATGATGTTTATCTTCTGGATAAGAATTGGTTCGTTTCGGGTCCGGCGCGCGTTCTCGATTTGCGTGACGGACTCCGTTTTGCGCGTACTTAGTGTCAAAAGACTCGGTTTTAAAAAATTATGCATAACCGTCTAAAAATCCAAACCCAGTTACGTTTTAATCATAAAAGACTCGTTTGACGTTCGTTGAAGTGTTTTTAATCTTGATCGATCGTTCCTTGTACATTCGGTTGCCTTATGTTATGCCCGGAACGAATGCGTTTCCCCAACCGGGAGCGGCTTCGTTTCGCGTGCCCGGGATTTGATTATTTTTAAACCTTATGTCGCAGTCTATGGTACAAATCTAAGTTATTCTTGGAACTTGGAATCTTATGGCTACCGATAATCTAATAATCAACATAAAAGGTTTAATGCGCTGTTAAACGTCCAGTCTCTGTTTAACACGTTGTTCAAGGCTAGGACACCAATCTCGCATCGTTGGTCCTTAGTAGCGTCATGTTAACCATGACGTGCTCTTGGATTCCTCCGAGATATAACATATATCGTTTCGCACAACACACAAGTCATGAAATTTTCATAAGGTTTATTCAGAATTATAGTTTTAGCCATGCTTTAAGTTTAGGACCAACTAAGGTGTACCTGGTTTCGTCATGGGTATCACAGTAGAATACTTGTACTTCTCTAGAATATTTTGATCCTCATCTCTTGGAACGACATATCCTGTTTTGATCGCAACCCAACTTTGAAAGTGCATAGCTTGGACCCAGATCACGAATTTTCCTTTCCAGACTTCATACTCATCAAAACTTATCAACAATGGTGGCTTCACGGACCCCATTTCGTTTTCCAAACTAATTTGTCGTTCAAAAACACTTGAAAAATGATAAGCAAACAGACAATTTTTATAAAAATTTGACTTTTTATCGACAATATAAACGTATCGGTTTGCTAAAAACGTTTAAAATTTTTCGGAAAACTGTTTTTACCAGTTAGAGCTTTAAACTCCTCTTGTCGATAGGAATCTAACGATATATGATGTTGTCACACCCCGACCCGCAGCGGAAAAAGGTGATCGGGGCATGATTGGGTTTTCATCAAAGCTCATAACATTTATTATAATGTTTCATATTTATTATTACAATTTAAAGGAGATCATACAATCAAACCATACAAGTGCAACATGTTCTATACATCTTTCTAGACTTCATTATTTTTCTTCTAAGGCAATTTCCTATGTGTTCCTTGCTTCATCATGTCCACCTGTATCATGTGTAAAAAATGGTTTTTGGGTCAACAAAAAGTTGGTGTGTGAACCTTGTTAAAAACATTTGATATTGATTTCTTATTGTATTTAATATGGAAAAATTGTGCAATAATCATATGTGAGCAAACGTATATAATCAAACAAACAATAACAAACCACTTGCATGAGTATATGACATGAATGATAATGTATATGTTGGCAACGTCACGTTCCGCTCATAGGTAAAGGGGAACGGACGGCCTATGATGATGTATGTGTGATCAAGGCTCAATCAAACGGAGCCGATCATATGTTGGCAACGCCAAGTTCCGCTCATAGGTAATGGGGAACAGACGAGCCTATGATGATGTATGTACTGAAAATGATAAATTTAAGCTAAACATTAACCACACAAACAATTGATACAAATTGGATACACATTTGATCATGGATATGATGGATGCACAAGTGTTTAAATGTAATAAATAATAAGCGACACATGATACACCCCAAAATGTGATTAAAACGGGGAATTTGTAGAGATTCACTCACAGTGGTTGCGTTTCTTGGATTGATGATGAATGCGCACGAATTTGAATTTAACCACGAGAGAACTAACCTAAATAATAACATAATGGTTCGGTAAATAAGTGGATTTTATTAACAATTTTAATAGGATTTTTAGATTTATTTTTGTGAGTTTAAGGTCATTTTCTAACTTTAAAAATATTATTTTTAAGTATTTTTAAATAATTTTCTGATTAAATAAATAAATAAAAAAAATATAAAAAGATGTTGACTTTTTGACTTTGACCGTTGACCGTTGACCATTGACCATTGACCGTTGACCGGTCGGACCGTGTGTTTGTATGCGCTGAGTGAGGTTCGAACTCGTGACCTCCCGTACGCGTGCACGCAGCTCTACCAACTGAGCTACGTGTCTAACCCGAAATATTTTTGTTTTTAATTATACTTATATACTATTTAGATTTATCCAGAAATCATTTATTTTAAAAAGTATTTTAATTATATCGAACCGGTGCACATAACAGGTCTCGAACCCGGGACCTGTTGTTTAACGTTGCACACAGTCCACCGCTGGACTGTGTGTCTAACCCGAAATATATTGAAGTTTAATTATACATATACACATACTAGCGCTAACATATTTTGTTTTAAAAAGGCTTGGATAATTTCAGGGGCGGTGTAACTAACCGGATTCGAACTCGAGACTTTGGCTTCGTGTTGCACACAGCCCGACCAATTGGGCTGTGTGACTAACCCGAAATATATAAGATTTTTATTAAATTTATATATTTACTAGATTATTTCGTTAACTGGTTTTAAAAAGGTTGGGTATAATTGGCGAACCGGAAAGCATGTACAGACTCGAACTCGGGACCATGGCTTGAAGTTTGCACACAGTCCACCACTGGACTGTGTGTCTAACCCGTTTAAAAATCCGTTTCGAATTAAACTTATACATTAACAGTGCTTCATCTTCTTCATCACTTGAACAACCAGACTGTTAAAATCCGATTTCTTCGATTTATTAATCAATTCCTTTATTACATTTTGAATAACTACATATGAGACTAATAAAAATGAGAGGGATTAGGTGTAAGATATACCGAACAGAGATTCCCTGTTTCTCTGGCGAGATTCCGATGACAGCAGGTTATTCCGGCGACGTGTAACTTGCAGCAGAGGATCTTCAGGAAGTTTGAGGTGAGTGTGGGTGACTTCCGTCGAAGCTCTAGAAGTCCTATTTATAGAGTAAGGCAAAAGAGATGAAATGGGTTCGGTTTTCCGGCGACTTGCAGAGAATTCCGGCGATGTATTTCTTGCGACAGAGATTCTACAGGGAGTTTAAGGTGAGTGTGGGTGGTTTCGGTATGAGCTCTAGATGTCCTGTTTATAAAGTAAGGTAACAGTGAGATAGTTTCTTCGGTTTTCCGGCGATAACCTTCGGTCAACTTGCAGAGAATTCCGGCGATTTCTGGTGAACTCCGGTGAAACAGAGACTTGTTTTCACAATGTGGTGAGGGTTTGGCTATGAATTGAACGAGATTTACAATCTTCGGACTTGATAGCTAACATGTTCGACAGTTTTGGTCAAGAGATTTAATCAATCCTTCAGTTATTGATAACCGATTTTTGGGTTAAAGGCATGATTAAATAGTCGGTTTTCCTTGGGTTAATTCGCGATTACTAGTAATGCCGGCGGTTACAGATTTGCCGAAACTTTGAGATTTTCAGTTTTAGCCATGGATTCTAAATAAAGTTTAATGGTTTCAGATTTATAGCACATAAGTGTGTGTAGAGTAGTGGTGTGTTAGCGTGTTTGCTTGTGGGCGACCCGGGTTCGAAACCCGGCGTCTGCTTTTATTTTTTTATTCATTATTTATTTAAAATTTTAAATTATGGTTTTTAAATTCTATTATATTTATTAATTGTGTATTGTTTAAAATTAATTTGAGAAATAAATGTGCAATGAAAAATTTTGACTGGATATTCGATTAATAAACGAAGCGGGTTTGGAAACCCATTTTTTTTACGGATGTTACAGTATCCCCTACTTTTAGAAATTTCGTCCCGAAATTTAAGTAGTGGTATGTTTGACTCAAAAGGAGGGTGGTTTTGGCAATTACATACTTAGAAGGGGGTAAGAGTTTAAATTTTTACTTGAGGCGGTAACGTTCCTTGTAAGGGTTGAGACCCTGCTACAGGAATCACTTTTTGATGCCTACGATAAAGAATATTGATAAACAGAGTTGATTGACTAGGTATGATCTCATGCACAAGAGTTCTGAGAGAATCGATACGTTTGGAAAGATAAGGTTATATCCTAAAACAAAACTTCTACCACTAAACCTACATGGAACCTCTCATAACGGCCTGACAATGCCTCTGATCCTTTGGCAAGAATACTTATATATAGGAAGTACCAGCGGCGTATCCACCATATTCTTGTCAAATTTTCATTGGCTTTATCGGTAAATTATGATTAGTTCTATGTGACTACAACAACCAAAACTTGAGTCTTAATTCTGAAAGTATACATGTTTGAATGATGACAGTACCTCTCTCGTTTGTTATGATGAAGAGGTTAGTCTATGTAGAAGTGAGACACAGCCCAACTTCTTTGAATGATGAGATTGAAATACGTTGAGATGTATGATGATATGACTGCTAAATCAGTGAGTATAAAACAAACTTCAACCATGACATTACTAAATCCTACATGGAACTTCTCATAACCGCCTGACAATGCCTCTGATCCTTTGGCAAGAATACTTATATATAGGAAGTACCAGCGGCGTATCCACCATATTCTTGTCAAATTTTCATTGGCTTTATCGGTAAATTATGATAAGTTCTATGTGACTCTAAAACATAAACAAACACAACAACCAAAGCTTGAGTCTTAATTCTGAAAGTATACATGATTGAATGATGACAGTACCTCTCTCGTTTGTTATGATGAAGGGGTTAGTCTCGGTAAAAGTGAGACACAACCCAACTTCTTTGAATGATGAGATTAAGATACGTCGAGGTGTATGATGATATGAATGTTAAATCAATGAGTATAAAACAAAACTGAAATAGTAATTCGCATTAAGATTCTCGGATAAATTTCCAATTTATAATTGAGATACGTGAAGATTGAGATAACATAAAGAAAACATAAAAACTAAGCGGTTGGAGTTGAATCTTAATTTTTGGTGAAGAAAACTAGTTGGGTGGTTCGTTTGGGCCGTCATTATCTTCAACAGGATTGGCGTTGATGTTGTAAACTCTTCCTCTTGCTGGTGGCCTAGTGGTTAGGTTTTCTTGATTTGCTTGGTTAACTGGGTTTGGTTGAGCTTGAGCGTTTATGATGTTAACCAATCGAGGGCACGTGTTTCTAAAGTGGGTAGGGTCGCCACAATTAAAACAAGCTCGAACATATGGAAGCATGGGGTATTGTGGTTGTTGATATGTTTGGATCATGTTTTGAGTAGGGGGTGAGGTTTGGTTTTGAGGGGTGCGGCAAACCTTGCTCAAATGACCATAGCGTCCACAATTCGCACATAGTCGACAAGGTAAGGTAGATGGATGGTGATAAAAGCAAGTGTTGCATTGAGGGTGAGGTCCAATGTAAGGTTTCTTATTTGGGTAAGTTGAGTTGGGTGCTACTTGAGTGATTGGGATAGCTTGGAGGGGTACGGCTTGTGAAGCTGGTTGATTGTGTTGAGTGACAGCGAAAATTTGCCCATCTCATTTTCTCTTAGAAATGGGTTGAGAAGGGGATTCCGTTTGGGTGGAGTTTGAGGTTTCAGTTGATGCTTTATCCTTCTTCTTCTCTTCCTTGAAGTCTTTATTTCGTATGCGGTTCTCGGTGAGCTCTGTAGCTAACTCCATAGCTGCTTCCAAGGTTGTAGGTGTGGTACTTATTATAGGGTCTTGAATTTTTGAAGGAAGACCTCGAATGTAGTGCTCGATCAAACGGTAGAGGGGAGTGAACAAGTTGGGGGCCATTTGATTTAACTCAAGGAATCTCTTGTTGTATGTGGTGTGGTAGCCTTCCTTTTGTTTCAAAGAATAGAACTCATCCTCCAATTTCTTGATTTCGCTTCTTGGGCAAAACCGTCTTGTCATGATTTCCTTCAACTCTTCCCAAGTCAAAGTCATAGCATCTTCAACACCTCACTTGGCCTTCTCTGTATTCCACCATGTAAGTGCTATTCCAAACAAACGACCGGTAGCATATCGCACCTTGCGATCATCGGGGCAATCGCAATTTAGAAAAGTGTTTTCCATTTCCTCAAACCAATGGAGGAGAGCAGTGACACCTTCAGTCCCTTCGTATTTTGGAGGGTCGCAGGATTTGAAATGCTTGAAGGTGCATTTAGTGGTATTTGGGGGAGGGTTGATAACATTTTGATCTTCTTGATTGATTGGGTTGACGGGATTAGCGGTAAGGGCTTGTTGAACTTGAACTACAATGTTGGGTATTACAGCAGCCATTTGTTGAGCGATTTGGGCAGCCATGCGCTCGCGGGCTTTTCCTTATCTCATCTTCCTACGAGCGAGACTAGAAGACATCTACAAGGAATACGTATCAAGAGTATGAGTTGGACGTTTTAGGGGTCATGTGTCGTATTTAGGAATGAACATTCATAAAATAAATATAGAATAATAAATCTACTACATCCATAGGATGTCTTGGGCTTTGCTCATAATTGGGCCTTGCATGCCACCATACTTCACCTTCGTAATCATGTGGGCCCCCATGATTACCGGGTCTTTCATATGGTTCGCATGTGTTAGCCTGGTAACGTACACTAAAACCCGGAGAAAATTGAGAAATATGTATGTAACGTATGAGATTCGGAGTGCATCCAGGTGTGGACACGGTGACAACTCAAAGTGGGGTTAGTTCGAACGACGTTTGGTGTGGCATGCTTTGGCCTAATAGGTCCTTCATACTCTCATCGTTAGTCCCCAGGTAGGCAAACTGGTCCGTTATATTGGATTTATACGAATGCCAACCTAGACAAGACATTCCGACTACCGGTACTTGAACCCCTACAGTTATTACATGCCCGTCGTAGAACTCACTTTGATGAGATTTGAAAAATGAAAAATGCGACAAAATTTTGAATGACGGAAGTATGAAGATGATTTGAATATGTGAACATTGAAATATGTATGATGAATATTTATGTAAGTATGTATGTTTGACTGTAAGTATAATTCATTATGTATCACAAAATGTAATATTGGAAGTGTTTGCATGCATTGGTGTATGTAATAAATATGAAAGAAATAAACATCATGAGTTTGCATGTAACCACATAAACAATTAAAATCTAATAAACTATAGTATAGGCTCTAAGGGTCTAATAACCTATCCTATATCCCTATAGTCAAAAGCTCTGATACCAATCTGTCACACCCCGACCCGCAGCGGAAAAAGGTGATCGGGGCATGATTAGGTTTTCATCAAAGCTCATGACATTTATTATAATGTTTCATATTTATTATTACAATTTAAAGGAGATCAAACAATCAAACCATACAAGTGCAACATGTTCTATACATCTTTCTAGACTTCATTATTTTTCTTCTAAGGCAATTTCCTATGTGTTCCTTGCTTCATCCTGTCCACCTGTATCATGTGTAAAAAATGGTTTTTGGGTCAACAAAAAGTTGGAGAGTGAACCTTGTTAAAAACATTTGATATTGATTTCTTATTGTATTTAATATGGAAAAATTGTGCAATAATCATATGTGAGCAAATGTATATAATCAAACAAACAATAACAAACCACCTTGAATGAGTATATGACATGAATGATAATGTATATGTTGGCAACGTCACGTTCCGCTCATAGGTAATGGGGAACGGACGGCCTATGATGATGTATGTGTGATCAAGGCTCAATCAAACGGAGCCGATCATATGTTGGCAACGCCAAGTTCCGCTCATAGGTAATGGGGAACAGACGAGCCTATGATGATGTATGTACTGAAAATGATAAATTTAAGCTAAACATTAACCACACAAACAATTGATACAAATTGGATACACATTTGATCATGGATATGATGGATGCACAAGTGTTTAAATGTAATAAATAATAAGCGACACATGATACACCCCAAAATGTGATTAAAACGGAGAATTTGTAGAGATTCACTCACAGTGGTTGCGTTTCTTGGATTGATGATGAATGCGCACGAATTTGAATTTAACCACGAGAGAACCAACCTAAATAATAACATAATGGTTCGGTAAATAAGTGGATTTTATTAACAATTTTAATAGGATTTTTAGATTTATTTTTGTGAGTTTAAGGTCATTTTCTAACTTTAAAAATATTATTTTTAAGTATTTTTAAATAATTTTCTGATTAAATAAATAAATAAAAAAAATATAAAAAGATGTTGACTTTTTGACTTTGACCGTTGACCGTTGACCATTGACCGTTGACCGGTCGGACCGTGTGTTTGTATGCGCTGAGTGAGGTTCGAACTCGTGACCTCCCGTACGCGTGCACGCAGCTCTACCAACTGAGCTACGTGTCTAACCCGAAATATTTTTGTTTTTAATTATACTTATATACTATTTATATTTATCCAGAAATCATTTATTTTAAAAAGAATTTTAATTATATCGAACCGGTGCACATAACAGGTCTCGAACCCGGGACCTGTTGTTTAACATTGCACACAGTCCACCGCTGGACTATGTGTCTAACCCGAAATATATTGAAGTTTAATTATACATATACACATACTAGCGCTAACATATTTTGTTTTAAAAAGGCTTGGATAATTTCAGGGGCGGTGTAACTAACCGGATTCGAACTCGAGACTTTGGCTTCGTATTGCACACAGCCCGACCAATTGGGCTGTGTGACTAACCCGAAGGATATAAGATTTTTATTAAATTTATATATTTACTAGATTATTTCGTTAACTGGTTTTAAAAAGGTTGGGTATAATTGGCAAACCGGAAAGCATGTACAGACTCGAACTCGGGACCATGGCTTGAAGTTTGCACACAGTCCACCACTGGACTGTGTGTCTAACCCGTTTAAAAATCCGTTTCGAATTAAACTTATACATTAACAGTGCTTCATCTTCTTCGTCACTTGAACAACCAGACTGTTAAAATCCGATTTCTTCGATTCATTAATCAATTCCTTTATTACATTTTGAATAACTACATATGAGACTAATAAAAATGAAAGGGATTAGGTGTAAGATATACCGAACAGAGATCCCATGTTTCTCCGGCGAGATTCGGATGACAGCAGGTTATTCCGGCGACGTGTAACTTGCGGCAGAGGATCTTCAGGAAGTTTGAGGTGAGTGTGGGTGACTTCTGTCGAAGCTCTAGAAGTCCTATTTATAGAGTAAGGCAAAAGAGATGAAATGGGTTCGGTTTTCCGGCGACTTGCAGAGAATTCCGGCGATGTATTTCTTGCGACAGAGATTCTACAGGGAGTTTAAGGTGATTGTGGGTGGTTTCGGTATGAGCTCTAGATGTCCTGTTTATAAAGTAAGGCAACAGTGAGATAGTTTCTTCGGTTTTCCGGCGATAACCTTCGGTCAACTTGCAGAGAATTCCGGCGATTTCCGGTGAACTCCGATGAAATAGAGACTTGTTTTCACAATGTGGTGAATGTTTGGCTATGAATTGAACGAGATTTACAATCTTCGGACTTGATAGCTAACATGTTCGACAGTTTCGGTCAAGAGATTTAATCAATCCTTCAGTTATGATTTTGATTGGTTCACATGATTGATAACCGATTTTTGGGTTAAAGGCATGATTAAATCGTCGGTTTTCCTTGGGTCAATTCGTGATTACTAGTAATGCCGGCGGTTACAGATTTGCCGAAACTTTGAGATTTTCAGTTTTAGCCGTGGATTCTAAATAAAGTTTAATGGTTTCAGATTTATAGCACATAAGTGTGTGTATAGCAGTGGTGTGTTAGCGTGTTTGGCTTGTGGGCGACCCGGGTTCGAAACCCGGCATCTGCTTTTATTTTTTTATTCATTATTTATTTAAAATTTTAAATTATGGTTTTTAAATTCTATTATATTTATTAATTGCGTATTGTTTAAAATTAATTTGAGAAATAAATGTGCAATGAAAAATTTTGACTGGATATTCGATTAATAAACGAAGCGGGTTTGGAAACCCGTTTTTTTACGGATGTTACAGATGTCCGAGGCGTTTTTCTGAATTTTCATGCCGTATTTTTAGAAACCCTTAGACAAGTTTGGGTGAACTTGTAATGGACAAGTTCGGGCGAACTTTAAACAAATTCGAACAAACTTATGATGGTTTTCAAGAGAGATGTCAAGTTCGGGCGAACTTGTATGGATTTCAACAATTTTGATCAAGTTCCGGTGAACTTGATTAAAATTGATGAAAAATAGCTAAGTTCGAGCGAACTTGAGTGAAATTTCTTGAAAAATCAGTCAAGTTCGGGCGAACTTGATGAAAAACCACTCAAAAAGTGAGTTTTTCAGTCAAGTTCGAGCGAACTTGCTTACAAGTTCGAGCGAAGTTGTGATTTCAAACATGGTTTTTTCGATTTTTCGACATGAATTCGTTTGTTTTAAGTTCTGATCTTTTCAAGGGTTTTACTATTATGGATTTTACGTATTATACTTGAAAATCAGTCCATTTTGTCCGTGAATTGTCTAAGAAAAGTTTAAAATGAAAGAATATAGTAGAAGATGAGATGTTCTATGTCCAATGTCTTCAAATTAGGCGAATCCTGCTCTGATACCACTTGTAGGTCCGTTGTACGGATCTTTCGAGTCCTAATTTGCCAAACCTAAGGTAAACGTGCGGAATCCATTTGCATAGGCGACACTGGATACAAGTTTGTTACTAATTAACACCATTTGATTAATGTGTAGACGTTACAAATCCTGGAAACACTTGGACAGAGCTTCGCTGTCCAGTTGACAAAATCTATGAATGTTACAAATGAAATGACAAGTCTCCTATTTATAGGAGAACAAGTTCGCTTGAGTAGATGCAAGTTCGGGCGAACTTGCTTAGTCAAGTTCGGCCAAACTTTACTACAACACTTCCTTTTCAAGCGAACTTGACCCTATATATACATAAACTTTGACATTTCGCTCCTAAATACTGACTCGACGTTATACGATGACGTAGGTAACAAACATATGCATCAACATTAGCCATAAGAGCAACTCCAGTTTTCTTGTTAATGTACTTGTTCCAATCAAAACCTTCATTATCACTTGAAGCAATCATGGTTTTTTCTATAGTGTTGGATGACTGATCTTGAACTTCGTTTTTCTTAGAAGTGGCTTGTATTGCAGTGCTTTCTTGTAATAATCATTTCCTCCAAAAGGACTTTGATTGCCACTTACTTCTTGGTTCGGACACTCATGTTTGAAATGCCCTTTTTGACGGCACTTGAAGCATGTGACTTTTGACTTGTCAAAATCAAGCTTGTTGCTTGAATTGCCAATATCTCTTCCGGTTAGCGCTACAAATTTAGTGTGACATTTGTGCCTTTACAACCATCATACAACTCCGAACAATTTCGAATCCAATGAAATCTTGCATTTCATTCTCGGGAATTGTATAATTTCATCTAACATTCACACATGTAAGTTCATGTACAATTTCGACACCTCAAAGCTTTTCTGGAAGTGAAATCACAAACTATTACGCAAACTAATAAGTTTAACGCAACGTACACTCCGAAACAATGACATAAGCTAAAGATAACCTAAATACCCTTTACATAACTTAGAAATAAGTTTTGAGGGCTTCGGTATGGCAAAAACACGCTTATGCAAGCTTAGGCACTATTTTGCAAATTCGACGAAGCTATGCCGATTCGCGTATATCGTTATCCGGAACATGTATGCACATCCAAAAAATTTGGTAATCATTAAAACATGTATTTAAATGATTGGAATGCAAAAATATCATTCGTTATGCGTTTACGGTCATTTGCGCATTCGTTACGATATCCGTCGTAATTAACCAAAAACCGCAACCGTACGACCAAACGAACAGACATCCGAAAAGTTTCCGAGCATTTTTCAAGTTCCATAAGCTTTATCTTCCTTATAAAGCTTAAAAATGGGGTTAACGGTTGTTAAAAGTGCCAAAACACGTCGAAAAACAAGTTTTTAGGCTGCAGGGACTAAAACTGCCAATTCTGAAACTTTGGAATCCCAGGCGCCACGCGAGAGACACACCCAGATCTCCCATGACGCGCGGGGGATGCCAGATTTCAGCAAATACCTGGCAGCTTCTTGTTCATTTGACTTGACACCTATAACTCGTTTTTGCCACACTTCTCCTGGTTGCAACACCTCAATAAACATTTGTAATGATCCTACAACATCTCCTAACACTTGGAATGATCTTGTGGCTTCAAGAAATCTATAAATACCCCCACTGTTGCAACCAATTTCCTTCCTTGTTCACTCTTTCTTTCTCTCTTGCTCTACTTCGAGGCTACCACTTAGTTGGAGGCTTCCTAACTGAACATTCTTGTTCTGGGGGCTCTTCAAGTGTTCTCCAACACAAGTAAGTGCCCTCTCCTAGTCTTGTTCCATTTCTTTTAGCTTCTTATGAGCTAAAAGTCAAACAATTGACTTTCTGTTTGATTTTCGGTTGTCAGCTAAAAGTCAAAGTTCAATTAAACTTGCAACGTGATCGTAATCACGAAGGTTATAATCCCTTGCGATTATACCTACTGATTACCACGTTTACTAGTCGAAGTGACGAGTCAAAGTTTCGGTCAAAATGTGCATTATTTGCATTTTGCAAAGAAACTATTTTCGGGTATCAAAACACCAAGTTTTAATACCAAAACATTTTTATAACTTAGTTAGACATGTTTTGACATGTCTAACTCGTCACTTTTAGTTTAGTGCTTGTTTAGGGTCGTAAGTCGAGCGGTCTTGACCACAGCTTTGACTTTCGAATCCTACCCGTTTGGTCGATCTTAGGATCTGACCAAACTAAAATTAGTGACCATAGTTGTATTGGGAATAACCCTCTGAGGTTATACCTTATGGTCACGTTGTTTGGTTAGTATTTCGTTAAGTCGCTAGTTATGCCATTATAAATGACCAAAATGCCCTTTTTGCGCATAAATCAACTTTAAACATATGTGACCAATGTTTTGACATATAAACTGATGTTACAACTTAATCAAACATGTTTTGACATATTATACTTATCACAAGATATATCTAACCATCCGAACAAGTATTTACGCAAATGAAACGTTAAAGTAGCGTAAACTACCTTAACGAGTCATAACGGGTCAAAAGCACTTAGTAATCTTTTCAAATCAGAATGTAGACTTTGTTAAACCATTTCATATGAGTACCAACACTCATTTGGTTTACAAGAACTCATTCTCTCCGATTTGCCGATTAAAGTCCCGATATTTACATAGTTATCCGATTCTAGGACACGTTTGACTTCTCGGACATTTGAGCTTGTTTAATCTTTGATTCAAGGATATTTTTGCAACCCCAAGTGAGTACATAGTTCCCCTCTTTTACGTTTCAAATGTTTTGGGGTGATCCATATGTACCTATTCACTATTTTCATGATTTCAAAGCTATACTATCTATCTCATATACATAATACTTATCAGTTAATGAATCGAACTGTTATCTATGACTTGAATAACGATTTTCAAAATTTGTGAGACTATTGTTGGTTCATATTTCTTTTATACATTCATTAACAATGATCGAGCCGATTGGTAGTACGATATAGCGCTATAGGATTTGACACCCCATTCCTGTTGTATGGAATTTCAGAAACCAAGTTTAAACCAAATAGATTTTGCCTTCGTGGTAACTCTATAATCACCAAAGTATTGTTTGATATACTCCGGTTTGAATGTATTGCCAAACGACCACAATGTATGTTTTACAAAGGTTTTCCAACTAAGCCATAAAAACTTATCTTTTATTGATTTCCTTAAATCAAAGTATATTTTGATATACTACACAATCACAATTAAGTATATTTCGATATGCTTCCAAAGCATAGTTTGCTATGCTATCAATGTGATATTATTTACCAAAGTATAGTTGATATACTACCGAATCTCTTGTTCTTAAGCAAAAGTATATTTTGATATACTATCGATACCGTTATTGTTTACCAAAGTATATTTTGATATATTACCGATTCACTTGTTCTCAAACCAAAGTATATTTTATATACTACCAAATCTAGCTTTTCAAAAGCATATTTTAATATAATAGTAATTCAACTAATTTCAAAACTAAGGTATATAGTTTGATATACTACCTATATTGTTATTTCAAAACCAAAAGTATGTTTCGTACATATATTACAAACACTTTTTATCCAAAAGCAAAGTAATTTAGATACTAAACTTTTGCAAGGATTCATGGCTACTTTTGAAAACATATGTTCTTTTCTTAAAACATCCAAAGCCATGAATCATCATCACAAAACCTATGTCTCACATGCATTTTTCTGCTGACGTACCTATTTTCAATATGTTTCAGGTTTACATATATGATGATTGTTGCTGCTTACTACACATAGGAATGACGCGTGCCTTAGTGACCCTAAAATTTAGAGGAAAATTTGATTGTATTTTATTTCCGTTATTCCAAGACAAGTTGTAAATTTGATAAATCAATAAAACAAAACTTTAAAACCATGTGTTGCGAAACATTTTGTAATGTGACTTCCCAAGTGTTTCCGCCGCATGTTGCTTTACGTGATTTGGGGTGTTACAGATTGGTATCAGAGCACTGGTTATAGGGAATTAGGTTATTAGTAATGCTTTGACCTAGTCTATAACCTTCTTAGAACCCCAACACGAGTTTACTTGCGTTTAGATTCTTAATACACTACCATCACCTATCCTTAGGTGATTATCAAAAACAAAGCATAATACATCTTTTGAAAGTCAAAATTTTTCCAAAACTTCACAAGAAATCGTCTATCCTTAGATGATCTGTTTTTATGCTTTAAGCCTTCAAAGTTTTCAAAATCTCGTCAAAGTTTGGGCTTTAATAATGTGAACACATGCAATCCGGAAGGGTGGATGCCTGTACCCTGAGTTTTCTGTCTAAGGTTAGAAATCCGCATTATCGGACCATTCACTCTTACCTGGAGACTCTTTGGGTGAGTATTCACTTATAGGATAAAGCATGTCTTCGCGATACATTATAAAGACCCATTTACTTTGATTTGTCACTGTTCGTTTGCTTGTTTTAAGTAACGAACAAATGATCACAATCCTTATACTTCGTCGATATTTTTAAATTCATTTTGACTATCCAATATCAATCTCACTCGATTTCTCTCATGATTCCCTTTCTCTTTTAGAATGCCTCCTCGTCACAACGCTACTGAAGACGCCAAAATGGCAACTTTAATCGCTAAGCAAATGGCTGTTGTACTCCCAAACCTTGTGACCCAACTCAATCAAGCTTATTAAAAAAATAACAACAACAATGCACCTACTCCGTGCAATTTTAAACAATTCAACTCAGCCAAACCACTCAACTTCACTGGGTCTGAGGGAGCTACTGGGCTCCTACAATGGTTTGAGAGTATCGAAAGCACTTTCCGCCATGTTCAGTGTCCAAACGAGGGAAACGTAGAGTTTGCTTCAAGTGTTTTTCAAAAGAGAGCACTTACGTGGTGGAACGGAATCATGAGGGATAGAGGTGCTGATGTAGCACTAGCTCATACATGGGAAGAACTTCGAGCTCTTATGATGAAAGAGTTCTGCCCACGTCACGAGCAAAGGGCACTTGAAAATGAGTTCCACGATCTTAAGCAAGATAGTGGTGAACATCAAGCCTACACTAATCGTTATGAGGAACTAAGTCTTTTATGTCCTACCATGGTTACGCCTTTGGATAAGGCAATTGAAAAGTACATTGATGGCCTCCCTGACCCAATTCAGGACATAGTCACTGGTAGCAATCCCGCTACAGTTAGACAGGCCATTGAACTATCCGCTACCCTGACTGAATCTCAAGTCAAGAAGGGTAAACTTTTCCACAAAAGTGATAAGAAACCATCGGACAATTCTACCCAAGAAAAACAAAAGGAAAACCAGACTGAATCCTCTAAGAAGTTAAAGAAGCATAAGGCTTCACAAAACTTCACTATAGTTGCTTAAAATGATCAAGTTGCTCCAACCCAACCAGCACAACCTCGTGCTAGGAAAGCATATGCCGGTACTGCACCTTTGTGCAACAAATGCAATCGTCATCATTTAAACCAAACACCATGTCTTAAATGTACCCATTGTGGACGATTGGGACATTTGGTCAATGCATGTCGTTTTGCTACCAACACCCAAAATCAAGCAAATGCAAACCCTGCTGCTGCTCAAGCACCATATCCACCTGGATCGTGCTACAACTGTGGTGATCTTACTCACTATTGAAACAATTTCTTGAAGCTTGCTAATGTAAATCCAGCCCGTGGATGAGCATTTAACATAAATGCTAACGAGACTCATGTTAATGACGATGCAACTGTGAACATTTAAACTTTTACATTTTCACTTTGTGGTATCAAAAATCTTGAAACATTTCTGTTGGTTTTTAAATAATATTGCTATTTCAATTTTATTTACAAAACCAGTATGATTACGTGTATGTGTGACATACCTCTACAACACCGACACCAAGGATATGGTTCCTTGTAAATCTAACTACTCTCGTAGTTTCTCCTATTTTTGTGATCAATCGCGATCTCCACAAAAATCCTATGTACTCGTTTCTTCTAAGAAACGAAGCATGAGGTACAAGTCATAACTCTTAACAAATACTCGAAATACCACTTTAAATCCTTGCTTTGATACCTAAGGGTACTTTTCATAAGTCCTTAATTGGTCTTATGCAATATGTCGTTGTGCCTATGACTACTTTCGTATTTTCATGACATTACATATACTTTGATTTCGTAGTACATCTAGTACATGGTTTTCAAAACAATTTCGCTACACAAATCCTAAATCCTTATAGGATCTTCCTATATTCATCGTTAGATCCTTGTGGATATTAAAGTGCAAATTGAAGTCCTTGATTGGATTCTTTGTTTACTTTTAATACGTATGCACAAGTTGATGATTTTGTGATTTAAAATGTTCATTTTCCAAATCCTTATAGAATCTTCCATATTTTCATATGCTAGATTCTTAGAATGATATCCAAGGTATTATCTTAAATCCTTAAGGGCTTTTCTATGCAAATAGTTAGACCCTTGGATTCCAAAGTACAATTTTCTAGTTAAAGTGATCATGTAATGACCTAGTTAAACAGACTCTTTGGTGATCTGTTTAAAGAGATTATTCGTTGATCTAGTTAAAGAGACCCTTTTGAGATCTAGACAAGTCATTACATGTTTATTTGTTTGATTTTTTCCTACACATCACAAAATGAAATGTGCGGCCTATGCAAGGAATTATGTAATTATGGATGCATACATAATTATAAAATTCAGTGCATAGAAAACACAACAAGTTTTGTCATGTGTAAGAACCTATAGTAATAAGAATAACAAAACGGGAACAATGTAATAAGGGCATGGTGGATACGCCGCTAGCACTTCCTATATATAAATGTTCCTTATTACATTGCAAGCGTGGCGTTATTTAAGTTACCAGAAGTTCTGGACCTTGACCAATGTTGTTTTGTCTTACACTCTCCGACTCTAACTTCGAGCACACATAAGTTTCCTACAATAGTCTTCATAGGAAACAAACTTCCATACGTTGTTCGAAACTCCTAAGTTCATACCCTCTTCGAATTCTTCTTCTACATGAATGCCACTTTGACATTTACATGGGCCTCTTATGAGGCTCGGTAAATTCAAAGATGTCATACACCTACCTATTGGACTTAAGTTTAGGGTTTCGAATCTAAACTCATTCCTGTAGACAATAGATGAGTACAATTTGAAAGCGATACACTCATATCTGATTTCACAAGTTTCCTCTAAATTTAAATTTCGGGACGAAATTTCCTAAAGTAGGGGAGACTGTGACATTTGTGCCTTTACAACCATCATACAACTCCGAATGATTTTGAATCCAATGAAATCTTGCATTTCATTCTTGGAAATTGTATAATTACATCTGGCATTCACACATGTAAGTCCATGTACAATTTCGACACCTCAAAGCTTTTCTGGAAGTGAAATCACAAACTATTACACAAACGTAATCAGTTTAACGCGACGTACACTCAAGAACAATGACATAAGCTAAACATAACCTAAATACCCTTTACATAACTTAGAATAAGTTTTGAGAGCTTCGGTGTTGCAAAAACACGCTTATGCAAGCCAGGGGCTATTTTGCAAATTTTGTGAAACTATGCCGATTCGTGTATATCGTTATCCGGAACATGTACGCACATCCAAAAAAATTTGTAATCATTAAAATATAGTAATTTAATGATTAGAAAGCAAAAATATCATTCGTTACGCGTTTACGGTCATTTACGCGTTCGTTACGATTTCCGTCGTAATTAACCGAAAACCGCAACCGTACGACCAAACGAACCGACATCCGAAAAGTTTCCGAGCATTTTTCAAGTTCCATATGCTTTATCTTCCTTATAAATCTTAAAAATGGGGTTAACGGGCGTTAAAAGTGCCAAAACGCGTCGAAAAACAAGTTTTTAGGCTGCAGGGACTAAAACTGCCAATTCTGAAACTTTGGAATCCCAGGCGCCACGCGAGAGACACACCCAGATCTCCCACGACGCGTGGGGGATGCCAGATTTAGCAAATACCTGGCAGCTTCTTGTTCATTTGACTTGACACCTATAACTCGTTTTTGCCACACTTCTCCTGGTTGCAACACCTCAATAAACATTTGTAATGATCCTACAACATCTCCTAACACTTGGAATGATCTTGTGGCTTCAAGAAATCTATAAATACCCCCATTGTTGCAACCAATTTCCTTCCTCGTTCACTCTTTCTTTCTCTCTTGCTCTACTTGGAGGCTACCACTTAGTTGGAGGCTTCCTAACTGAGCATTCTTGTTCTTGGGGATCTTCAAGTGTTCTCCGACACAAGTAAGTGCCCTCTCCTAGTCTTGTTCCATTTCTTTTAGCTTCTTATGAGGTAAAAGTCAAACAATTGGTCAAAGCAAAGTTCAATTAAACTATGCACCGTGATCGTAATCACGAAGGTTATAATCCCTTGCGATTATACCTACTGATTACCACGTTTACTAGTCGAAGTGGCGAGTCAAAGTTTCGGTCAAAATGCGCATTATGTGCATTTTGCGAAGAAACTATTTTCGGGTATCAAAACACCAAGTTTTGATACCAAAACATTTTTATAACTTAGTTAGACATGTTTTGACATGTCTAACTCGTTACTTTTAGTTTAGTGCTTGTTTAGGGTCGTAAGTCGAGCGATCTTGACTACCGCTTTAACTTTCGAATCCGACCCGTTTGGTCGATCTTAGGATCCGATCAAACTAATATTAGTGACCATAGTTGTATAGGGAATAATCCTATGAGGTTATACCTTATGGTCACGTCGTTTGGTTAGTATTTTGTTAAGTCGCTAGTTATGCCATTATATATGACCAAAATGCCCTTTTTACGCATAAATCAACTTTAAACATACGTGACCAATGTTTTGACATATAAACTGATGTTACAACTTAATCAAACATGTGTTGACATATTAGACTTATCACAACATATATCTAACCATCCGAACAAGTATTTACACAAATGAAACATTAAAGTAGCATAGCGTAAACTACCTTAACGAGTCATAACGGTTCAAAAGCACTTAGGAATCTTTTCAAATCAGACTATAGACTTTGTTAAACCATTTCATATGAGTACCAACAATCATTTGGTTTACAAGACCTCGTTCTATCCGATCTGTCGATTAAAGTCCCGATATTTACATAGTTATCCGATTCTAGGACACGTTTGACTTCTCGGACATTTGAGCTTGTTTAATCTTTGATTCAAGGATAATTTTGCAACCCCAAGTGAGTACATAGTTCCCCTCTTTTACGTTTCAAATGTTTTGGGGTGATCCATATGTGCCTAATCACTATTTTCATGATTTCAAAGCTATACTATCTATCTCATGTACATAATACTTATCATTTAATGAATCGAAACTATTACCTATGACTTGAATAACGATTTTCAAAGTTTGTGAGACTATTGTTGGTTCATATTTCTTTTATACATTCATTAACAATGATCGAGCCGATTGGTAGTACGATATAGCGCTATAGGATTTGACACCCCATTCCTGTTGTATGGAATCCCAGAAACCAAGTTTAAACCAAATAGATTTTGCCTTCGTGGTAACTCTATAATCACCAAAGTATTGTTCGATATACTCCGGTTTGAATGTATTGCCAAACGACCACAATGTATGTTTTACAAAGGTTTTCCAACTAAGCCATAAAAACTTATCTTTTATTGATTTCCTTAAATCAAAGTATATTTTGATATACTACACAATCACAATTAAGTATATTTCGATATGCTTCCAAAGCATAGTTTGATATGCTATCAATGTGATATTATTTACCAAATTATAGTTGATATACTACCGAATCTCTTGTTCTTAAGGAAAAGTATATTTTGATATACTATTGATACTCTTATTTTTTACCAAAGTATATTTTGATATACTACCGATTCACTTGTTCTCAAACCAAAGTATATTTTATATACTACCAAATGTAGCTTTTCAAAAGTATATTTTAATATACTAGTAATTCAACTAATTTCAAAACTAAGGTATATAGTTTGATATACTACCTATATTGTTACTTCAAAACCAAAATTATGTTTCGTACATATATTACAAACACTCTTTATCAAAAAGCAAAGTATTTTATATACTAAACTTTTGTAAGGATTCATGGCTACTTTCGAAAACATATGTTCTTTTCTTAAAACATCCAAAGCCATGAATCATCATCACAAAACCTATGTTACTCACAGGCATTTTTATGTTGACGTACCTATTTTCACATATGTTTCAGGTTTACATATATGATGATTGTCGCTGCTTACTACACATAGGAATGGCGTGTGCCTTAGTGACACTAAAATTTAGAGGACAATTTGATTGTGTTTTATTTCCGTTACTCCAAGACAAGTTGTAAATTTGATAAATCAATAAAACAAAACTTTAAAACCATGTGCTGCGAAACAATTTGTAACGTGACTCCCCAAGTGTTTCTGCCGTGTGTTGCTTTACGCGATTTGGGGTGTTACATTTAGTAACTCTTCTGATAATTGAAGCCAGACTCCACTTAATGTCCATCAGCTCCAGCTCTTCTTCGTCCACCTGATCGTAATCCTAAGCAGTCATTTCAGGATTTCCGATCTTTCCAGCAACTAAGCATTCGTAAGATTCTAGAACCGTAGCAAGAAGTGCTATGTGCTGTTTAGCCACTTTCTCCAGGAAAACATTCTTCAAGTTAACAGTAATGTTGCATTGAAAGACATTCGGATCAGAACTGGATTGGTTTGTCTGATACGACTGATTGTTCTGACTTTGAAATGAAGAATTTGAACCCATGCTTTAATATCTAGTGTTTGAAGAATTCTTATTCTGTGACAAATAACTAGTGGAATTCATATTAGCACTGAATGCTGTTTGAATTTTCGGACACTGAATCGGAGTATCTTGAACACCTCCTTTGTAATACACACCGACGTCTTGAACAACGTTTGCATTCTTTGATTTTGTAATCTTTAATAGCTCCATTTCATGACCTTCCAGTTTGTCTATGAAATATGACAACTTTAAATGCATCCAAGCCGGACTGTTCTTTAGAACCATCAGATAAGTTGACCACTCTCCCTCAGGAAGTGCATCAGCCAACTTTTCTATCTGTTCTTCTGTAATGTCACACCCCGACCACGTAAAAAAACAAACCGTGGCGGAAACGTCGGGGAGTGTTGTAACAGAATTATTGTTTCAATAACCATGGAACATAAGTTAAGTTTCATTAGTTAATATTGTTTATGTCATCTTGGACAAAAACGGAAATACAACAAAAGTTAAGCTATTATTCTGATTTTATAGTCACTAAGGCCTAGTCCGCCCTAATTGTAGCTAGCTTGACATCAAACATTTGCACCTGAAACATATGTGAAAATAAAGTCAGCAAAATAATGCCGGCGAGTACATAGGTTTTGTGTTGATGCTTCATGGCTTTTATTATTTTAAGAAAAGTTTAAAGTAGTACAAAGTCGCCATGAACCATAACAAGTTTCTTTTATAAGAACCATATGAAAATCAATATGATATAAAAGAAATGATGCATGGTTAAATAGATACTCAAAAGTAAGTTTTGTCTCGTATAAAAATGTCATGTTATGTATAAGATATGTCATGTCTTATATTTTGTTTAAAATGATTTAGATAACGCCACAATATGTAAGATAATAAAAGCACTTATATATAGGAAGTACCAGCATATCCACCATGCTTTTATCATATTACACACGTCACGCTATTTAAGTCATTCACCATAAACCAATGTCGAGTAACAAACGTCATGTAAACCAATGTCGAGTAAACAATGTCATGTAAACCAATGTCGAGTAAACAATGTCATGTAAACCAATGTCGAGTAAACCAATGTCGAGTAAACCAATGTCGAGTAAACAATGTCATGTAAACCAATGTCGAGTAAAGCAATGTCGAGTGAACAATGTCGAGTTTTATAAACCATTTGCCTTAAACATATATTATGGATTGTTGGCGAACACATTCAAGCCTTGTTGACTATCAGATAAACCCCTATCCGGTCAAGGGTTTATCAATGTTCATCGGATTCTATCATTCCCTAAGGTCGCTTCCAAACATACCTAGGAAGTGGGAACGGGATTGTCAATCCTATGGTACCATTACATACTACCGGTCGGTGTGATCAATGTTAATGAATGTATCATTGTTGAGTTCAACGTACCAAAATGTCAACAACAATGTAAGCATGTCTTGAAAATGTCTTTGAAAATGTCCAAAAAATGTCTTTGAAAACCATGTACTAATATGCAAGGTCAACATACATAGCAAAAATGTCTTTGAAAGTCAATGTGCTAAATATGCTAGGTCAACATATGAAGCAAAATGCAATGAAAATCATGTACTATGTATATATCATTATAATCAAGCATGTATAATGTCATGAAAACATGAAAATAGATATAGGCACAATATGTTTCACCCCAAAACATTTGAAACGTAAAAGAGGGGACTATGTACTCACTTGTGGTTGCAAAAAGTATCCTTGTTGAAGAAGATTAACCAAGATCAAGAGTCCGTGAAATTAGGTGTGTCCTAAAAATGGTTAACTATGTAAACATCAAGACTTGAAATCGGAAGATTTAGATAGAATGAGACCTTATAAACCAAGTGAGTGTTTGAACTCACATGATATGGTTTAATAGGTTAACATTCTGAGTTGGAAAAGATTTTTAAGGGCTTTTGACCCGTTATGACCCGTTAAGATAGTTTAAGCCACTTTAACGCGTCATTTGCATAATTATGCATTCGGAGAGTTAGATATGTGTCATGATGTGTCTTAATTACCAAAATATGTTTAAAAAATGTTTTTGATCAGAATATAAGTCAAATCTTGTGTTACATGTGTTTATAATGGATATCTTTGCAAAAAGGGTATTTTGGTCATTTTTGAAGATTACTACCATTAATTATCATAACACAATCCAAACAACATGACCATATGGTATAACCTCATAGGGTTATCCCCTATATATTTATGGTCACATGTATGTATTTGATCGATCTAGAAATCGACCAAACGGGTCAGATTCAAAAGTCAAAGCGGTGGTCAAACCGCTAGACTTTTGGCTCTAGACAAGCACTATAATGAAAGTGATGAATTTGACATATATTGACATGTCTTAATAAGTTTATAAAAGTATTTTGGCATCAAAACAACCTGTGTTGATACTCGAAAGCAGATCTGATGCAAAATCGGCAAAAATCGCATTTTGACAGAAACTTTGACTTGCCAAAATAACAAGAAATGGTGGAAATCAGTAGGCATGATTTTTAGGGATCATAACCACCTTGATTACCATCATATTGCAAGATTCAATTGAGCTTTATCTTGATCAATTGATGATCAAAACTAAAAGTCAAACAGAAGTCAAACTGTTTGATTTTTAATCAAATTAAGCTATAATAATTGAACATAGCAAGAGTGGAATGCTTACAAACACCAAGGAATGGTTCAAGAACCAGAGAATAGCTCCAAGGAGGTGGCAAATTCGGAATTGTGGCAGGTTATAGCAAGAACAATCGTTGCAAGAGTTCAAATGTAAAGAACACTATGGTATTTATAGTTTTCTTAATGTTTTAGGTGATTAACAAGTGTCCCATGACTCAGCCACAAGTTTGATTAGTGTCCCATAGGTGTCAAGTGCAGAATTAAGGGTGGCAAGGTCGAGTGGTGAGTCAAAAATGAAGTTATTCAGCTGTTGCCACGTTTCTGGTCTGGGTGTCCGTTACGGACCCTAAGGACTTTGGCCTTACGGTCCGTAAACCCTTTAGCTGGCAGAAACTTTTAAAAATTTCTAAACTTGTTTTTGACGCGTTTTGGCAATTTTAACACCTGTTAACCTGATTTTTAAGCTCCATAAGGACAAAAAAGTATAGGGAACTTGAAATATGTTCAAAAATGTTTCAGAGGTCAGTTCGCTTGGTCGTACGGTCACGGTTTTTAGTTAATTATGACGAAAATCGTAACAAACGCGTGTATGACCGTAAATGCGTAACGAATGATATTTTTGCATTCGAATAACTAAAATATGATATTTTAATGTTTAGAAAAATTTTTGGATGTTCGTACATGTTCCAGATAGCGATATACGCAAAAAGGCATAGTTTCGCAGAATTTGCAAAATAGCCCCTGAAGTTACAAAAGTGTGTTTTTGCCATACCAAAGCCCTCAAAACTTATTTATAAGTTATTAAAGGTTATTTAAGGTATGTTAAGCTTGTGAACTTGTTCCAGAGTGTGCGTCGCTACGAGAATCGGTAGACTTTCATAGTTTGTTGTAAATATTCCCTGTGATCGAATAAGCTTATTTTTGACATACCAAACCCTTCAAAACTTATTTCTAAGTTATATAAAGGATATTTAGGGTATGTTTAGCTTATGTCACTATCCCGGACTATACGTTGCGTTTAACTGATTTTTTTTTGCGATTATACTTCCAGAAAAGGTTTAAAAGATCGGATTTGAACAAGGATTAAAATACACAAATGTCATAAGTAAATATAAAAAATTCATAAAATGTAGCACAAAATTTTTATTGAATATACATTGTCGGATAAAATACAAATGTCGGAAAGCACAGTTGTCACAGTCTCCCCTACTTCAGGAAATTTCGTCCCGAAATTTAGCTTGAGGAAACTGGTGAGAAAAGATGTGGATACTTTGCCTTCATTTGATCTTCTCATTCCCAAGTAAATTCTGGGCCACGTTTGGATTCCCAACGAACTTTAACAATCGGTATCCGTCTGTGCTTTAGCTTCTTGACTTCATGGTCCAGAGTTTCCACATGTTTCTCAACAAAACGCATCGTGTCATCAACACGAATTTCATCAAGAGGGATGTGGAGGTTTTTCATCAACTAATCACTTTTTCAGATTGGACACGTGGAAAGTTAGATGAACGTTACTAAGCTGTGGAGGCAACTCAAGTTTGTAGGCCACTTTTCCGATTCTCTCAACGATCTTAAATGGTCCAACATATCGTGGCACAAGTTTTCCTTTCTTTCCGAATCTAATCACTCCCTTCCAAGGGGATACCTTGAGTAGGACGTGATCACCGACTTGAAATTCCAAGGGCTTGCGTCGTTTATCCACGTAACTCTTTTGACGACTTCTAGCTGTCAGAAGGTTTTCGCGAATTAACTTAACTTTGTCTGTTGTGTCTTGAATAAGTTCAGGTCCAGTGAATTGAGATTCACCGATCTCATTCTAGCAGACAGATGAACGACATTTTAAACCATAAAGAGCTTCAAAAGGTGCTATGTCAATGCTGGAGTGATAACTGTTGTTGTAGGAGAGTTCAATCAATAGTAGATGCGATTCCCAACTACCACCAAAGTCGATCACACAGGCTCTAAGCATATCCTCCAATGTTTGGATCGTTCTTTCAGATTGTCCATTCGTTTGAGGATGTTAAGCAGTGCTCAAGTTAAGCTTGGATCCCATGGCAGACTGCATGGTTCTCCAAAAATGAGATGTGAATCGAGCATCACGATCAGATATAATATCCAAAGGGACACCATGACGAGATACTATTTCGTCCACATAGATTTTAGCAAGTTTGTCAACAGAGAAATCTTCACGAATGGCTATAAAATGTGCTGACTTTGTTAGTCGATCAACGACTACCCAAATGGCATCATATCCTCTAGGTGTACGCGGTAATCTGGTAATGAGATCCATGGCAATGCTTTCCCATTTCAAACTGGAATCTCTGGTTGTTCAAGCGAACCAGAAGGACACTGATGTTCTTCTTTTACCTTCAGACAAGTAAGGCATTTGGATACGTACAAGGTGATGTCTTTCTTCATAACCGGCCACCAATACTGAGTACAAAGATCCTTATACATTTTTTCTGCACCAGGATGAATTGAGTAACGAGACTTGTGAGCTTCATCCATTATCAAGGTGCGGAGATTGTCTAGACTTAGAACCCACAAACGGTTCAGATAATAAGATATCCCATTGTCTTTTGTTTCCAGCTGAAGCTCGAGATGATGTGGTAGTTCATCACATAGTTTGTCTTGCGCGACACAAGTGCATTGAGCCTCCAGAATACGTGTCTGGATATCAGATCGAACCTGTACACAATGCACCTTGACACGTTCTTTACGACTTAGCGCATCGGCTACTACATTCGCCTTACAAGGATGGTAGCGAGTTTCGCAGTCGTAGTCAGAAGTTCAACCCATCGCCGTTGCCTCATGTTTAGTTTTTTCTGATTGAAGATGTGTTGAAGACTTTTGTGGTCCGTGAAAACCACACATTTTGTACCATAGAGATAATATCTCCAAATCTTAAGAGCGAAAACAACAGCACCCAACTCAAGATCATGAGTGGTGTAATTCTTCTCGTGAACTTTCAGTTGTCTCGATGCATAAGCTATAACTTTGTCTCTTTGCATAAGGACATAACCGAGGCCTAAGTTTGATGCATCACAGTATACGACAAAATCATCGTTACCCTCAGGTAAGGATAGAATAGGAGCCTCACAAAGCTTTTGCTTCAGAGTCTGAAAAGCTTCTTCCTGTTTGGGTCCACACTCAAAAGGTTTATTCTTTTGAGTTAAAGGAGTGAGGGGAACCGCAATCTTGGAGAAATTAGCAATGAAACAGCGGTAATAACCCGCAAGACCCAAGAATGAACGAACTTCAGTAGGGGTTGTAGGTGTATTCCAATCCCTGATTGCACTAATCTTTGTTGAATCCACATGAATACCTTGTTCGTTGACAATATGTCCCAAAAACTGAACTTCCTTAAGCCAAAATTCACACTTGGAGAATTTGGCGTAAAGTTGTTCTTTCTTTAGGAGTTCCATTGTTAAACGAAGATGTTGTTCATGATCGGCTCGTGTCTTGGAATAAATCAAGATGTAATCAATAAAAACAATGATGAACTTGTCCAAATAAGGCTTACAAACCCTATTCATCAAGTCCATGAAGACGGCAGGAGCATTGGTTAAGCCGAAGGGCATAACAGTGAACTCATAATGGCCATAACGAGCGCAGAAGGCTGTCTTGGGAATATCTTCCTCGAGTACACGAAGCTGATGATACCCAGAACGTAGATCAATCTTTGAAAAGCAAGTAGGACCCTGTAATTGGTCAAAAATATCGTCAATGCGAGGTAGGGGATATCGATTTTTGATTGTGAGCTTGTTGAGCTCATGGTAATCGATACACATACGAAAAGACCCATCCTTTTTTTCACAATAACACAGGAGCACCCCAAGGTGAAAAGCTCGGTCTAATGAATCCTTTGTCAGATAACTCTTGAAGCTGTTTTGACAATTCTTGCATCTCAGACGGTGCAAGACGGTATGGAGATTTAGCAATAGGGTTGGCACCAGGTACAAGGTCTATACGGAACTCAACTTGTCGAGCAGGAGGTACCAGGTAATTCTTCGGGAAACATCTCAGGATAATCCCGAACAACAGGGATATCTTGAATAGTTCTACCCTTGCCTTTCTCCTTTACGATATGTGCCAGGAAAGCCACATAATTCTTGTGTAGGTATTTTTGGGCTTGAGTACAAGTCATGAGTTTGAGGCTACTACCCGGTTTTTTCTCACGAACTTCCAGAATTGCACCAGACGGAAGAGGTATACGAACAATCTTATCAAAACAAACCACTTCAGCATGATATTTGGTTAACCAATCCATTCCTACTATAATGTCAAAGCTCCCAAGTTGCATTGGTGTGAGGTCAATAGGAAAATGATGGTTAGTGAGGTTCAATAGACAACCAGGAATGACAGAACGAGGACAAGAGGTTCACCACTGGCTATTTCCACTGTCAAGGGCTTTCCTAGTTTGGTTCTTGGTTTCGCAAGTAAAGGCTCAAATGTTAATGACACAAAACTTCTATCAGCGCCCGAATCAAATAGTATAGAAGCAGGATGGTTGTTAACAAAGAACGGACCGTTCACCACCTCGTTATCTGCCCGTGCCTCGTTCGCATTAATATTGAAAGCTCGTCCACGAGCCTGGTTTGCATTTGCCAATCTAGGGCAATTGTTACGGTAGTGGGTGAGATCCCCACAGTTGTAGCAAGATCCTGGTGGGTAATGAGGTCGTGCAGGATTGGCTGGCTGCTGAACAGGGTTACAAGCCACATTATTCGGGTTAGGAGGCGATCGACAAACATTGGGCAGATGGCCAGATCTACCACAGTTTGTACACATACGGCATGGAAGATGAGGCTGGTGATGACTGTTGCACCTGTTGCACAAAGGTGCAGTGCCAGTATACTGTTTCTTGGCAGGAGGTTGAGCAGGTTGGTTGGCAGCAGCTTGATTAGGCTGAGTAGTGACTGCAAAATTCTTGGAAGCCTTGCGCTTCAAGACTTCTTCGAACCTTCGGATTTCTTACCCTTTTGTTTCTCAGACTTGTAAGATGATTTCTTATCACCCTTCCGGTGGAGCTTACCCTTTTTGATCTGCAATTCAGTCAGTGTCGCAGATAGCTCAATAGCTTGCCTGACAGTAGTGGGGTTGCTGCCAGTGACAATATCCTGAACAAGGTCAGGAAGACCATCTATGTATTTCTCGATTGCCTTATCCAAAGGCGTCACCATCTCAGGGCACAACAAGCTCAACTCCTCATACCTGTCAGTATACGCACGGTGCTCACCACTGTCTTGCTTCAGATCATGAAACTCATTTTCGAGTGCCCGCTTTTCATGACGGGGGCTGAATTCTTTCATCATCAAAGCCCCGAGTTCCTCCCAAGTCTGACCCATAGCAACGTCAGCACCCCTATCTCTCATCACCCCGTTCCACCATGTTGACGCTCTCTTTTCAAATACGCTTGAAGCAAACTCAACCTTGCGCTCATTCGGACATTGCACACGATGAAAAGTGTTCTCGAGACTCTCAAACCACTGTAGGAGCCAAGTTGCTCCCTCGGAACCACTAAACTTGAGTGGTTTAGCCGAATTGAACTGTTTAAAGTTGCACACAGCAGGTGCATTGTTGTTATTGACTTGGTTCATTTGAGTTACGAGATTAGGTAGTACAACAGCAATCTGCTGAGCTATCATAGCTGCCATGGCGGGGTCCGGATTAGCATTTACGTCTCGTCGATGAGGCATTCTAAAAGAGAGAAAACATGAGAGAAAACGAGTGAGATGAATGTTGGATAATCAAAAAGGAGATGACAAAATATCGACAAATGTAAGGATGGTGGTCATTCATTCGTTACTCAAAACAATCAAATGGCACACAATGACTAATCAAAGTAAATGGGTCTTCATAATGTATCGCGAAGACATGCTTTAGCCTATAAGTGGACACTCAGCCCAAGAGTTCCCAGGTAAGAGTGACTGGTCCAATTAAGTGGATTTGTACGAACACTCTAGCCTTAGACAGAAAACTCAGGGTACAGGCACCCACCCTTCCAGATGGCACGTGTTCACATTAATAAGACCCAAACTTTGACGAGATTTTGAAAACATAGAAGGCATTAAGCCAAAAACAAATCATCTAATGATAGATGATTAATTTCCAAATCGTTTTGAAAATTGTGTTTATGTTTTGGTAATCACCTAAGGATATGTGACGGTATTGTTTTAAGAATCTAAACACAAGATGACTTGTGTTATGGTCCTATAAAAGTTATAGTCTAGGTCAAAGCATTACTAATAACCTAATTCCCTATAACCATTGGCTCTGATACCAATCTTTCCGTCACACCCCGACCATGTAAAACAACAAACCGTGGCGGAAACATTGGGGAGTGTTGTAACAGAATTATTGTTTCAATAACCATGGCACATAAGTTAAGTTTCATTAGTTGATATTATTTACATCGTCTTGGATAAAAACGAAATACAACAAAAGGTTAAGCTATTATTCTGATTTTATAGTCACTAAGGCCCAGTCCGCCCTAAGTGTAGCTAGCTTGACATCAAACATTTGCACCTGAAACATATGTGAAAATAAAGTCAGCAAAATAATGCCGGCGAGTACATAGGTATTATGTTGATGCTTCATGGCTATTTTAAGAAAAGTTTAAAGTAGTACAAAAGTCGCCATGAACCATAAAAAGTTTCTTTTTTTAAGAACCATATGAAAATCAATATGATATAAAAGAAATGATGCATGGTTAAATATATAATCAAAAGTAAGTTTTGTCTCGTATAAAAATGTCATGTTATGTATAAGATATGTCATGTCTTGTATTTTGTTTAAAATGATTTTGATAATGCTACAATATGTAAGATAATAAAAGCACTTATTATAGGAAGTACCATCGGTGTATCCACCATGCTTTTATCATATTACACACGTCACGCTATTTAAGTCACTCACCATAAACCGATGTCGAGTAACAAATGTCATGTAAACCAATGTCGAGTAAACAATGTCATGTAAACCAATGTTGAGTAAACCAATGTCGAGTAAACAATGTCATGTAAACCAATGTCGAGTAAACCAATGTCGAGTAAACAATGTCATGTAAACCAATGTCGAGTAAACCAATGTCGAGTGTACAATGTCGAGTTTTATAAACCATTTGCCTTTATTGTTAAAACATATATTATGGATTGTTGGCGAACACATTCAAGCCTTGTTGACTGTCAGATAAACCGTCAAGGGTTTATCAATGTTCATCGGATTCTGTCATTCCCTAAGGTCGCTTCCAAACATACCTAGGAAGTAGGAACGGGATTGTCAATCCTATGGTACCATTACATATTACCGGTCGGCGTGATCAATGTTAATGAATGTATCATTGTCGAGTTCAACGTACCAAAATGTCAATAACAATGTAAGCATGTCTTGAAAATGTCCAAAAAATGTCTTTTGAAAATGTCTTTGAAAACCATGTACTAGTTTGCTAGGTCAACATACATAGCAAAAATGTCTTTGAAAACCAGTGTGCTAAATATGCTAGGTCAACATATGAAGCAAAATGCAATGAAAGTCATGTACTATATATATATACATTATAATCAAGCATGTATAATGTCATGAAAACATGAAAGTAGATATAGGCACAATATGTTTCACCCCAAAACATTTGAAAACATTAAAGAGGGGACTATGTACTCACTTGTGGTTGCAAAAAGTATCCTTGTTCAAGAAAATAAACCAAGATCAAGAGTCCGTGAAATCAGGTGTGTCCTAAAAATGGTTAACTATGTAAACATCGAGACTTGAAATCGGAAGATTTAGATAGAATAAGACCTTATAAACCAAGTGAGTGTTGGAACTCACATGATATGGTTTAATAGGTTAACATTCTGAGTTGGAAAAGATTTTTAAGGGCTTTTGACCCGTTATGACCCGTTAAGATAGTTTAAGCCACTTTAACGCGTCATTTGCGTAATTATGCATTCGGAGAGTTAGATATGTGTCATGATGTGTCTTAATTACCAAAATATGTTTAAAAAATGTTTTTGATTAGAATATATGTCAAATCTTGTGTTACATATGTTTAAAATGGATTTCTTTGCATAAAGGGTATTTTGGTCATTTTTGAAGATTACTACAATTAATTATCATAACACAATCCAAACAACATGACCATAAGGTATAACCTCAGAGGGTTATCCCCTATATATTTATGGTCACATGTATGAATTTGATCGGATCTAGAAATCGACCAAACGGGTCAGATTCGAAAGTCAAAGCGGTGGTCAAACCGCTAGACTTTTGGCTCTAGACAAGCACTATAATGAAAGTGACGAATTTGACATATATTGGCATGTCTTAATGAGTTTATAAAAGTATTTTGGCATCAAAACAACCTGTGTTGATACTCGAAAGCAGATCCGATGCAAAATGCGCAAAAATCGCATTTTTACCGAAACTTTGACTTGCCAAAATAACTAGAAATTGTGGAAATCAGTAGGCATGATTTTTAGGGATCATAACCACCTTGATTACCATCATATTGCAAGATTCAATTGACCTTTATCTTGATCAATTGATGATCAAAACTAAAAGTCAAACAGAAGTCAGACTGTTTGATTTTTAATCAAATTAAGCTATAATAATTGAACATAGCAAGAGTGGAATGCTTACAAACACCAAGGAATGATTTAAGAACCAGAGAATAGCTCCAAGGAGGTTGCAAATTCGGATTTGTGGCAGGTTATAGCAAGAACAATGGTTGCAAGAGTTCAAATGTAAAGAACACTATGGTATTTATAATTTTCTTAATGTTGTAGGTGATTAACAAGTGTCCCATGACTCACCCACAAGTTTGATTAATGTCCCACAGGTGTCAAGGGCAGAATTAAGGGTGGCAAGGTCGAATGGTGAGTCAAAAATGAAGTTATTCAGCTGCTACCATGTTTCTGGTGAGCTGGGGTCCTTTACGGACTGTAAGGACTTTGGGCTTACGGTCCGTAAGCCCTTTAGCTGGCAAAAACTTTCAAAAAATGGCAAAACAGGCCCCTAAACTCTTTTTTGACGCGTTTTGGCACTTTTAACACCCGTTAACCTGATTTTTAAGCTCCATAAGGACAAAAAAAGTATAGGGAACTTGAAATATGTCCAAAAATGTTCTAGATATCGGTTCGTTAGGTCGTACGGTCGCGGTTTTTTGTTAATTACGATGAAAATCGTAACGAACGCGTGTATGACCGTAAATGCGTAACGAACGATATTTTTGCATTCCAATCACTAAAATATGATATTTTAATGTTTAGAAAAATTTTTAATGTTCGTACATGTTCCGGATAGCGATATACGCAAAAAGGCATAGTTTCACAGAATTTGCAAAATAGCCCCTAAAGTTACAAAAGTATGTTTTTGCCATACCAAAGCCCTCAAAACTTATTTCTAAGTTATATAAAGGTTATTTAAGGTATGTTAAGCTTGTGAACTTGTTCTGGAGTGTGCGTTGCTATGAGAATCGGTAGACTTTCATAGTTTGTCGTAAATAGTCCCCGTGATCGAATAAGCTTATTTTTGACATACCAAACCCTTCAAAACTTATTTCTAAGTTAAATAAAGGATATTTAGGGTACGTTTAGCTTATGTCACTATCCCAGACTATACGTTGCGTTTAACTGATTTTGTTTTGCGATTACACTTCCAGAAAATGTTTAAAAGATCGAATTTGAATAAGGATTAAAATACTCAAATGTCATAAGTAAATATACAAAACTCATAAAATGTAACACAAAATTTTTATTGAATATACATTGTCAGATAAAATACAAATGTTGGAAAGCACAGTTGTCACATGTGGTTCTCTTGATGTCGTGCCTTCGCATCTGGACCATTAGATGACAATATCTGTCAATCATCTGTTTCATCGTCTCTCCTTTGATCATCGTGAAGATTTCGAATTCTTTCTTAATTAACGCCTTTTTGCTCTTTATTATCTCATCGTTTCCTTTGAATTTGCCACAAAGAGCTTGCCACAATTCTTGTGATGTTTCACATTCTGGTAACAATATCAAAATATCTTCCATCACAGATTGTTAAATGAGACTAATCATTTTATTTTGGCCACATACGCCTCTTTATCAGCAGGTGAAAACTTGATCAAAGGTAGATCTTGTTCGTGTTCCTCCTTTGGCCATTTGTACCCGCTTTCTACTACAACCCAGCTGTGAAACTGATTAGCTTGTACCCAGTTTACAAACTTCTCTTTCCATCCTTCAAACTCGTCCATACTCATTAGCTTCGGTGGTTTAGTCGTAGTACCCATCTCATTGTCGAGATTCATCTAGTTAACCATTGACATTGAAGCTTGAGCTACTCTAGCAGCAAATGCGTAGGGTAATCTTCCATTTTGAAAACAGACAAATTTTACCTGAAAACACACATTCACAAACTTTGAAAAATTATCAGTACACTGACAAGTTAGGGCGAACTTGCAGTTTGTGAGAAATCAGATTGATTTTAACACATGTTCGGGTGAACTTACGTTTTGAAAATCAGATTTTGAAATTTACACAAGTTCGGGCGAACTTGTTTTTGATTATTGAAAATTTCTCCCTGATTAAGTTCGGTCGAACTTATGTATGAATTTCAAGAGAATTGAATAAGTTCGGGCGAACTTATACTAAGTTTTCAACAGATTTTAATCAAGTTCGGGCGAACTTGATAATTTTGAAGGAAATATAGGTAAGTTCGAGCGGACTTGGTATAATAACCTTGAAAATCACTCAAGTTCGGGCGAACTTGATTAAAAATCAATGAATTTTAATCAAGTCTGGGGAACTTGAGGTTAAGTTCGGCCAGAATGAGTTTGCAAAACATGGTTTTTGGACTTTTTGATATCAATTCGTTTGAATTTGATGTCCAAACTCTTAGGGGTTTACCACAAGTGTATTTTACATGACATATTTAAAAATTAGCAACTTTTGTCCATGAATTCTTCAAATATGTGAAAATTATAGGAAAAATGGTAGAATGAGGTAGAATTAGAGAGATTCTTGTGATCAATTCAGCAAATCTAGGTATCCAGGCTCTGATACCATTTGATAGGACCGTCCTCCTTAAGCATAGGAACCTAGATATGTATCTAACGTCCGATTAGGCGGAAACTAATGATGTGTTAATTGAATAACAAGAATTACTCAACTAACGTTTGTTTATTGATCAATAATGTTCAATACATTCAAGTTTCGGATCCGACAGAGCTTCGCCGTCTCTGTGCCAAAGTTGCTACTACTTTCAAATAAAACCCAAGGCACCTATTTATAGGAACACAAGTTCGTTAGGAGTGTCAACAAGTTCGGGCGAACTTGTTCAAGTTCGCCCGAACTTGTTCTCACATCTTAGTTTCCGGGCGAACTTGTACCTTTACATACTTAAATACGCCTCGTTTCTAACAGATTAACCTCTAATCACTCATACTCGATATACAATGACGTAGGCAACAGACATATGCACTAACAGTTCAAGTCACAATATCTTAAAATACATATATATATATATGAACTCATATATATATATATATATTAAAGTGCCAACATAATAAAAAAAATAATGACTTTTCGAGAAAATCTCAAAGTTATGTAAAAATTCCAAGATTTGGAGAAACTTAGGAATTTTGTGATATATTGTTTGACAAATCGTTCCTACGTGTAGAAACAGTTGTGAGATTGCGCTAATTATAATACACACCCAAAGGTGAGTGTCACTAAATCCCTCTTTTTACTGTTTTATAACTGTTTTGGGGGAAGAACACACCTTAAAACGATAAGTATACACTTTTGTATAAAATATACATTTGATAAAACTATGGATATATTTTCATGGAAAATATTTGGTTTTGATATAAATATGTTTCAGAGAGAAACGGATTTTGGATAAATGTGAATATATGTTTCAGGGAGAAACGGGTATTATTACGGTGTTTAAGAGAAAACGACCGTGTAGATTTAAAATTGCTTAAATCTAAAGTTGTGACGAATTCGTTCGGTCTTAATAGACTAAGTACCGGGTATGGTTTACGTTTCGGTGGGGACTTCGGGGAAGTTCGTACAACTCGTTATATATTAAGTTTATCATTTTAGTAGGATATATGTATTGTACGTGAGGCATGCATAAGAGACCCATTGCGGGCTCTTTCGCAAGTTTTGGCGTTTAATCATTAATATTATGCGTGGAATTGTTGATAGATCTATCGTGTTGCCCACCCCGTCATGACCGCTAGCTCCGTGTCTGTCAAGCGGCGAATTGATATTCCGTAGTGTGTCTAGCTTTGATTATACCTTCATAGTAAATATATAGTTCGTATTGTCTTGCAAACATACGAGTCTGAACACTTGATGCTATCAATTTAATATGGAAAACTTGGGAAGATGTTGTGTATCAAAGGTTTTTGGAAAACGCTTGCGATGGTTGACCCATGAACTTTTATTAAGGAAATGAAACTGGCTTTCATAATATTATATGGATGTTTTATTAATTAAACACATAATTTGAAAGTTTTCCTTGGATCAAATTGTTTTAAATTTAAATACGTGAACTCACCCTCCTTTGTGTTGACACTTGATTTTAATTTGTTCTTCAGGTACATGAGTTCGGCTTCAGGAACCTTTGGCGTATCTGTGGTTGTGATGCATGTTTTTCAATAATAATGTTTTGGAAAACTTTTAAAACTTATCTGGGACCATGTTTGTAATAAAATCCATAAGGATCAAGACAACTTAACTATGTTATGGTTGTGACATATGTTTAAATTTTAAACAATGTTTTAATTAAGTAATATGTCCAAAAATTAACGATGCATTGTCCACTAAGATATTTATGGGCACCAATTTCCGTCACCATTACATTTGTATTTCCGCTGCGACGTTTTGGGGTATTAAATCATGTCACTCAAAACTGTTTTCTCCTAAAAGCATATGATATCAACAAAACAAGCATAATACCTGATTCTTTAAATTGTATCATGTAATATCTGAATTTTTAAATAATTTAACAACTTATTAATAATTAAAAGCTAAGTTTCATTATAAGTATTTAACATATTTAAAACCATAGTACATATAATTAAAATAATTAACTGTAGGAACGTCCATGATTAGCATGGGAACCTAAATTTGTTATCTATTGTCCAATTAGGCGGAAACTAATGACAAGTTAACCAAATAACAAGAATTACTCATTTAAATGTTGTTTTCATTGATCTAAAGTTCAATACATTCGAGAACCGGATCCGATAGAGCTTCGCCGTCTCTGTGCCAAAATCTCTAACTTGTTACAAATGAATAACCAAGGCACCTATATATACTATCTCAAGTTCGCTGGTGGGAGAGGTAGTTCGGGCGAACTTGACTTCACAACCACCATTACCAGCGAACTTGACCTATGACTCTCTTAAATACGCCTCGTTTTTCATAGATTAAGCCCTATTCACTCAGACTCAGTACATAATGGCGTAGGCAACAGACATATGCACCAACAGACTCCCCCTTGGATGTTGCTGTTGCTGCAGTCATTTTGACTTTTAAAATCTTCTGAGTCTTCCCATCTTTAGTTCTTGATTAAACTTTAACGTCTTGATCTTTATATCTTCTTCCTTTTTCTTGACTTTGTCTTGATAAAAATTTTAATCAACATGCTCCCCCTTGCTTTAAGCTCTCCCCCTTGCTTTAAGCTTTCTGGTATCTTCAATCTTCGCTTTATCAACTCCCCTTCAATCTTTAATTCCTGTCTAAATATCTTCTGACATTCAAATAAAATTTCAGATTCAAAGATCTGTTATAAAATTTCAAAGTTTCAATCTTCTTTTTAATCTTTTCAAATCTTTTAGATGTTCAAGTTCAAATTAATGACTTTGAACACTTTTAACATTTAAGACCTTTGTTCACTTAAAAATTTTCAATTATGAAATCCACTTGGTTGACCAAGTCTAAGTTAATGACCTTGGTTAACCAATTTCATTTACTGAGTTCAAATTAATGACCTCAGTTTGAAACCGTTGTGATTGAACCAATGTTTTTCTTCAAATTTTAAAGTTTTAATTTAATGAACTTTTTAACACTTTTGATCATTTTTGGATTTTACAGATGTCACCAAGATTTTCACCATTATAGCACCTTACCAGACTTCTAAGAACCGATCTCCATCATTGGCTCGTAGAAACTAATGAAGAAACAAAATCTTTTTTGAATTTTAGAAAGTTTATGCTAAAACACACTGAAAATCTTTTTGACTTTTATCTGTAAAGCAATTAAAAGAAAGTAAACTATGTACAAACATCTTTTTATGAATTCGTGTCTAAGGATCATATCAGTTGTTTGAGACATATCACCAGTACCGTTGACCTTTTTGAGACTTTAAGATCTAAACTCGTTTACCTAGATTGTCGATATGTTTGTCCAGTTAAACTTCGTCACATTATCAATTGTTCCAAGATATGTTAGGTATGAATTATGAAAACTTGACTTAACTGTGTTTCCCACTTCTTGAATATACTCCCGAATCCAGATTCCCTAGGTTTCATCTAACAGGTGAATATAGCATAACTGATATCTGTATTTGGGTTATGCGATGCCTTGAGAGCTCAGGTTAGTACTACCGTACAGACAAAGAGATGAAGGCTCGTCTTTAGGGTGTGTTCCATTTAATAATCTTTTCAGCACTGCAAATGATTAGATCTTTCGATTCTTTTCAAGTTTTGCATGATATTTTTTGGGTTTTTTAGCAAAAGCATTATAGAAGTTCTAGGCTATTGCTTCCGCAAAATCAGAAGAACTTGTATAATACCCCAGATATCAACTATCTATAAAGACCTCGTATCTCAGAATCAGGCAACCCTTCAATCGAAATTCCGAAGAACTAAGTCCATATATCCAAGATGTGTTAATCCATAAGTTTAAGCAGTTGTAAAATTTAGTTTATATCCCAGAAACAATTTACTGAATGTGTTAAAGCCTATCGACACATCCATAGTAAGACTTGTTTATCACTTTTTAAATTTTACATTTCTTTAGCATACCGTGATAGTCCACTGATGTACTATTATTTTATTTTTGACAACAAAATTCTTTTTGTCTTTTTTAATGTTTTTAAATATTTTTTGAATTTTCAACTTTTTCGTATGTTTTTTATTTTTCTATATTTTGTTTAAAAAAAATCATTTCTAACTCCCTATCTTAACATTGATTTACGTTTAACAAACAGAACATTAAAATTTCTTTAACATGAAACATAAATGGTTATAAAATCAGTATTTCGTTCAACGGTTGGATTTTACAAATTTTTGATTTTTGACCAATTTTTTTTCAACTTCTTCAATCTTTTTTTCAAAATGATTAAGATTTTGACATTTCTGAATAAGTTAAGTAAAATAAAGCTCCACTATCCAGATTTAACTTTGACAAATTGGATCTTTTGGAACTCCTGCACGCAAAGCAACTATTTGAATAAGGAAACCAAAAAGTTTTGGTTTTGGGTTTTACATGATAAGCATCATAAACATCTTCAAAATCATCATCATCTTCAAAATCATCATCAAACATTCCGTCCGATGTTGATTCTGAAAACATTTTGACTTTTTCTTTCTTTGTCTGTTTGATTACTGACTCGGTTGATTTAACATTTTCAGTTTTGTCAGCAACATACTTTGGTTTTTCAGATGATGAAAACTTTTTCTTAGCAACCCAGGATTGTAGGTTGCTTCTCGCTTTCTTGATATAGAATCTAGAGTCTTTGTTTTCATTTAATTTTGAAGTTTAACCTTTTTCAAAAATTGAGTTTTCAAACTTCGATCCGGTTTTAGGTTTCACTTCGTCTTTAGATTCATAGTTTCTATTTGATCCTGTGACAGGTTTGACAATCTCTGGTTGTTTTTGCTTTTCATCTTTTGACCCAGTTTTTCTTCGTGGAAACATAGGCTTTAGATTCAGACACTTGCGAGCAATATGACCAACAATATTGCATTTAAAGCAAGTCCGATTATCAGAAACATTTCCACTAGTGGGTTTCAATCCACTTGTGGACTTGGTTTTAGCCTTGTCCTGAAGTTCTTTCTCCTTTTTGAATTCATCATTCGATATCTTACCAATCATACCTTCTTCCGGAATCGTATTCGTCCCATACTCAAACTTCATGTGTTTACCTTTGTACTCATGGAACGGCGACTTTTGGTTCCTTCTAGGCTTATCTTCATTTTCCTCCAAACCCAAACTTGTTCTCCTGTTCTCAGGAAAATCACCACCAAACTTTCGATAATTATTAGCATTCCTTTTGGGTTTCGAGTAAAATCTTTTCTCGTTTTTCTCAAGATTATCTGATGAAACTTCTACAAGTTTGAAAAATTTATCAAGTTGGCCCTCTTTCACGTTCCGAATCGGAAAACTATCATCGTAGTATAATCTATCAGATTCCTTAATCTTCTACATGACAACATTAGGATCATCACTTAGATCATGTTCAGATGATGTATCGTCATCTTCAGATTGTGATTCCAAGTTATTCGTACTTGATTTGGCGCTTTCAGAGCTGCCTTCATCAGAATCATTTCCTAACACATTTTTAACTACATTTTTTACAACCACTTCATTGTCATCATTTGATTTCGTAAAGAATGTTCTCAGGCAATTTATCTTTCATTTCTGAAAGAAGTAATATGTTAAATGCCTTTTCAATCTCATCATCTTTCTTGCAGGAATAACTTGCAAGAAGTGGTGGAGGAACACTTCTGTATTCTTTACGCTTTGATTTATCACCATTTTCCTCTGACTTAATCGTAGGTAAACTGTGATCAATGACGTACGCGTTTGTGGTGTAACTTTTTAGCAGTTGCCTTACTCTTTCTGTTTCTATCTTTATGTCATGAAGCTCACGCTTTGTTTCGGCAATAGTATTAATGTACATGTTAATTGCTTTTTGTTTTTCAATTACTGTGGCATTTAACATCTTTACATTAGCACTGAGTTCACGAATAGCTTTTTCGATATTTTTATATTTGCTTGTTATTTTGTCAAAAGCTTCTTTCATAGTTCTGTAATCATACCGAAAATTTTCGTTATGTACAGTTATTTCTCTTATAACTTTGACCTTTTCAAGACAAGGTTCACAAGGACTTACGCACTTTGTGCAAGGTTTTTCAACCTCCACAACTTTCACAACTTCCTTTTCAGACTCACTTACCTTAGCTTTTACCTTTTCTGCCTCTAATTTCAATGCTTCTTGCCTTTGCATCTCAAGGTAAGCTAACTCTTCTTCCTCAGCTCTTTGCCTATAACCTTCCAGAATAGCATTTTCCAAAGCAGCATCAACATACAATGTCTCAGATTCATCCACTACCTCTGCCATCATAGAACACCTGTTTTCTTTCCGATGTATCTGTTCCAGTCAAAACCATCTTCTTCATGTGTAACAACAAGAGCTTGTTCGGTTGTCTTTGCAGATATCTTGAACCTCGACTTGTGTTCTCTTTGGATATGGTCTATATTGAAGAGCTTTCTTGTAGTACTCGTTACTGTTGCCGAAAGGATTTTGGTTTCCGTTTGCTTCTTGATTGTTGCATTCACGTTTGAAATGTCCCTTTTGGCGACACCTAAAGCATGTGACTTTTGACTTATCAAACCCGAGCTTGTTGCTCGAATTGCCAATATCCCTTCCAGTGAGTGCCACAAACTTGGTAACTCTTCTGATGATAGATGCTAGACTCCACTTGATATCCATCAATTCCAACTCTTCTTCGTCCACTTGATCATAATCCTCGGCAGTCATATCTGGATAACCGATCTTTCCAACAACAAGACTTTCATACGATTCAAGAACAGTAACAAGAAGTGTTATGTGCTGTTTGGCCACTTTTTCAGGAAATACATTCTTCAAATCGACTGCTTTGTTGCACTGGAAAACATTTGAATCAGAACTGGCTTGGTTTGTCTGATTTTGAAATGACGAGCTTGAACTAGCACTAGTATATCCAGCATATGGAGAACTTTGATTTGGAGAAGAATTTGTATTTGCACTAAATGCTGTTTGAATTTTCGGGCTTTGAATTGGAGTATCTTGAATACCTCCTTTATAATAAACACCGACATCTTGAACAACATTAGCATTCTTTGATTTTGCAATCTTCATCAACTCCATTTCATGACCTTCTAATTTGTCAATGAAAGATGACAATTTGAAATGTCTCCAAGATAGACTGTTCTTCAGAATCATCAGATACGTTGTCCATTCTCCCTCAGGAAGTGCATCGGCCAACTTCTCAATTTGCTCTTCATTAGATCTCTTGATATCATGTCTTCGCATCTGGACCATGAGGTGACAATATCTATCGATCATCTTCTTCATCGTCTCACCTTTGATCATCGTGAAGATCTCGAACTCCTTTTTAATCAAGGCCTTTTTGCTTTTGATCATTTCATCACTTCCTTTGAATTTGTCACAAAGAGAATGCCATAATTCTTGCGAAGTGTCATATTCTAGCAATAATATCAAGATATCTTCCTTCACTGATTGTTGTATCAAGCTGATCATTTTCTTCTCAACGACATAGTTATCTTTGTCAGTCGGTGAAAACTTGTTCAGCGGAAGATCTTGATCACGTTCATGTTTTGGCCATTTGTAACCATCCTCAACTGCAACCCAGCTGTTGAATTGATTCGCTTGTATCCAATTCACAAACTTTTCCTTCCACCCTTCAAACTCGTCCATACTCATTAGCTTTGGCGGTTTCGACGTAGTACCCATTTCGTTGTCGATATTCATCTGGTTCGCTGCAAGAGTATTAGCATTTGATGAAGAAGCCATTTGTGAAACGAACACGTTATGGAAATCTTCCATTATGACAATCTGAAGACTTATCTGAGAATACGATCAAAAACACTTGAGACTTGATTAGTAATAGACAAGTTCGGTCGAACTTGTGTCAAAATCAATTTTTGTTTTCAGTTTTCAACAAGTTCGGTCGAACTTAGATGACAAATCTTCAAATTTATCATACACAAGCAAGTTCGGTCGAACTTAGCTACAAGTTATATTGTTTCGAGCGGACTTGTGAAGGTTTCAAGAGAAAATAGGTAAGTTCGATCGAACTTATGTGAACTATCAAGAGGATTCTCAAGTTCGGGCGAACTTATATGAGAAATTCAACAAAAATTATTCAAGTTCGGTCGAACGTGCTATAAAAAGTTGGATTATCTCTTAAGTTGGAGCGAACTTCTATAAAACCCTTGAAAATTCTTATCAAGTTCGGTCGAACTTGATTAAAATCAATGAAATTTTAATCAAGTTCGGTTGAACTTGATGCTAAGTTCGGCCAAGACTTGTTTCGAAAACATGGTTTTTTTAACTTTTTGATATCAATTCGATTGAATTTGATATCCAAACTCTCAAGGGTTTATCACAAGTGTATTTTACATGACATGTTCAAAAATTAGCAAATTCTATCGATGAAATCTTCAAATATGTGAAAAAGTTAAGAAAAATGATAGAATGAAGATGAATAAGAGAAATTCTTGTCTTGATTCCAGCAAATTTAGGTATCCAGGCTCTGATACCACTTGTAGGAACGTCCACGATTAGCACGAGAACCTAAATTTGTTATCAATTGTCCAATTAGGCGGAAACTAATGACAAGTTAACCAAATAACAAGAATTACTCATTTAAATGTTGTTTTCATTGATCTAAAGTTCAATACATTCGAGAACCGGATCCGACAAAGCTTCGCCGTCTCTGTGCCAAAATCTCTAACTTGTTACAAATGAATAACCAAGGCACCTATATATACTATCTCAAGTTCGCTGGTGGGAGAGGTAGTTCGGGCGAACTTGACCTAGTCAAGTTCGGCCGAACTTGACTTCACAATCACCATTACCAGCGAACTTGACCTATGACTCTCTGAAATACGCCTCGTTTCTCACAGATTAAGCCATATTCACTCAGACTCAATACATAATGAAGTAGACAACAGACATATGCACCAACATTAACAAAAGAAAAAAAGTAAAACATGATAAATTGAAAATTGAGAACAAGATATACATAAATTGTTCTCCATGGTATTGCATCAACTCAACCGTTTTTACTCTTTTTAAAATTTGACATCTGTAACACACCTCACCAGATTTTTAATTAACTTAAATTTTTATATGTTATTCTAACTTGGTGACCAAACTAGCCAAATCCTATAAAAATACATGTCCTTTCCAAAACCATACTTCATATCTCATTTCCTTTTTAATCACCATCATTCATATTTTCCATCAACTTTGGATAAGTTCCGACTTACACTTTTGACGAGGTACAATACTGAAGTTACTTCTATTTTATGCAAGTAGAATACTCCTATTTGTTTATTATTATTATTATTATTATTATTATTATTATTATTATTATTATTATTATTATTATTATTATTATTATTATTATTATTATTAAAATAAATCTAAAGACATAGATATTTGACCCATGATTTTCTCAACCAGTATCTTGACACCACTTAACTTAACTATTTATAATATCAAAATCCAGTAATATAATTCACAGAGATTTTATTCTTGGTTTTAAAAATAAATGAAATTGTTACTATTAAAATATTATTTAAAAATAAATACTATTAAAATATAAGAAAGTATGTTTATATTATTTTAGTTTATTAACAGTCTTATGTATTAACATATACATGTTTTTTAAGTGGAATTATTCAACGTATTTAAATATCCAAATTTATTTTCTTTATTTAGATAAACTATGAAGCTTTATATAAAACTATTTTATATTCGTTGTATAGAATTAATATTAATAATTATTGCAAAACTCATATTTTACATAAATTGTTTACCGGATGTAAATATTTTATGTCTATTGAAGTAACTAGTATAGTTTGTACGTTACTAATAATTTCAATTATGGAGATAAAAGTAGAATTATAAATTAAGCAACGTCACATATTGCGAGTTTAATGTAACTATATTGTAGGATTTCGTGATCGTGTAAGCGTACTTTGTTATCTTGTGGTCATCGTTAAGGTACTGATAGAATCCATTCTTTTAATATATGTCATTTGGCCTACGGGCATCTGATTCATAATTTTAATTTTTTCTTCAAGTTTATGTTATGAAAATTCTTACAAGTTACAATTTTAAACATTTATATATGGTTATAATTTTACAAGTTTATGATCAAATACAAGTATTATTTACCCAAGTCATTCCCTTTTCTGAGAGGATGACCACCGACCCATCATTGTGACATAAAATGATGTGGCATCATCCGTGACGGCGAGTTAAGTTCACGGCGTCTCAAATTTACAAGTTCATGGTACTTTGTGTACATACAAGTTACAAGGAGGCGTATGGATTGATTCTAGGAAAAAGTAAATAAACATGTTACAAGGAAACTAGGTTGTATGATTTGCCCGCACGCCTTTTTCCACATGGACGTATGGGCTAGCTACCCTATGTCACTCATGCTAATTAATTGAACCACATGGACTTTGGGTAAATATACATGTTACGTTCTGGTAAATATCTATTATTTTATATGTTTTAATTTATGAAAACTTAGCATTTTTAGTAAAAAGATTATCGAAAGACTTAGCCTTTTTCTCAAACAAAACATGCCATTTTATTTTCCTCTATCCGCTCGCTGGGCAAAACTTTCAAATTAGCTCAGACGTACATTTTTGTGTGTTTTCCTTCTTTACGTCAGGTTATCAAGATGATCGGGACGGAACATGGAAGAGTGTTCGAGTGTATGAAAAGAGACCATTGCAAATAAATGTATTGATTTAAACATCTTATTAAATTGTAAAACCACACAATTTATTTAAGCATTAATGTAATTATGTTTTTGATTGACTATGTAAAAGTGACACGTCAGCCTATTCCAGGTTGGGGTGTTACAGTTATGGTATCAGAGCAAAGACTCTTTCCTGTAGAAAACTTAAACATAAGTTAAGACATGTGAGGTAATGGTAGACATTGGGTTAGGAAATCTAATCTTCCGCTAAATTATTATCGTCATCCTTATGTATCTTTTCCTCTCAGATGTCTCCTCTAAGTCATTCCCGTCGGAAATCAAAGTCTTCTAAACGACGTAGCTTTGGCAAGGTATTTCAACGTGCTTTCGTAAAGATGCTTCCTAATATTCTACAAACTTTCGATCAACATATTCATGATCGGGAGAATAACGTAACGCCTCCACCATCTCCACCTTCTCCGCCTCGACATTCTCCCTCACCTCCTCCGTTACCTCCACCGTTTCCACCTCACATCTCACCACCCAAAGAAGATGTGTCATATAACAACACAACTATGTCCCCGTCTGTCAACATCTATACTTGGCTTGCAAGATTCCAGAAGCAAAAACCACGTTCATTTAGCTCTGTGACTGTTCTAGTAGAGGCACAAAACTGGATAAACCACATCGAAAAGATTTTCAAAGTTATGGGGTTGGGATGAGTTCAAAGCAAGGCTGGCTACATATAAATTAGAAGATGACGCCCAAAGTTGGTGGGGTACCGTCAAGTATGCAAGAGGAGGAGATTTGTATGTCGCAACACTCTCGTGGAATGATTTCAAAACTTTGTTCTATAAGTAGTATTTCCCCTCTGCCCGTAGAGGAGAATGTGAGCGGGAGTACGTGTCCATCAAACATAGGGAAGATGAGCCTATAGATGAGTTTATGACATGATTCCCGAGATTAGCTAGTTTTATGGGACCCGTTGCTGGAACCCCATTGATGCAAGCCGAAAAATTAAAGTGGGCCGTATGCGAAAAGATCAAATGGTTAATTGTAAACCAAGAGTTCAAGGATATCACGGAGGTTGCAAATGCAGTCCAAAATTTGGAGATTGCAAACAAACACATGAAGCTACAATATGACAAAATTCATAAGAATAACCAAACCTCATCCCCTGAAAACCGCAAGTCTCATTATAATCAAAACAATAATAACCAACAACAAAATTGGCAACAAATGCATCAGAACCCTAAAACTTCCCACCATCAAAATCAAGCCACTCAGAAATCTCCACCTCAAAATCAAACTAATTCGTTATGCAACACTTGCGGGAAACTTCATAAAGGTGTCTGCCTTAGGGCTACGGGTAAATGCTACAGATGCGGACAAACCAACCACATGGTGAAAGACTGCCTTAAGCAAAAAGGAAATTTTATAGGGAATTATGCTGAGCCCGCCAGTGTTGTACCACGCACAACTGGCGGAAGAGTGTTTGCTTTAACTGCCGGCATTGCTTCAACGGAAGCGGAACTAGCAAAGAAACGTCTAAAGCCTTATGAATTAATTGGTCGAGAACCTTGAGAAAAGAAAAGAAGTTTTCACTCTACCACGTTTGAAAAATACAACAAGTATAATCCTATCCTAGAAAATTACACATCTATTATCTATAAAGATAACCATATCATCTAATTAAATATATGTATTGTTAGAAAATCTGGTTTAAGTTTATGCAAAGTTAGAAAATCTATACAGATTTCATACGAAATGTGTCCATTTGCACATCCGACGTTCGTGCTCGGGTCGTGTGTTCGTATCTAATCTATACAATATTCAACACACGCTCTAACTAGTCTATTCGCACAGTGACGGACACAATGTGCGCAAACAATAAAGGTACAAGTTCGGATGAAATATGTTGTGGTCAAGTTCGTCCGAACTTAACTTTGGGTGAACTTGTCCTTTGACATGATAACTTCGGCCGAACTTGATCTCTTTACAACATAAATATACAAAATCTAACATATCAAACCCTATACAATACAGACTCGATCCAAGACTTAGACGATAGACATTATGCACCAACAAATTATGACTTTTGTTCTGATCCACTGTTATAGTGACACGTCAACTCATCCGGGTTGGGGTGTTACATGGAGAGGATCCTTTGATTGATCAGTCTGCGCCAGAGTCTCTTGCTATGGTTGTTTACGAGCCTCGAACTCACTTTGTCTTGGTAGGAAGACCAAGAGATGTGGAAGTTGATTTGGAAGGCCTTCCTGAGAAGCTTCGAAAGCATCTGGAGAAAAATATGGAGAAAAAGAAGAAGTTGGACCACGAAATTGACGAAGAGATTGACTCGTATGTTGAAGAGATGGAAAAAGAGGCTGAAGATAAAAACAAAGATGATGATACGTGATGTGTGGTAAAATACATATATTTGTCCCGTGTAAAATGCATTATTATTGTATAGGTTTCATTTGTTTTTATTTAGTTATTGTACTTTATTATATTATATTGGGGTTTGTTAGGTCCTGGTGCAAATTGAGCGAAAACAAGTAGTAAGGAAATAACCAACCAGTTAGGCAGAGTAGGACACCGGTGACCGAAATAAAATTACCGTTATTTTATGTGAATGGGTCTCGTCTGCTATCTCTATATTATCTATTAGTGGCTGCCACATATAATTGTGGATATTATTAATTAATGTTAGAAGTTGAATTAAAACATGATGTCACGACATCAGATTTATATATGGATTTTCACAATATGTTATGTGGGACCATTATTGACTTAGCTAATCTTGTTGACCAAGGAAAAGTGTTGATTGACCGAGTTTTAGAAAGTGGGTACTGCCATTATTTTCTTTTATGTGGGCCGATGGAGGGTCCTGAGGGTAGGCCTAGTTGTGCAATAGAAATCATGGAGCCCAGTCTACACTTTTGCAATCCACAAAGTTATATTGGATTTTAAATAGGGGACACAAGAGAATTATTAAAGGGGGCTGTTGTATACGAACAAAGCGGACCACGGCTGTTTGACTAGACGAATTCATAAAGCTTTTGGACAACAATTCGGTTTCTTTGCAAGCGTTTTCGAGTGCTCAGAGCTGTCGGTTGAAGATTTAAAGCCTAGGGAATCATCCTTGTTGCAATTCTCCCATTCGGGTGTCTTACTTTCGTTTCTTCTTTAACAATTTTTGTTTACTTGAAAATACTTTGTTTGAGATGTTTTCGATGACTTTGTTTGGCTAAATTTATAAACTACCTAGACGGATGAATGGTTTGCTAAAGTTTCGTTTTTTATAATGGATAATTAATATTTAAGGATTGTTTATGAATTGAGGCGACTTAATTATTGATTAGATGTGTTTGCATGCTTAACATTGCTTGAAAATTGTTAGGGTTGAATTACGTAATAAACCTTAGAAGTAATATTCGGTAATCAAGTAAATCTTTTGGATTGTTTATCACATAATAGAGTCGTGCTAGGTTTTAGATTTTGGTGAGTGTCTATATCACATAATAAATCTTTAATATTTAGGGTTTAATTACGTAATAAACCTTAGAAGTAATATTCGGTAATCAAGTAAATTAAGTGTTCTACTAATTCTCAATAACTGTGAGGTGCGAGATTATTGTTAGGTCTAAGTCATTAAATCGTAAGGTAGGGGCTTCGTAAGGAGTAAACCCTTTTGGCTGCTGTCTAACAAGTCTAATCAAGAAACCAAGTTCTGTAACAACCCGATCTTTAGGATTTTATCCGAACTCTGTTAATTTCGTTTATTTCTATTTTCAAACTCGTTTGTACTCTGAGATTTATGACAATGGTTTACAACTATTTTAAAACGCATGTTATATCGCTTTTTTATCGCATTTAAATCGCTTAATACTCGCAACTCTCAACGCAAACTCAAATCGTGGTTAATTACATTATGTTACTTATGTGTTATATGTGCTTTATGTTTTATGGTTGTACTCGTTATCGCAACGCTCTCACTCATACAAATCGCTAAATCGCATTAATTTAATAACACAACGCTTAACGCCTGGCTAAAACGCTTAGCATAACTATCTAATACAAATCGAATAGCCAAACGAGCACCTAACGAACAAATAAGGAACAAAACTTCGCCACCAGGCCAAGTTCGACGAAGTTGGCCATCCCAACTTCGCCCGAAGTTGACTAGGGATGAACAAATGGGGCAAGTTCGCCCAAAGTTAAACCAAGGAAAAGGGGCCAAGTTCGCCCAAACTTATGACAAGTTCGCCCGAACTTGTTGTCTGCCCTCTTGTTTCTCCTTCACCTATAAATACCCAGCACCCCCATTCATGCTCTCCTTGCTGCAACTTAGCTCCAGAGCTCCCAAAACCGAATTCCTTTGATTTCCTTGTAATAATCAACTCGTTTTATGCAAACTACAACGTTTTCCACTACGAATTTACTCAAGGATTACCTTCGTTTTCATCAAAACCTCTATGTTTATAAAAATCTTCATCTTTTTTCTATAAAACTTCTTGTTTTAGCTTTGATCTACACTTAAATGGGTTTATTGGACTTAGCCTTGGCTCTCCAAGCTAAAAATCTTGATGATTTCGACTCACCGAGTGTTAGATATGAGAAAACTATTCAAAGTATTGATTTTTACACAAAATACGCACTAACCAACGTATGTTTCGTTCACTAAGAAGTGGAACGAGGCGTTGTCAACAACATACTTGAAATAGATTCGAATTTACGTCTGTTTCAAGCAGAAACTCATATCCGGAAGCACAAGGACAATAAAGTCACTTGCACGAACTGGACTAACTCGTATGAACTGACAAGTTTGCACGGATTAGCCCAAGTTCCAGTAAAATGGCTAACACTCGCTCTCAAAGACCTCTCCAACCTATGTTTTCCTTAGTAGCTCAAGGTTGGAGGGATGGACACTCGATTTCCTCAGCAAACGACACGAAAACACAAAATTTTGGACCAAACACAGACAAGTTCGCTCCAAAACAGACAAGTTCGCTCCAAAAAGGGCAATTTCGCCCGAAGTTGACACCAGATTGGTGCCAACTTCGCCCGAACTTGTACTAAGTTTCTGTGGAACCATGGTAACTTCGCCCGAACTTGTACCTGGCTTAAGTTGCGTACAACTTCGCCCGAAGTTGGCCTCCAACTAAAGCCAGTACAAGTTCGCCCGAACTTGTCTACTACCCCTTCGCACTTCGACCATTTCAGCACTTCAAAAGACTAATGCACTTCTATTCTCGCTTACAGGCTGATCCTGGCGTTCCCTTCAATCCACAACAGTTCGTGTTTCTTCGTTGAGCACCGAATGTGAGTATACTTGAACCCTTTTTCGCTTAAACGCACTTTTGGGTGTTACATATGTTCTCTATATCAAAATACGCTACACATAACGCTGAAATCTTTTAACGCTAACCGCTCTCGCTTGTTATACGTGAATCGCTGAATGTTTGTTTGCTATGTTTGAATAATGAGGACTTGCAGACCACCCTTAGCAACGATAGTACTATAGTTTGGACTCAGCACCCGATTGGTCCGGGGGTTGTTAAGGCTCACATATTTACTTTACGTGTGTGTTCGCTGGTGTGAACACGTATCGCGAATACTCCACCTCTCAGTCGTGTTGGTTAGCTTGTATCATTATTGTTGGCTTTATTTTAACATATGTGACAGGTTGATGATTCTATGCAGCAACGGGCATAGGGCTTTACCCTTAGAAACGCATAATAGAAATCTAGGTTGTCAGATTGGTTTGTTTAAGGGATTATGTGTTTTGTAATAAATGTTATGCGATATTGTTTGATTGTATGGGAAATCGGACCTTTTAAGTATTGTCATTAATAGTTGTTATGGAATTTCTCTTGAACAATCTGATTCACCTAGTGCCGCACCCCGATGATTCCGCCATCGGTTGGGGTGTGACAGGTTGGTATCAGAGCCATAATCATAGGAAAAGTAGGTAGAATTGCCATGTTTGACCTAGTATATAGTCTAAGTACCAAATTAGACCACTCTTCGACTTAAATACTTAAACTACTTGTCTTAAATGCTTACATGCCTTTCCTAAGGCTAACACAATGTACACACTTGAATACGCTCGTATAACACAAGCGAGTGATTGTGTCGGGATTAGGTGTGAAAACCAAGAACTCTCGATAAGATCACTCACTCCACGTTCTATTTACTACACGAGATTCTTTCGTTAAGCTAGGAGTGATATCCATATCTTGACGAAAATCTCCATCTCTATTTTCGTGGAACTCCCGACGCGTTCGGTGAAAAACACAAACATGGAACGAAGTTGTTAAGTGAGGGGGTGAAACCCGCACCTTAATAACTAATTCCACTCCTCGATTTTCAATCTCACCAAAGTCTCAACTATTTCGATGACTCGGGGCGTGACGTAACTGGAAGTATAAATGCCGTTAGCCGTAGTACAGCGAGAGCATTTGTCTATTAGGCCAAATCGTGTGCCCGAACTCAGAGGATTTTCGAATCACTTTGGGTAGTCGTTGTCTCAAAACCCCGGACGCTCCAAATTGTTTTAAGCCTGCAGTCGCCGATTTTATGCATCATCGAGTTTTATATTTAATTATGTGTTTAAATTTTGTGGATTTTACGCTTTATCGATTTCGCGTTTTATCGCTTTTGCTTTACGAAATACGCACAACTTGCACAGCTCTCGTAATCTAAAACGCTTAATAATCACCAACCAAACTAAAATGCTCAAACCTCTTACGCGAATGTCCTCATACGCGGTGTTACTCGCTTATTACGCTTATACCCCGCATTGTCAGGATCTAAGTTTGAATTGATTGCTGTTTTTGTTTCAGGTAATGAAAATTGATTGGAAAACAGAGAATAAGTGCAGCGGATCAATGGAAAACTTTTACAACAATCAACCGGTCGTTTATTTTCATCACCTTCATGCTTTCAAGTAATTAAACTATTGCATGTGATTCACAAACTCCCCCTTAGCCCAATAACGATCGTTTGATAGTAAGAAATGAAGAAGATATGCGAAATTGATCTTTTTAAGAAGACAAGTAAAACTGTTACATTGAGCGCCTATTTATACTAACTATCTAACCAATGATCGTCTTTCAATGATGTCATGGTTGATAGTGACAGCTAACAAAACGTAACTAACTACAAACACTGCTTAAACTAAAACTATTAGTGCATAGCAGTGTTACATTAATTGAACTAAAACTAGACTAAGCACTACTAGCTATCCTCTGATCTTGTGATCTTCTATCAGCGGTTGAGAGTTTCTTCTGTCAGAGGATAGGAATCAATTTGTTTCTTTAAAGCAGTGGATACTAATCAGAGGATAGAACATCTGATGGTTTGGACCAAAACTCAGATGGAGTATTTTGGCTTTGTATCATCTGTTCCTTTCCAAAGGTTCAATCCCAACAATCTCTCCCTGGAACAGATGATGCCAAAAACACCTTATTCTTGATCTTTATTCCTCAGAAAGAATTCTCTCATTTGACCTTTGAATTGTAGTTCAAAGTTAAGAGATTCTAAGTCATCAGCATCCTTCTCAAGCTCTAAACTCAATAATTCGTGGAAGTCTTCTACTGTAAGCCCATAAGCAGCTTCCATGGATAGTTTAGTAGCTTTTCCATCAGACTTGAGCAGAGTCAATTCGTGGGTGTCTTTGTCGACCTTCCACTTTAGAATTTTTGGGTCTGAAGGCTTTCTTGAAGGAGACTTTATTGCTGAGGTTAGGAAAGGAGCTTTGCAAGATCTTTGGCCAACTTGGCACTTCTATCATCTGTTGGATAGTCCATCATATTTTTGATACCTTCTTTGATAAATACTTCCTCAAACTCTCTGTCAACCTTCTCAGACATCTCCTCTTGCCTTTTTCGCTTTAGCAAGGCAAGTGTGGATTGGGAAGATGTTGAGCTAGGCCTTTTAGAAAGTTGGGCTTTGAGAGCAACATCTTCTTTGGTATAATCAGGTTTGAGAGGCATTGATGGATCCTTTTTCCTTCTAGCTTCAAGCATTTTGTAAGTATCCAACACTCTTATCTCCCCCCATCTCATGACCTGGTTCTTTGACCCATAGTGGTTCTGAATTAGCTCTTCCTTCATTCTTCTGAGCGTCAGGGTCTTTTCAGGTACATTCTTTTTATATTTGTTCCAATCTGGGCATGTAAGTTTGTTGTGAGGTTCTTTTGATTGTGCTTCTATTCTTGCATTTTCTTCTTGAATCTCACTCACAGACCAATCTTTGAACTGCGTTCTAGTAGCAGCATATTTCTTTGTTTCCATGATGTGTGAAATGTATTTTTCTTTTAGGAACTTATCATCTGCTTTAGAGATCTTGTTGGATGGATTCATTGAAAATCTTTCCAGTGATTGGACTTTGCTTAATTGAAATTGAAGTTGATTTTGCACTTCTCTATCATTTTTGCCTTTGGACAACTTCTTAGCAATATCCTCTGCCTGTTTTTCTTTGAGTTCCAGATACTGATCAATATTTGCAGGCTTTGGATAACCTTGAAGGGAAGGGAAGTGTCTTTTGTCTGGATCTTCTTCAGCATAGAAAGATATGATTTCTTTCTTAACTGCAGGCAAATCAAGAGCAAATTTTATAGCTGCAGGAATTACCTCTTTTGAAGGAGCAGATGTTGCAGTTGGGGAAGCATAGGTTAAATTTAGCATTGCTGCAGATGCAAGAGGCATAGGAGCAGGGATCTTTTCTTCGTTTATGACCTTTGTGACTTTCCTCCTCTTAAAACTGATTGATGGTGACGACGGATGGCTTGGAATTCTTGGTGGTGTTGGTAGTTGTTGTGTGGAAGTGGGAAAAGTGAGGATGGCAGTGGTTGTAATAACATCTGCTACAACCTCTACTGTGTCAACTGATGTTGGCACAACAGTTGCTGTAACATCTGCTGAGATAGATATGGGTTTTGTGTCAGAAGATGTGGTTGATTTTGCAGAGGCAGAGGGTTTTGTGGTTGGATTGTAGCATCTTTAGTTTTGAGAGGTATGGATTCTGGTTGCCTTACTTTTGTAGAAGTTCTCCTCTTTGTAGAGGTACCAGTCTCTCCCTTTTCTAACTGCTGATCAATCTTTTTCTCAACCAGCACCTTACCTTCATCAAACATAGCCTTCTTATGGGACTTCTTTGCCCTTGCCAAGATATCTTCAGTTAAGTCTGGTTTCTTTGAACCGTCTGGCTTAGGGATATTCAATGTAGGCCTTGCCTTGTCATCATCCATCTTCAACTTTTTGTTTCCCAAAGGTTTCTCCCCCTTTTTGGCTTCATTTGGACTTACGAAAATGACAGTAGGAGGAGATTTACCAGTGGTGGTGAGCAAGTGGGCTTTGATTTCCTTGATGTCTGCAGCAGTATCATTGTATCTTGCAACAACCATATTCCTGAGCTCCATCATCTGATGCTTATGTTTTTGCTCCAGGAAATGTTTCTCTTGTTGAAAGATTGGAGTTATTGCAGATTTAAACTCAGCAGTGGTTGGAACAGGTGGTTGGCTCTGAATAATGATCAACTATTTTAAAAGATCTTTAATTTTATCAACAATGGTTTCAAAATTGGTAACCCTCTCCGTCAATTCTTTGGTATTTTAGCTCATCATCTAACTTAATAGGATCATCTGAACTCCTACCAGATGTGGTAGTTCTATAAAGATATCATGAGCATGTGGTTTGCCACTTGATTCAATCTTAGATGCCCCTTTGTCTTGGTTCTGGGGACTGAGCAGAGGTTACCGTAGTAGCATCAGCAGTGGTTGCCTTCCACAAGGTCTTAGCTATATAACCACTGTCCAATTGAGAACTAGGAAGTTCAGCAATTGTAGTGGTTGCCATTGTTGAACTATCACCAACGGTTACATGTAACCCAAGGGATATAGCCTCTTCAGTTGCCGATGGGCTAGCATTTAGAAATAAGTCAGACCCAGCTTCTGGTTGAAGTATATTCTCATTAAGTGTTAGATAATGTCTGCTCAATATCTATTGCATTCAGCAAGGGTAACATGGTAGGTGGGAGTGATGGCATTGGTGAGAGTGGTTGTGTAGAAAGCGACATTGCCCTGGGAGAGGGGCTGTGGAAGATAGAACCAAGTGATCCTAGAGCTTCATAGTTTGGTGTCCCTGTGCCTACAACCTGATCCTTTTGTGAGGATGCAAGAGGAGTTTCAAAGCCGGTTTGAGATCTTTCTACCATCTGTTGTGAAGAAGTAGCAGAAGTGGTTGGTGACTTTGGTGGTGTCACAGGGTTTATCTTTGGGATCTCATCTTCCAGAGAACCCTTTTTGGGTTTGGTGGGTTTTCGAGATGCTCGGATGGTTTCTTTTTGGAGATTTTAGGTGTGGGTTTCAGAGCAGCGGTTGTGATGCCTTGATCACCTAGAGCAGTAGGCTCAGCAGCCAGAGGTTGAGCTTGAACATTTTGTTCTTGTAAAATAGGCTCAGCCTCCTCTGCTTCTGTTTTGGAAACTTTGTCTTGATTTGTAATTCGTGTAAACATTTCATGGTTTATGTTGGTGCATATGTCTGTTGCCTTCGTCATTACAAGAGAACGAGTCTGGAACAAACGAGAGTTTCTGAAGACCGAACAAGACAAAGTAGATATCCAAGAGGGAGTCTATTGTTGCATAATGTCTATAGAATAGTCTTGTATCGAGTCTGTATAGAATAGGTGAAACGAGGCGTATTTATGTGAGATTTAGGCTAAGTTCGCTGGAAATGGTTGTGATGATGTCAAATTCGGCCGAACTTGACTAGGTCAAGTTCGGGCGAACTTCACTCTCCCACAAGCGAACTTGCATGTCTATCAATAGGTGCCTTGGTGATTTCATTTGTAACTTCAAAGATTTTGGCACAGAGACGGCGAAGCTCTGTCGGATCCGGTTCTCGAATGTATTGAACTTTAGATCAATGAAAACAACTATTAAACGAGTAATTCTTGTTATTTGGTTAACTTGTCATTCGTTTCTGCCTAATCGGACAATAGATAACAAATTTAGGTTCCCGAGTTGTTCGTGGACGTTCTTACAAGTGGTATCAGAGCCTGGATACCTGAATTTGTTGAAACCAAGACAAGAATCTCTCTATTTCATCTCCATTCTTCTATTTTTCTTAACTTTTGATCAAAACCGAAGAATTCACGGTCAAATTTTGTCCAATTTTGGATATGTCATGTTAAATACACTCGTGGTAAACCCCTGAGAGTTTAGACATCAAATTCAATCATTTTGATATCAAAAAAGTTCGAAAAACCATGTTTGTCAAAACCAATTCCATCGAACTTGAGACCAAGTTCGACCGAACTTGACTAAAATTCATTGAATTTTAATTAAGTTCGCCCGAACTTGTTAGTTTTTCAAAGTTTAAACTCCAAGTTCGATCGAACTTCCTTAAAATTTGCTGAAATATTGCATAAGTTCGACCGAACTTAGTTGAAACATTGAAACTGAGTCTTAAGTTCGACCGAACTTGTTGTTTTGTTTCTTTAAACATCAAGTCCGATCGAAGTGATAATATTTTCAAAATTTATCTTCAAGTTCGACCGAACTTGAAGTGTTTGTACAAAATCAGAAAATTACACCAAAGTTCGACCGAACTTGTTAAAGGTGAAATCAAAATTTTGAGTTTCACACAAGTTCGACCGAACTTGCTTGTTACTAATCAATTTCCAAGTTATTTTTGATCATATTCTCAGATAATCCATCAGATTGTCAAAAATGGAAGATTTCCACAACGTATTCGTGTCACAAGTAGCTTCATCATCAAACGCTAATACTCTTGTGGCGAACCAGATGAATATCGACAACGAAATGGGTACTACTCAGAAACCGCCGAAGCTAATGAGTATAGATGAGTTTGAAGGATGGAAGGAAAAGTTTGTGAATTGGATACAAGCAAATCAATTCGATAGCTGGGTTGCAGTTGAAGATGGTTACAAATGGCCAAAGAATGAACGTGATCAAGATCTTCCGTTGAACAAGTTCTCACCAACCGACAAAGCAAATTATGTCACAGAGAAGAAAACGATTAGCTTGATTCAACAATCAGTAATGTAAGATATTTTGATATTGTTGCCAGAGTTTACCACTTCATAAGAATTATGGCAATCTCTTTGTGACAAATTCAAAGGCAGTGATGAAATGATCAAGAGTAAGAAGGCGTTGATAAAGAAAGAGTTTGAGATCTTTACAATGATCAAAGGAGAGACGATGAAACAAATGATTGATAGATATTGTCACCTCATTGTCCAAATGCGAAGACATGATATTAAATGATCAAATGAAGAGCAGATTGAGAAATTGGCTGATGCACTTCCAGAAGGAGAATGGACAACATATCTGACGATTCTGAAGAATAGCCCATCTTGGAGATGCTTCAAATTGTCATCTTTCATTGACAAGTTAGAAGGTCATGAAATGGAGCAGATGAAATAGCGAAATCCAAAAACGCTAATGTTGTCCAAGATGTAGGTGTCTATTACAAAGGAAGTATTTAAGATACTCCGATTCAAAGTCTGAAAATTTAAACGGCCTTTAGTGCAAATGCAAACTCTTCTCCGAATCAAAGTTCTCCTTATGCTGGTTATCCAAGTTCTAGTTTAAGTCCTTCATTTCAAAGTCAGACAAGCCAAGCTGGTTCTGACTCAAATATTTTCCAGTGCAACATTGCGGTAGATTTGAAGAACATATTTCCTGAAAAAGTGGCGAAACAACACATCGCACTTCTTGCTACTGTTCTTGAATCTTATGAAGGACTTGTTGCTGGAAAGATCAGTAATCCGGAAATGGCCAAGGATTACGATCAAGGGAATGAAGAAGAGTTAGAACTCATGGATATCAAGTGGAGTCTTGTGTCTATCATTCGAAGAGTTACAAAATTCGTTGCGCTTACTGGGAGGGATATTGGTAATTCAAGCAACAAGCTTGGATTTGACAAAACAAAAGTCACATGCTTCAGGTGTCGACAAAAGGGACACTTCAAACGCGAATGTAGCAATCAAGAAGCAAGTGGAAGCCAAAATCCTTTCGGTAACAGCAATGATTACTACAAGAGAGCTCTTTAATACAAACCATATCCAAAGAAGACACAAGTTGATATTGAAGAAAAATCTTCAAAGAAAACTAAACAAGCTCTTGTTGCTAATCAAGAAGAAGATGGATTTGACTGGAACAGATACATTGGCAAGAAAACTGGAGTTGCTATGATGGCTGAGGTTATGGAAGATTCTGAAGCGACAGATGTTGATGCTGTTCTGGCAGCTGAGGAAGAGGAGATTACAAATCTTGAATAGCAGAAAACAGAGAAAGCTGAGATGGTAAAAGCAGAGGTAAATGTGTCAGTCAAGGAAGTTGTGAAAGTTGGAGGTTGAAAAACCTTGCACAAAGTGCGCAAGTCCTTGTGAACCCTGTCTTGATAAAGTCAAAGTCATAAGAGAATTAACTGAACATAATGAAATTTTTCGTTATGATTACAGAAACATGAAAGAAGCTTATGACAAAATACAAGGCAAATATAAAAATGTCAAAAAAGCTAATCTTGAACTTGGTGCTAATGAAAAAATGTTAAAAGCCACAGTACTTGATAAACAAAAGGCAATTAACATGTACATTAACACAATTGCTGAAACAAAAAGAGAGCTTCATGCTATGAAGATTGAAACTGAACGGGTAAGCCAATTGCTAAAATCTTATACCACTAATACTTATGTCATTGATCACATTTTACCTACGATTAAGTCGGAGGAAAATGGTGAAAAATCAAAATATAAAGTGTACGCAAATGTTCCTCCACCACTTCTTGAAAATTATTGTTGCAAGAAAGATGATGAAGTTGAAATGGCATTTAACATTCTTCTTTTGTCAGAAATGAGAGATGAATTGCCTGAGAACATTGACGTGGACTTTACAAAATCAAACAATGACATTAAAGCGGTTGTAAATAATGTGGTGAAAAATATTTTAGGAAATGATTCTGATGAAAGGTCAAACAGTTCTTTTTCACAGTCCGAAAGTGACGATACATCTTCAGAAAGTGATCTATGTGATGATCCTAATGTTTTATTATACAAGATTAAGGAATCTGATAAATTGTACTTTGAAGAAAGTTTTCCGATTCGGAATGTAAAAGAAGATCAAATTGATAAACTGTTTAAACTTGTGGAAGTATCATCAGATGATCTTGAAAAGAATGAGAAAATGTTCCACTCTAAACCCAAACGGCATTTTAACAATTACTGTAGAAATGGTGGTGATTTTCCGAAGAACTGGAGAGCTGGACTGGGTTTAGAAGCTGAAGAAGAACCAATGAAGAACTCAAAGTTGACGTTCCAAGCATACAAAGGTAAAAACATCAACTTTGTGTATGGAACGGATATGGTTCAAGAAGAAGGTAAGATTGGTAAGCAATCAAACGATGAGTTCAAGAAAGAAAAAGAACTTCGGGACAAGGCTAAGACCAAGTCTACAAGTGGAGTAAAACCCATTAGTGGACATGATTCTGATACACGGACATGCTTTAAATGCAATACCATTGGTCATATTGCTTGAAAGTGTCTAAATCTAAAGCCTTTGTTTCACGAAGAAAAAATGTTTCAAAAGATGAAAAAAAAGCAACCAGAGATTGTGAACCCAAAAAATGATTCTATTTCTGAAATAAAACCCAAAAATGAATCAAAGTTTGAAAATTCTGTTTTTGAAAAAGGGGAAACTTCAAAGTTGAATAAAAACGATGATTCATGGTTTTATGTCAAGAAAGCAAGATACATGTCGCAGTCTGGGGTTGCCAAAAAGAAGTCTCCTGAGAAAGGAAAGTCTGTTGCTGATAAAACTGAAAATGTCAAATCAATTGAATCAGTAATCAAACAGACAAAGAAAGAAAAAGTCAAAACGTTTTCAGAATCGACATCAGATGATATGTTTGATGATGATTTTGAACATGATGATGACTTTGAAAGTGTTTATGATGCTTATCATGTCAAACCCAAAACCAAAAAGGTTTGGATTTCTTTTTTCAAGTAGTTACTTTCGTGTGCAGGAGTTCCTAGATCCACTTAATCAGAGATGATTCAGGATTAAGGAAGCTTCAGTTTGTTTTAACTTATCAAGAAATGTCATATCTTTGTCATTTTGAGGGGGAGTAGTTAAGAAGAAAAGTTTTTGAAATTACAAGTGGTTGTTAAAAGGAAAATTTAAAAAGTCAAAATTATGAAAATCCACACCATTGAACAGAAAAACTGATTTCAAAGTTCTTACAAGTTCAAACTACTTTTATAAGTGGTAAATGAGGTTAAGATTGATTGTTAAACAAGTGCAGGTACAAGATTGCGAAAAAGGATCGGACGACGAGGTCACGGGATCCACATTGGTTTGTTACATTTTTAGAAGAATTTCTTTAAATCTAAAATCCAAAAATATGTTTTTGATTTAGGGGGAGTAAGAAAATTTGAAAATTAAAAACATATGAAAAAGTTGAAAACTCAAAAACATTGAAAAATTCAAAAAGTACAAAAACATTGAAAAAGGCAAAAAGAATTTGGTTGTCAAAAAGGAAATAATAGTACATCAGTGGACTATCACAGTATGCTAAAGAATTGTAAAGTTTAAAAGTGACAAACAAATCTTACTGTGGATGTGTCGATAGGCTTTACACGTTCAGTAGATTGTTTCCGGGATATAAACTAAATTTTACAACTGCTTAATCTTGTGGTTTAACACATCTTGGATATATGGACTTAGTACTCCGAAATTTCGATTGAAGGGTTGCCTGATTCTGAGATATGAGGTCTTTATAGATGATTGATATCTGGGGTATTATACAAGTTCTTCTGATTTTGGGGAAGCAATAGGCTAGAACTTCTATAATGCTTTTGCTAAAAACCCCAAAATAGCATGCAAACTTGAAAGAATCGAAAGATCTAATCATACGCAATGCTTAAAAGATTCCTTAAGTGGAATACACCTGAAAGACGAGCCTTCATCTCTTTGTCTGTACGGTAGTACTAACCTGAGCTCTCAAGGTCTCGCATTAACCCAAAGACAGATATCAATTACGCTATATTCAATTGTAAGATGAAATCTAGGGAATCTGGATTCGGGAGTATATTCAAGAGGTGGGAACCATAGTTAAGTCAAGTTTCATAATTCTTACCTAACATATCTTGGAACAATTGAGAAACGTGATGAAGTTTAGGTGGACAAACATATCAAAAATCTAGGTAAACAAGTTTAGAACTTAGAGTCTAAAAAGGTCAACGGTACTGGTGATATGTCTCAAACAAACTGATATGATCCTTAGACGCAAATTCACAAAAAATATTTCTGTAAATATGTTTGCACATACTTTACTTTACTTGTAAAATCCAAAAATATTTTCAATGAGCCAATGTTGGAGAATGGATCATCGAAGTCTGGTAAGAAAAAGTTCATCAATTTGAATCTTTTAAATTGAAGATAATATCAGTTGTTCACAACGGCTTTAGCCAAGGTCATTAACTTGGACTTGGTAAACAAAAATTAGTTAATCAAAGTCATTAACTTGGACTTGATTAACTAAGTGGATTTTCACAAATTAAATGAATTGAAAAGGTGTTGAATTTTAAATGTTTCAAGGTCATTAATTTGAACTTGAAATAACTGAAAAATGAAGATTTGAAGTACAAGTTTTGTACAGGTGGTATGGAATACATGTGGTACAAAATTTCAAAGTTATAATCTGAAATGTTTATTTGAATTCCCAAGTACTTTGAAACAGGAAGTAAAGTTTTAGGGAGAGCAGGATGAAACGTGATTGAAGATAAAGCTCAAAGCTAGGGGGAGCACAGCTCACAGCTAGGGGGAGCTTGGAGATTAAAGTTTTATCAAGTTAATTTGAATAAAAGAGAGAGTTTAAAGATCAGAAAAGTTTAATGCTTATTCAAGGATAAAGATAAAGACCCAGGACTTATTTGAAGTCTGATGTTTACAAGGCATTCAAAGAAGACTATGACACTTGAAGACTGACGAGGATGATTATTGTCAAAAGATGTCTATGAAAGTAGATGACTATGGCAATATCCAAGGGGGAGTCTGTTGGTGCATATGTCTATTGCCTTCGTCATTACACGAGAACGAGTCTGGAATAAACGAGAGTTTCTGAAGACCGAACAAGACAAAGTAGATATCCAAGAGGGAGTCTATTGTTGCATAATGTCTATAGAATAGTCTTGTATTGAGTCTGTATAGAATAGGTGAAACGAGGCGTATTTATGTGAGATTTAGGCCAAGTTCGCTGGAAATGGTTGTGATGATGTCAAGTTCGGGCGAACTTCACTCTCCCACCAGCGAACTTGCAAGTCTATCAATAGGTGCCTTGGTGATTTCATTTGTAACTTCAGAGATTTTGGCACAGAGACGGCGAAGCTCTGTCGGATCTGGTTCTCGAATGTATTGAACTTTAGATCAATGAAAACAACTATTAAACGAGTAATTCTTGTTATTTGGTTAACTTGTCATTAGTTTCCGCCTAATCGGACAATAGATAACAAATTTAGGTTCCCGAGCTGTTCGTGGACGTTCTTACAGTTTAGGCTGCCAGCGTTTGTAACTGTGCCTTGTTTACTTGCGTTTGGTTTGAACTGATCATGCAAGTAAACACTCATGAATCTTGGATGTATCAAGAAAGCTTTTCTTTTTGAAATATTTTTAAAATAAAATACAAGATCATTGAACAACACCTGGGAGAAGTTAAAATCAGAACCAATTAAAATTGAAAATCCGAGATACTGCATGTTCAATGGAATCTTGTTGAAAGCAGTTGTTTTTGTAGAGACACATGTAAGTAAAGTGTGGAAAAAGAATTTCATCTCTGCTGGAAAATTAGGTTTGAAGATTGTCATACCATTCAACTATCCGGTGTAACCTCTTTCAACGAATTCATGCTGCATCTCCCTCAAAGGAAATGATACCGGATGTTGCATATCGTTTAACATGAAGACTTTGGAGATAGATTGTGGGCTTATTTGCAGTCGTGTGCCACCAACTTTGGAAGTGATAGAATAAGGCACACCATCAGCGGATGAGTTTACTTTAGCCTTTGCCCAAAATTCTCTTAAAGAATCGATGTAAACTGGGGCTTTTACTTCCAACATGTGTTTAAATTTTGATTCTTTTAGAATCCGGATCATTGGATGATAACGAGTGTTTGGGTCGGTTTCTTCGAGAATAGTAGTGTAATTGTGTGGTGTTTTGATGATGAGGACAAATGGGGGTTGTTCTTGTGTCGATTTCTTCTTCGATTTGGGTTTAGGAGCCATGATTTTTGGATGATTTTTGAACGAAGGGCTTTGAAAAATTTAGAATCGCACACCTTTGTTTGGGGATAGAACATGGTTTTATAGTGTTTTTCAAAAAGTGCACTTGTCGTGGCGTCTGATGCAACATCTGTCGAATAACATCTGTCCACGTGTAACCTCTGTGGCACTGGAAAACAGTTGTTTGGCTAACCACTGTTAGAGCAAGACTACCAGTGGTTGGGACCAAATTAATATTAGCAGAGGTTTGTAGCAGTGGATAGATTTTCAAAACAACAGTGTTTTTGTGCTATCAGAGCTTTGAACAGACTTTAAGAATTTTATTGAAAAATTCAATTTTAACTATTTTTAAGGATGAATTTATGATTTTCTAAAAACATTTTATTGTTATTTACACATGAATCACAAGACAAGTTGTTTTAATTCCATGTTTAGCATTCCAAGCCTTGATATCAAACTGTCAAATGTGGAAGCATCAAGTGCTTTTGTTAACACATCTGCTAGTTGATCCTTGGTATGGACATGTTGTAAAGAAATAAGACTTTTTTCATAGCAATCCCTCACAAAATGATGTCTGATGTCAATATGTTTGGTGGTGGAATGTGAAACTGGATTTTTTGATGATGTTTTTTGCTGCTTGACTATCAATTTTGAGAGGAGTCCTCAAGGCAGTCACACCAAAATCCCAGAGTTGATTTTGAAGCCACAAAATTTGAGCAGTGCAACTTGCAGCAGCTATATACTCTGCTTCAGCAGTGGATGTGGATACTGCAACTTGCTTTTTTACTTTGCCAAGACACTAAGCAACCCCCTAGGAATTGGGCTCCTCCAGATGTGGACTTCGTTGTTGTTTTACATCCAGCAAAGTCACTATCACAATATCTTGCAAGCTCAATGTTACCATTAGCTGGATACCAGATACCAAGTGTGGGAGCACCTTTTATGTATCTGAATATCCTTTTTACAGCAATAAGATCTGATGATCTTGGCATTAACTGTGATCTGGCACAGATACATGTGGTAAACATAATGTCTGGTCGTGATGCAGTTAGGTACAATAAAGACCCAATCATGCTTCTATACAATGTTTGATCAACAAGGTCATCTCTGCCATCTACAGTGACTAGCTTGGATGTTGCCATGGGTGTGCCATTGCACTCATCTCAAACTCTGCTGCCATGAGTTTTCTGAACTCTTCACACATGGTAGTGCATGTGGATCCAAAAATGATGTCATCCACATAAATCAGGCTCTTGGTGCTTGTTTTAGACCATATAGTGCTTTGTTTAACCTGTAAACATAATCAGGATGGAAGTGATCCTCAAATCCAGGAGGTTGACAAACATATACTTCTTCCTTGATCATTCCATACAGGAATGCACTTTTGATGTCCATTTGATACACCTTGATGTTGTGGTTAGCAACAAAGGCTCAGAACAGGCGAATGGCTTCCAGTCTTGCTATTGGAGCAAAAGTTTCATCATAATCAATCCCTTCTTCCTGTCTGTAGCCTTGAACCACGAGCCTTGCTTTGTTTTTAACAACAATACCCCTTATCAGTTTGTTCTTGAAGACCCACTTTGTGCCGATGGGACTCACATCTTTTGGCAGTGGTACAAGTTCCCATACTAGTTATCTTTTGAACTGTAGGAGCTTTTCTTGCATAGCTTCTACCCAGCTGTTGTCTTTCAGTGCCTGTTGGTACTTGACAGGCTGTGTGAGTGATAGAAAACCAGCAAAAAGACAACTGTTTTGGGCTTGGCTTCTTGTGAGCACACCCTCATTGATGTTGCCAATAACTTGATCCAATGGATGGCTTTTGAGGAAGATCAAATCATCTTGATAAGGAACAACGACATTTTGAGGTGAAGCTTGCAAGTGTGTGTCATCTGAGCTAACCTCTGCTGGTGAATTTGATTGGAATGGTGGTGGAGGAATTGGTGGTATGGATGTGAAAGTGGGTTGATTTTCATCCATTTTTTGTGAACTTTTATCAACAAATGTTTGGTTTTGAGAGCTGGTAGATGTTTGAGTATTAACCACTGTTGACCTGGCAGAGCTTTCACCATTGCTACTAACATCTGCTCCTCTGCTTGTAGGATTGATTTTGAAACATGGAAGAATGCAATCATATCCTTGCTCTTCAAATGATGATTGTGGAGTACCTGCAGGGTTAGTCTTGACAGACACATCTTCAAATATATCAAAAAATTCAGCAGGACCATTTGCTGGGATTTTCAAAGATGAGAGTTCGTTGAACTTCACATTTAGATTTTCCTCAACACACTTTGTCCTAGAGTTAAAAACTCTATAGGCTTTGGCAGTGGTTGAGTATCGTAAAAATAACCACAATCAACTTTGGCTGTAAACTTGGATATTGAATCCTTGATGTTTAAAATGAAGCATGGGCAGCCAAAGACTTTGAAATAAGAGATCATAGGTTTCATTTTGTAAAGCAATTCATAGGCAGTCTTTTGATGCCTAGGGTTTATCAAAACTCTGTTCTGGACATCGCAAGCAGTGTTTACAGCATCTGCCCAAAAAGACAAGGGTAAACCTGAGTCTGCAAGCATAGTCCTTGCTAATTCAATTAAAGTTCTGTTTTTTCCTTTCAACAACCCCATTTTGTTCTGGAGTTCTAGGGATGTTGTATTGTCTAACAATCCCTTTTGACTCACAGAAGGCATCCAACTCCTTGTTCCTAAACTCTACCCCATTATCACTCCTAATTTTTTTTTACAGGCAGATCAAATTGCTTTTCAACTTGTTTAACAAAGTTTTGCAAAATATTTACTGTTTCATCCTTAGAGTGTATTAAGAAAGACCATGTGAACCTGAAAAAATCATCAACTACCACCAGACAATATCTTTTGTGTTTTAAGCTCATGATTTTTACAGGTTCAAACAAGTCCATATGAAGTAACTGTAAGCACTGACTTGTTTTGGATTACTCAATGGACTTGTAAGAACTTTTATGTTGTTTACCTTTTAAGTAGGAAACACAATGCTCTTCACAAGTAAATTGTTTTTGGGGTAAACCTCTAACTAGATTTTGTTTTGAGAGAGTGGAGATAGTTTTTAGATTTGTGTGTCCTAGTCTTTTATGCCATAGCTCTGTCTCTTTGCTTGAGGCAATTGAAAACAGGCATGCATTTGACATATGATTATCTTATAACATATCAACCACATACACATTTCCTACCCTATGAGCAGTCAACTATGCTTTGCTCTCAGCAATGATCTGATCAATCTTTTTGACAACCTCTGGCCCTACTATCTGGCAAGTTTTCTTTGTGAAAAAGGAACCATAGCCTTTGTCACTCATCTGTGAAACACTTAAGAGATTTAGTTTTAAATTGTCAATGAGATTCACATTTTTAAACTTTAGTTTTCCTACTGAGACACATCCTGACCCTAACACCTTCCCTTTTGAATTATTTCCAAAGGATATATCATCCCCTCCATGAGCTTTAAAATCTCTGAGCAGGGCTTTACATCCTGTCATGTGCCTGGAGCCTCCACTATCTACATACCAAAGGCTGTCAAGGCAAGTAGAAGCTCCCTGCACATGTTTTGAAATAGTTAGTTCAGGTGGGTCTCCAAAACCAATGGCTTTGGATGGGGTATCAGGTGATCCAGACTCAAGTCCAGACTGATGAGTAGTGGTTAGATCAGACTTTTGTAACCACTACTGTGAACTACCTCCTATCAACTATTGGTAATGATGAGGATGCCTATTTACCCTTCGCTTGGAAGACTTTTTGTAAGTCTCATAAGTCATAGGCACCTTTAGATAATTAGGCTGGCTTTTACCTTTTGGAAACTAGTTTGATGGAGGTGCATAATTTCTGTTTGGCAAGATTTGAATTTTCTCTTTCCATAGCTTTTTCTCTAATCTCATTTACCTTTTGATGATAGGTTTTGAGATAGACACACTCTTGAGTTGGATGATTTGTTTTGTTGCAAATGGTGCATCTAGGAGATTTAGGTATAACACAAGTTTTGTTTATATCATTGGCTTTCAAAAGAAAACAGTCTGCTGTATCATGATTCCTCTTTTCACAAAATTTACAAAACAAATGTTTAACTTTTTCTTTCCTTTTCCGATCAGACTTTTTGAGAGCAGATGATGTAACTTCTGCTGGCAACTCTTTGATAGGGACCTGTCACACCCTCAATTTCCACTTGCGGGATTTTACCGCGAGGCGTGTGAACAAACCAGAATCTGAGACACTAGTAATATCGAACGACTCTATATGATTTATTTAAAACGTTTTCCAAAAACATTTGTTTACCCATTCATAATTATTTTCAATGTGTCTTAGTTTAGTTTCAAAGTTTAGCGGAAGCATTAGTTTCTAAGTTGTGCGGAAGCGTTAAAGTAACGTAAAGTAAAGTAAAGTAACGGGCGCCAACATAAACGCCAAAAACCAAAAATCCCAAACAATGTTCGTAAATGAGACTCGATAAAATATGTCTTGGTCAATGCAAGTGAGTGCACCTAGCTCTCCTAGCGTCCTGAGAAACATGTAAAGAAACAAGTGTCAACATTAAAGAAGAGTGAGTTCACAGGTTTTTATGAATTCATTAGTTCGGTTAAAAGTTTGTTTCCCCCGTTATCCCTAACCTGGAATAACGATATAGTTCCATTATTCCTAACCCGGAATAATATTGTTGTTGGTTCCATTATTCCTAACCCGGAATAATATTGTTGTTTCGTAATTAAGTTCAATGTTAACATGTAGGTAGCGAGCCTAAAGTTATGTCACATAAGTGTTCGCGATCGAAGCTGACTGTTGTGCCTCCGTGTTGCCAGGCCTATCACTGACCATGGCGAAAGTTAGGCCAAATTATTCACCCTTTGACCATACCCGGTCGGCTAGCGCGACTAGCTCGGGTGGGGCTTGTCGGGCCCAGTAGTACTACTTATAATTTCCCCGCTATCTAACCCAATACTAACGATCCGAGAGTTTGTCGAGGACTTCCGTGATATAGCTGCTTAGTGACCATAACGTACATTAACATTAACTTAGTTACCGAATAGTTTAACGACGTTAATTTTGTATAACGTAAAGAGATAGAGTTGTAAAGTGTATACATGTTTCTCCCCCTGTTGTTTAAAACTGGATAAAATAGGGGCCGTGAACTCACCTTTAATTGCTCGGTTAGTGTAACACAGAAGTAGCAAATGATGGGACCGCTAATTGCGTCCTAACAAGTCAATCGATTTAAAGTTAGTGTGTGAACACACTGATACAAACCCTACACATAACTAACCCACAATGCGGCACACACAATAACAAATTCGAAAACACAATCATGCATGCAAAGTATTATCATACCAAAATAGTGATCAAACCAACTTATCATGAACACAAATCCACTCATACAACACTTTGGTACACACATTCGCAAGTTATCAAGTTTCAGCTTGTATGCTCATAACTAGGCTGTTTTCAAGGATATTTATAAAATAGTTCCAACGTTCTAAAAATTCCAATTTTTTTACAGAAGGTGTCAACTAAACTGTAGAATTTTATATAAATTTTTCAAGTCCAAACACTTTACCAATTATTCATAAACATTTATATACTAGGCTGCAGTCAGATTCGTCGCTTTCTGACTGCAGTCCACGGGAGAATTTATTTAAAAATCATCGTTCATCCAATTAACAAAATTCCAGTGGGAGTTTTCCGGAAATTTCCGTCTCCAGTTTTTGTAGAAATTTCGTGACCCAACCCTCTACAGATTATGATATCCGACTCAACAAACAACTAACAAATTTTCAGAATTTACACAGCTTCAGTTACTGCACTTAAATGACCACTTAAAAATATAAAACGACCTCAGAAAAATATGAATCTAGTGCCATTAGAAGCGTTTTTCAAAAATATACGTTTTAGGCTTCAGAAAATCCGCTTTTCGATAAATAATAACCAAGTTACAGCCAATTGAAGTTGGCTGTAAACACCATTCAGCATCCTGTTTTCGACTTTTATCGCAATAGAACACGCTTAAACAATCGAGACGTTAAATATAAATGATCAAGAACAGATTTATTAGTCACATATCATCATGTACATCATACTCATGCAAACCCTAATCATATTATATGATTTTTATCACAAAACGCAGCCTATGATTCTTGTATCCAACTAAACATTATAATCGCAAAACTTGCACAATTAATCGAACTAAACATCATAACACTTTCATAACAATGATTCTACCATTACATACAAGCATGATCAAGAGTTCATAAACCCTAATGTGATTTGCGAAACAATAGAAACCCTAACCTTGCAACGATGAAGATTAACGATCCGGGAACGAGATTGGATTCACTTTGGTTCTTGGAGGAAGTCGCGATCGAGAGAAAGGGTGGGGAGGGCTGCCGTCGAACCACCTTGGGGAACTAGGGTTTGTGTTTTTTTTTTTTGAAACATACACATACATGCATGCCTATTTATACCAAAACAAGGAAAAAAGAAAAGGAGAAAGGGGTGGGGTTTGCGGCCGCTAAGGGGGGGGGGTTGGGTGGGTAACTTGGGCCCTAAGTTTAGGCTAGTTACTTGGGCCACAAGGAAGTGAGGTGGACACGTTTCGCGGCTCGGTTCGGTTCGGCTATTTATTTAATATATATATTTTTTTATAAACTAATAATCACGAAATCAAAACATGATATAATAACTCACCAAATTTATAAACGTCTAATAACACATAGCACGTAATTCACTCGATAAGTTCACCAAGTTAGCGTAATTATTTCGAGCGTGTAATTTAATTCTCCGAATCAAATTAGCGTAGGAATGAATAACCGTGAAGTAGTGCGTTTAAGATACTTGAAAAACCGGGATGTCATATTATCCCCATGTTGAAAGAATTTTCGTCCCGAAAAAGTGAGTATACGCGGTTTAGAATGCAACGCACAGGTTTAGAATGCAACGCACAAAGATTTAGTTTGTTAACAATGGTACAAGAATTACAAGAAATTCCCAGGTTGTCACATCATCCCCATGTTGAAAGAATTTTCGTCCCGAAAATTTAGTTGGTGGTAACGTTAGCTTGCTGCTCAGCTGCAAAGAGGTGTGGGTATTTGCTTTTCATTTGGTCCTCTCTTTCCCACGTGAACTCCGGTCCACGCTTAGAATCCCAACAAACCTTGACGATCGGTATATTGCTGTGCCTTCGAGTCTTGATCTCACGATCCATGATCTCGATAGGTTGTTCCACAAAGTGCAGTTGTTCATCCACTTGAATCTCATCCAATGGAATGACTAGGGTTTCATCTGATAGACACTTCTTCAGATTTGACACGTGAAAAACGTTGTGAACTCCACTGAGTTTGGTAGGAAGGTCTAATTGATAAGCTACGGGTCCGATACGCTTCAAGATCACAAATGGGCCTACGTACCGTGGGTTTAGTTTGCCTCGTTTCCCAAAACGGATTACACCCTTCCAGGGTGACACCTTCAGTAGGACGCGGTCGCCTACTTGGAATTCTAGTGGTTTGCGTCGTTGATCAGCGTAGCTTTTCTGTCGATCTCGTGCCGCTGCCATGCGGTTTCTGATTTATACAATCTTTTCAATAGCCTCAAGTATCAACTCAGGACCTGTGAGTTGACTATCACCGACTTCTGCCCAACAGACCGGTGATCTACATTTGCGGCCGTATAATGCTTCAAATGGTGCTGCCGATATACTTGTATGGTAACTATTGTTATACGAGAATTCCACTAAAGGCAGATGGATTTCCCAACTATTCCCAAGTCTACCACGCATGCCCTAAGCATGTCTTCCAAGGTCTGAATGGTCCTTTCACTTTGACCATCCGTCTGAGGGTGATAAGCTGTGCTCATATCTAAGCGTGTACCCAACGCTTTCTGAAGTGACTGCCAAAATTGGATGTGAAACGAGCATCTTTGTCTGAGATGATGGACGTTGGCACTCCGTGCCAAGAAACTACTTCCTTAATGTAGATGCGAGTCAACTTAACCATCTTATCTGTTTCTTTGATCGCTAGGAAGTGTACGGACTTAGTTAAACGATCCACGATCACCCAGATGGTATCGCAACCACCCAAAGTTCGCGGGAGTTTAGTGATGAAGTCCATCGAGATCTGATCCCATTTCCACACCAGGATCTCAGGTTGTTGAAGTAGCCCCGATGGCTTCTGATACTCCACCTTGACTTTCGCACAAGTCAAACACTTGCTCACGTAGGTGGCTATATCCGCTTTCATGTTGGGCCACCAGTACGCGGCTTTAAGGTCTTGATACATCTTATCCGAACCAGGATGGACAGAGTATCAGGATTTGTGAGCTTCGTCCATGACTAGCTTTCTGAGGTCTCCGTAGAGAGGTACCCATATACGATTCATGAAATACCGGGCACCATTGGGTTTTACTTCCCAATCGCGTTCCATCTTTCCCACAGATTCGGCCTTGATGTTTTCTTCCTTAACTGCTTCTTACTCCACGTCGCGTATCTGTTCGGGTAACCCCTAATGAATGGTGAACTGTAGTGCTCGTACCCGACGAGGTTTCAAGTGCTCCTTCCTACTAAGGGCATCAGCTACCACGTTAGCTTTACCCGAGGTGATACCTATGGCACATTCATAATCATTCAGGAGTTCGACCCAGCGACGCTTTCGCATGTTCAACTCCTTCTGGTCAAAGATATGCTGGAGGCTCTTGTGATCTGTATAGATTGTGCACTTTGTTCCATATAGGTAGTGTCTCTATATCTTAAGCGCAAACACCACTGCTCCCAATTCCAGGTCATGTGTTGTGTAGTTTTTCTCGTGAACCTTCAATTGTCGGGACGCATACGCGATGACCTTATCACGTTGCAGAGTACGCATCCCAACCCCTGAATGGAAGCGTCACAATATACCACAAAATCATCAGTCCCTTCCGGCAAGGACAGAATGGGTGCACTGCAAAGTTTCTGCTTCAGCAATTGAAATGCCGCTTCCTGCTTGTCACCCCAAGCATACTTAGTGCCTTTCTGGGTGAGAGTGGTAAGCGGTTGCGCGATCTTTGAAAATCCCTCGATGAAACGTCTGTAGTAACCAGCCAAACCCAAAAATTGGCGGATCTCTGTCGGTGTCCTGGGTGCTTCCCAGTTCTTGATAGCATCGATCTTGGCGGGATCAACGTGGATACCCTTTTCATTCACAATATGCCAGAGGAACTGAACTTCCCGAATCCAGAAATCACACTTTGAAAATTTGGCATATAGTTTCTCATGTTGAAGTAATTCCAACAGTAATCGTAGATGTTCAGCATGTTCTTCTTCACCTTTAGAGTAGATGAGTATGTCATCGATGAACACAATGACAAACTTGTCGAGATACGGTTTACACACGCGGTTCATGAGGTCCATGAACACCGCGGGTGCGTTGGTGAGACCGAAGGGCATGACCAAGAACTCATAATGGCAATACCGAGTACAAAATGCCGTCTTAGCAATATCCTCCTCCCTGACGCGTAACTGGTGATAACCAGATCGTAGATCAATCTTGGAGTAGTAGCTTGACCGTTGGAGTTGGTCGAAGAGATCGTCGATGCGAGGTAATGGGTATCGGTTCTTGACGGTAACCTTATTGAGTTCCCTGTAGTCGATGCATATGCGGAAGGTCCCGTCCTTCTTCTTGACAAAAAGGACCAGAGCTCCCCATGGCGAAGTACTGGGTCGGATAAATCCTTTTTCTAACAATTCCTGAAGTTGGGTAGACAGCTCTTGCAGCTCGCTGGAGCTAGGCGGTATGGGGCCTTGGCGATAGGAGTTTCATGGTTCGCCAATTCAATTTCAAATTCTACTTGTCGATGTGGTGGAAGACCAGGTAACTCCTCCGGAAAAACATCAGAAAAGTCACGGACGACGGGGATATCTTCTATACGCTTCTCGTCCTTAGGCTGTTCGGTGACCAGTGCGAGCAAAGCGAAGGAGTTCTTCCTCCGAAGATACTTCTGTGCTTGCATGTAAGAGATGATGTTTGTGACGGCGCCTGCCTTCTCGCCTTGCACCATCAAGACTTCATCGTTTGAGAGCGGAATACGGATAGATTTCTCGAAGCAGTGGACTTCAGCTTGGACGTCGGATAGCCAGTCGATTCCGGCTACCACGTCAAAACTACCCAGGGTAGTTGTCATCAGATCAATGGTAAAGGTGTGATCCGCGAGTTTGAGTTGACAGCCGGATACTAAGTGGGTCACATCTACAGATTTACCATCTGCTAGTTCTATGACGTAAGGGGTCTCTAGGGGTTTAGGCGTGAGATTTAGGTTCTTCCTAGAAGACTCAGATATAAAACTCCTATCCGCACCCGTATCAAAAAGTACAGTAGCAAAATGATCGTTAAGGGGAAACTTACCGGTGACCACGTTCGAGTCGTTTCTGGCCTCTCCGCAGCCTAGCGTAAATGCACGACCTTTGGCACCTCCTGTGCCACCATTTCCATTGTTGTTGTTGTTATTGTTGTTGTTGTGGTTGTTGTGGTTGTGGTTGTGGTTGTTGTTGTTCCCACCATTGTTGTTGTTGTTGCGAAGCTGTGGGCAGTCTCGTTTGAAGTGGGCAGTGCTACCACACTGATAGCACCCCCGGTTAATACCCTGCTGCTGACCCTGGTGTTGATTTTGGTTTTGCCGAGACATGATTTCTCCGCGACAATCCTTTGTCGCGTGTCCCACTTTGCCACATCGTTGGCAGCGATTCCCGGCACAAGGGCCGTGATGATGGAGGTTACAACGATTACATTGCGGCTTTTGACCCATATAGCCGCTGGTGTTCTGGGTGTTGTTGGCGGGCTGATTATTGTGACCCCGATTGCTGTTGAAATTATTGAACCGTTTCTGGTTCCCTTATTGTGGCTGGGCTGACAAAGACTGTCGAGCAGACGAGTCTTCAAATTTTCTTTTATTCAGGGGCAACTTCAGTTGCACCCTGAGATGGCAACTTCTTTTGTTCCACCGCCTTATCGGTGAGTTTGTGCGCCAGCCTGATCGCTTGATGCTCAGTCGCAGGGTTGCTAGCCATTACCATGCCCTGGATCTCGGGGACCAGACCCCCAAGGTAAAACTCGAGTCGTTTTTCAACGGTGTTGGCCAGATCGGGACATAGGAACACCAGATCATGCTGTTTCACTGTGTATGCTTCAATTTCAGATCCCACCATCTTGTGGTTCCATAATGCTTGCTCCAACTGCTGAACCCTGTCCTGCGGACAGTACTCCTCTTTGATTAGGGCCTTAAACTCGGCCAAGGCCATTGCGTTTGCAGCAATAAGTCCACGCGTTTGGACTTGTGCGTTCCACAAAGTTAGTGCCCCATCCTCCAACGTTGAGGCAGCATACTTGACCTTGTTGGCCTCAAGGCAATTGCACATCTCGAACACCGATTCGGACTGACCAGTCCTATGGGTCCTTCTGCACCCGTGAATTTGCTCGGTTTCGCATCGAGGAACATCTTATAGGGGTTAAGACCCCCTCCTGCTGACAGAGGATAGGTAGTCAGCGAGAAAGTCTACTAGCCCAACTATTAGATTTTCCCATGAAAATTTAATAATGGTTACCTTCTGGTGGGTTTTGAACACCTGCCAGAGCAGCATTCACGTGTTCTTGGATCATTGCGGCCAATTCTTCGGGTGTCATGTTGAGGTTTCCGCGACGTCCAATTGCCATTTTAGATCTTCACAAGACAACATAAACACACACCGATAAGTATATATATCCAATATAGTTATCCTACTCCATACTTAAATCATCCCTCATATTATGTCAACCCAATAAATTAAACAATCAAAAGGAATATTCGATTAAATGGATACTCAAGGGTAGGATTTAGAGGTCTCATATGTGTTATATCCTTGTTGTAACTGTCTTTTTATCTTTCTGTTTTCTTGCAGTGAAGAACTTTGCAACTTTAGCGGAGGATCCAGGAACTGTTGATCGAGTGAAAGCCTTCTTGAGCCTTAACCCAATAGACAGAACATTCAAAGTGAGGATCCAGGATCCTAGCGAAGAAGTACAGGCATCTTCCTCCTACAATATGTCAAGTAAGTAATTGTATGATAAAGTAAATCTTTAAAAGAGATTTCTAATTTAAATTAGAAACTTATCTTTTTGATGTCTGTTGGTAGGTGTTCAAAAATCTACTTCCAAGTCTGCAGACTTCGCTCTTGATGACATCAACAGCATCATCATCTCCAAGTCTGTGAAAAAGGAGACAATGAAGAAGCTTCCTCCCGTTAAGCCTCGCCTAGCTACCACCAGAGCCAAATCTGCTTCAAAAAGGAAGAAGCCTTCCAATCCTGAGAGTGTATCTTGTCTCTATCAAGAAACATCTCCATGATGTTTTGACCGAGGTAAGGATCCTTGATCCTTAGGTTTTACTTTACCCGTTTGTTAGGATCCTTGATCATTATATTTCTTTGTCTTGTTTATTACTAGGAATTCAGTCGCATGAGGATCTTTTATGAGAAGAAGTTGGCTGAACACAAAGAGACTGTAGCTGGGATGCAGGCCATTGCTGCTGCCAAGGATAAGGATCTCTCGAGGCTTGAAAAGCAAAACAAAGTGCTGGAAAAGGAGAAGGAGAGCCTTGAGGAACAGTTGTTGAATGCTGAAGTGGGGGTTCATGAGGCTGCTATGAATGCTACTGAAGCGGCCAAGGTCTGCGCTGCCAAGACGGTTCTGCAGTCCATGACCAAGATGGCCAAAAAGGGTAATGGTCCTGGATTTGATAGATCTTCATGGGACCTGGCCTCTTGGGAGGTAGCATTGAGCAACCTGAACGACGACGAGCTGGAGCAATCGTCAGCCGAAGATGAAACAGGTCCTAGTGGAGTGCAGGCGAAGCAGAGGACATGGCGGTTGAAGGTGCTGGAGGTAAAGCTGGTGAAGGTGAAGGAGGTGAGGCGGCCACAGTGTAGGCTGCCTATGTGGGCGATGATGGATATTTCTAGACGCGGCGGAGCCCACATTTTTAGATCCTTAGTGGTTGGTTTTACTTGAATAATTCGTGCTTTGTATTTTGAACGATAGTTTCCGTAGGTTAAGGATCATGGATCCTTGAAACAATTGGGGGTGATAAAGGTGGATGGATCCTTCTGTTTGTGGAGGTTGAAGCCTTTGACACCCTTCGCTTTTAATTTCCTGCATTTTAATTTTCTTCACAAACATTAACCGTTAGATGAACCAGATCCGGCCTGGATGGATGGTCCACGTTTTGCTGGTGAAATCCAGGCTGTATACTTTTGATAAATATTGACGGGCCTTATAATATTAGAATTTTGACTCTGTTTGGTGTTACAATTTTTCTTTTGAATTACTATCTTTACATGTTCGTGTTTGGCAAAATCATATTGTGTAAAATTCTTAAAATTTCGACTTTATAAAAAGATTTTAAGTCTGCAATCGTAACAACTGCTAGGCATAAAACGCCATATAATCTTGAACGACTTATCTCTAATTCAATGATTAAGGGCCGAATCATTATAATAAGAACAAGACATACCAGGGAATCTAAGTTAGGATTCTATATCCTTAACACTTACAGTCGTGTCAGTCAAAGTATAACAATTGATTCAATCTTAGGATTCAGGATCCTTAGCTGGTCAATTTCATAGACCTATGACAGTATATAGCTTAGGACTAAGCCAAATATCAAATGAAAGAATCATTAGTAACTTGGGACAAGCCCAAACAACTGGGGACAAGCCCAAATAACTAGGGACTAGCCCAAATAACTGGGGACAAGCACAAATAACTGGTGTAAACTGGAGTGTGGCCCAAACTGGCATCTATCCAATCGTAAGCGACATGAAAATGTCAAAACCTTAGCTAACGTGAAAATGTTAGAAACCTTAGGAACAGATGTATGGTATGTCTATCATTATACTTAGGATCCTCCATATAGCCAACAACAATGAAATTGTCAGCCCCTAAAGCGGGTACTAGTCCCATTGCCTCGAACTATACGTGGATAACGTGTGCAACTGGCGAGGGTGTCGGAATCCAATTCATGTGAATGGTAAAGACCCGTAGGAGGTAATAGATACCTTAGCTGGGGACATGCCCAAAGTCTTGGAGAGGTGGCCAACCTCTTTATCCTTTGTAATAACTTCTGCAAAACTTAAAACTTGATAAGGTTGAATGTTGAAAATTCATAAGAATGAAAGCATTAGTAAAACGTTACCGAATCAAGAATCTCATATCCTCTGAGGATCCTTCAATCTGAATAGATCATTAGGATACTTAAGGATCCCTGATCCTTTACATAAAATACTTTTTTAGGTGGATAGCATTCCAAGCTCTTGGAAGAAGGTCACCATCCATAGTCAGTAATCGATATGCCCCTTTCCTGCCTCGGCTTCAATTAGATAGGGCCTTCCCATTTTGGTGCCAATTTGCCATCAGTAGGATTCGTGGTATTCTGAAATGCTTTCCTCTGCACCATGTCACCGACTTGAAATCTTCTTATCCTGATATTCTTATTATAGGCGCCAGCCATCCTTTGTTGATAACTAGCCAGCCTTATCCTTGCTAAGTTTCTTAATTCTTCCACGGTATCTAGGTCTTGAGCCAGAGTCTCAGCATTGGCTTCAGGATCACGGATGCTTGTTCTGGCTGTAGGGACTACCATTTCTGTAGGAATCACTGCCTTAGTTCCAAAGACTAAAGAAAAAGGAGTTTGACCCGTAGCATTCTTGGGAGTTGTTCTATCTGCCCATAAGACATATGGTAGTTCTTCAGCCCACTTTTCTTTCTTTGATCCAAGCTTTTTCTTCAAATTGTTGATGATGATCTTGTTGGATGATTCTGCCTGGCCATTAGCTTGTGGGTGGACTGGTGTTGATGTTATCATCCTAATCCCCCAGCTGTCACAAAAGTTAGTAGTACGGTTCCCAATAAACTGGGATCCATTATCACAACAATCTCAGAAGGAATACCAAATCTAGTAATGATATTTCTTTTAATAAAGGATATAACTTCCTTTTCTCTGACTTGAGCAAAGGCTTCAGCTTCTATCCACGTGGAGAAATAATCAGTCATAGCTAACATGAACACTTTTCCTCCTGGTGCCTTGGGAAGCTTGCCTACCATATCCATTCCCCATCTCATAATTGGCCAAGAGGAGGATATAGGATGCAGAGGTTGTACGGGCTGATGAAGGATATAAATGTGTCTTTGGCAAGCATCACATTTCCTTGCATACTCCACAGCATCCTTCTTCATTGTAGGCTAATAATATCTTGTTCTGAGGATCCTTGAAAATAGTGCTCTACCCCCAATATGATTTCCACAATCTCCTTCATGAAAATCCTTCAAGACTTCTTGGATCTCAGGATCCTCAACACATCGTAGATAGGGTCCTGCAAGAGATCTCTTATATAACATGTCATTAATGATAGTGAATTGGGATACCTTTATCCTGAAGGTTCTAGGATTTTCTCCAATGGGAACTTCCCCATTTTGGATATAATTCAGGATTGGCAGGATCCATGATGCTGGAGTTGATTGTGCATCATCCCTAGGTACGATTGCGCCATCATCCACTATTTCCATTATCTCACTCTTCTCGATTGCGGGAGTTAGAACATGAATAATGGGTATCTTAACATCATCAGGCATCTTCAATGAGGATCCTAGATTAGCCAAGGCATCTGCTTCTGCATTTTCCTCCCTGGGTACCTGTGTTAGACTGAAAAAAGAAAAAGAATCCGCCAATTTCTTGACTATCTCCAAATATTTGATTAGCTTCTCACCTTTAACAGCATAAGAACCATTATAGTGATTAGTGATTAATAAAGAATCTACAAATACTTGAAGATACCTGATCCTCATGTGCTATTGATTGGGTATAATGTCCCCCTGTGGCGATTTTAGTAGTAGGCCTAGTCCAGTTCCTTTGACATTTGAGCCTCCATCTGTGAAGAGTGTCCAAGGATGCTTGGTCTCCTCAAGTTGTTGTACCTCCAATTCAGCTTCTCTTTGTAGATCACTACTAAAATCAGCCACAAAGTCAGCCAAAGCTTGGGATTTAATAGCAGTTCTAGGCTCATACTTAATGTCATATGCACTAAGTTTAACAGCTAATTTTGCCATTCTTCCCGACATCTCTGGTTTCCTGAGAACATTCTTAATAGGAAAGTTAGTTTTAACAACAATAGTATGAGTTTCAAAATAATGTCTTAATTTAGTAGAAGCCATGATTAGAGCAAGAATAAGTTTTTCTAAATGAGAATACCTGGCCTTAGCATCAAGTAAACTTTTACTTACATAGTATACCAGATGTTTTTGGCCTTCATGATCCTTAACAAGGACCGCACTTACTGCTTTACCTGAAACAACTAGGTATAAGGATAGTGGTTCCCCATTTTCAGGTTTCATTAAAGCCGGTGCTGAGGATAGGTAATCCTTGAGAGATTGTAGAGCAGCTTCATGATTCTCCGTCCACTCGAACTTCTTATTCTTCCTCAGAATATCATAGAAATTCTTGCATCTTTCTGAGGATTTTGAAATAAATCTGTTCAGGGTGCCGATTCTTCCTGTCAATCTTTGCACATCCTTAGCGTTGGCAGGAGATTTGATGTTCATTATGGCCTTTATCTGCTCCAGACTTGCTTCGATCCCTCTCTTGGTCACCATATATCCTAAGAACTTTCCAGCTTTAACTCCGAAATGGCATTTGGAAGGATTTAGTTTCATATTGTATCGGTCAAGGATATTGAATGCTACTTCAAGATCCTTTAGGTGATCCCCGACTCTTTTATATTTGACCACCATATCATCTATGTATACTTCCATTGTATGTCCAAGTTGCTCCTTGAACATCATATTCACCAATCTTTGGTATGTAGCACCTGCATTTCTTAAACCAAAGGGCATAGCAATATAGCAATATATGCCGGTGGGTGTCATGAATGAAGTATCCTCTTGATCAGATGGTTCCATCTGAATTTGCTGAAATCCAGACGAAGCATCCATAAAAGTTAACAACTCATGACCCGCTGTGGAATCCACCATGGAGTCAATGTGGGGTAAAGGGAAAGGATCCTTGGGACATGCCTTGTTTTAGTCAGTAAAATCGACACATACCCTCCATTTCCATTTTTCTTTTGAACAACAACCACATTGGCTAACCATCTTGGATACTTGACTTCTCTAATCATACCTTCCCTTAGCAATTTATCTATCTCCTCTTGGATGATTGCATTTCTTTCAGTAGCAAACTTTCTTCTCTTTTGGTGAATTGGCCTGAAAGACATGTCAATGCCAAGTTTATGAGTAATAACATCCTTAGATATACCTTTCATATCTTCGTGCTTCCAGGCGAAGGTAGATTTTCTTCGTTTAAGGAAGGATACTAGATCCTGCTCTATGCTCTTCTGGATCCCGGATCCTAAATACACCTTGGATTCAGAATCCTCAGGATCTAAAAGTATATCCTTGACGTCCTGTTCTCTTGCCTCCTTGACGTCTTTTGGAGGATGCTTTAATTGCTATGCTTCCCTAGACTTGGAAGCAGGTTTCATCGAGGAAGTGTAGCAATTCTTCGCCTCCTGCTGATCACTTTCTATCTTGACTATTCCCCATGGACTTGGAAGCTTGACACACTAGTGGTATGTTGATGGGACTGCCTTCATGTCATGTAGCAAGATAAGCTATCTATTACACAAAATTTTTGGACAGAATTCACTCCCTCTATGTAAATTGGTAGTTTGATGTCTCCCAATGTATTATTGGTTTCCCCACTGAATCCCACGAGCACCGATGATCTTGGTATGATCTCAGATTCAAGGATGTTCATCTTTTTGAGGACATCCAACTGGATTATGTTCACCGAACTCCCTCCATGAATAAGAATCTCCTGAACAAAATGATTAGAGATAAACAAAGTAATGACAAGACCATCATGATGAGGATCCTGAATGTCTACGCGATCCTCCTCATCAAAGGATATCACTTTTTGCTGTGTAAGGGTAGACGTTCGGACTAGTCTCTCCCCATTTTCCATCTTCGTCTCCTTAGCATGCCTTTTAGCCGCTGAAAACAAAGTTCCCCAGATATTAGAACCACCGGAAATAAAGTTAATGATCTGAGCATCCGCTGGCAGTGGAGGAGCTCTCTCAGGCACTTTCTCAGTATCCTGTGTCCTTGAACGTTTCCTTCCTAACAGTTCCTTCAAATACCCTTTGCTAAGAAGATAGACAATTTCCTTCCTCAACGCTAAAATCCTCATGATAAGCGCATCATTTGGATTTTTCCTTATTAGCTCCAGGTTTATCAGTTTTCCTTGGCCATCTAGCCTTGTCACCTAAATTCTGCATAGCAAGGATTAGTTCATTATTATCAGCAGAAAAACAATATTCAGATATTGGAGGATAATCCTCATCGTCTTCGTCTTGTTCAACTGCGTTCCCATTGTGATTCTCATGTTTAGAATTTGGCTTGGATTGATTATTCTTAAAGAATGATCCTTGTTTTTCCTGTTTTAAGGATCCTGAGAGTCTCTCCTGGATCCTTTTGTCATCCTCTAAACGAATAAACCTCAATGCCCTATTCCTCACTTCATCTAAGTACCTGCAAGGGGTCATAACAAGGTCATCATAGAATGAGGAATCCTTAAGTAAGCCCATTTTGAACGCTTCTACAGCAGTGGCAATATCCAAATTAGGGACTTCTAAGGATTCTCTACTAAACTTAGTGATGTAATCTCTTAATGATTCATCACGACCCTGAGTTACCCTATATAGATCACTAGTTAATCGTTCAAAAGTTCTACTACATGAAAATTGGTTATTGAACAAATTAACTAGGTGAGAAAACGAAGTAATTGAGTAAGGAGGAAGACTTAGCAGCCATTTGAGTGCTGATCCGGTGAGTGTGGATCCGAAGCCCTTACAAAGGCAGGCTTCCTTTAACCTTTCTGGAATGGGGTTGATATCCATTCTTTCCCAGTATTGTGCCACATGCTCCTTCGGATCAGTTGTGCCATCGTACAACTTCATGTTGGGGGTTTGAAAGCGTTTTGGTATCTCAGCATTGCATATAGGATGTGCGAAGCGAGACACCCCATGACTTCCATCTGGGATCTCAGGAATGGGCTTAACCACTCCTGGGACGCAGGATATCATATCCTTAAGCTTCTGAAGTTCTTGTGCCATAGCCTGATTGATACCTGTATCCTGCATGGAACCACAATTAGTACCAAAAGATGTATTGAAATTGTTACCTCCTGATTGGTTTGGAACTGGTATCGCAAAAGTGTATCAAAAAGTAGACACTTCAGGTGCAATAGTTGGACCAGATGAAGCAATAGTTTGCATAGGGATGAAGTCCCCTTTGTGAACTTTAGAATCCTTGAATATTTGACTCCCTGAAGATCCTTGATCCTGAAAGACATTGGGTCCAGGATACATAGGTGCTGAAGGTCTTGAAGGATACTGCATGGATCCTTGAACCTGGGAGGAGGATCCTTGAACCTTATCCCAAGCATAGGATCCTTGATCCTTAGAAAAGGATCCTTGATGCTGGAAATAGGATTCCTTTGGTGCAACTGTCTCCAAATATCCTCCTGAGCTGAGATAGCCTCCTTGATGTTGATTTGAGGATCCATAAGGTAGGTAATGAGACGCTTGCGGCTGCGTCATTGCCAATGATCCATGTTGCAATCCTGAGGATCCTTGATGCTGAATACCAGAAGCCTTGGAATGCTGAATGGTTGTTGCTGGAGTGGCAAAATCCAACGATCTGGGCATCAATGGAGAGTGATCCTCCACTGATCTCTTCTGTTTCTTGATTTCATCAATTTCATGAAGGATCCTCTTGTTAGTTTTGTCCTGTTGTTCCATGTATCCTTTCATCTGCAAAATCAAAGTAGACAGATCATTGTTAGTAGGTGTAGAGGATGAAACAGTGGAAGCCTTCGAGAAAACTGGTGTTGGCTTCTTCTGAGCATTATCAGCACTCCTCGCCGGTGCAGGGGGAATGGGAGGCAATGATGCACAAGCCTGATATGAGGTAACCGCCGGCATGGCACTTGAAGCAGATTTTCCATAAGAAGCCATGTAGTTTAAAAGAATGGATGAAAATGAATGAAATGAACAGAATTTTTAGAATGGAAGCACCGATCGCCCCACGGTGGGCGCCAAACTGTTTAGGTCAAAAATCACACTAAGGATAATGTGACCAAGCTTTGTATGTGAGGTTGAGTGCTTATGTGTTGAACAATGATGTGAACAATCGTGAAATGTAATGAACAATGGACACCAAGATTTATACGAGGAAAAATCCCTTGATCGATTTATGATCTCCGGCATAAAAGACCTCGGGTGATGGAAACTACCGATCACCAAGTGTATTTCACAAGTAAGATTACAACTTCGGAAGATATTTAGCTTTTACAATCGATCTATAGTGTAATGTGTGTGTGTTTCTCGAGAGTTTCCAAGTGATCTTGTGATATCAGTGTTTGCGAATGAATTCGTGTATCTAACAAGCTCAATAACCCCTAAAATATTAACGTTTTTTACTTATAACTAACTATCCGAAATATCCGGGATCCTCCACGTTCATGCATAACTTCCATTTAACCTTCAGCACATGCTTAATCCTCCGAATATTCCACGAATATTTTGCTTGACCAAGTCCACTATCGATACCTGCCCTACAATCAAATAAAACATTGAAGTCAATTGTTAGAAACCGTTATAGTCACTAAGGATCCTTGATCCTCCCAGTATTCAGTACTTAGTACATGGATAATATATCCTCGATGTACTGAAGGATCACTGATTCTTAAGCAATAAAAATCTAGTCCTAACACTTATGATGAAAGAGTTCTGCCCTCGACATGAAAAGAGAGCGCTTGAGAATGAGTTCCATGACCTGAAGCAAGATAGTGGTGAACACCGTGCGTATATAGATTGTCTCCCTGACCCAGTTCAGGATATTGTCACCGGCAGCAACCCTACCTCGGTTAGGCAAGCCATTGAATTATTTGCAACATTGACCGAATCACATATCAAAAAGGGTAAACTCCACCGTAAGGGTGACTAGAAACCGTCTAACAAGTCTGAGAAGCAAAAGGGTGTCAGGATCTAAGTTTGAATTGATAGCTGTTTTTGTTTTAAGTAATGGAAAATGATTGAAAACTGAAAATAAATGCAGCGGATTAATGGAAAACTTTTACAACAACCAGTCGGTCGTTTGTTTTCATCACCATCATGCTTTCAAGTAATTAAACTATTGCATGTAATTCACAAACTCCCCCTTAGCCCAATAACGATCGTTTGATAGTAAGAAATGAAGAAGAAATGTAAAATTGATCTTTTTAAGAAGATATGTGTTAACTGTTATATTTAGCGCCTATTTATACTAAATGTCTAACCACTGATCGTCTTACATGACGTCAGGGTTGATAGTGACAGCTAACAAACGTAACTAACTACAAACACTGCTCAAACTAAACTATCAGTGCATAGCACTGTTACATTGATTAAACTAATACTAGACTAAGCACTGCTGGCTATCCTCTGTTCTTGTGATCTTCTATCAGCGGTTGGGAGTTTCTTCTGTCAGAGGATAGGAAGTAATGAGTTTAATGAAAGCAGTAGATACTTATCAGCGGTTCAGAACCTCTGATGGTTTGATCAAAGCTCGGATGGTGTGATTTGACTTTGTATCATCTGTTCCTTTCCAAAGGTTCAATCCCAACAATCTCCCCCTGGAACAGATGTGTTGTTGCAGAATGTCTATGTCTTAGTCTTATATCGAGTCTGTATAGATTAGATGTGAATAGGATAGCGAAATCAAGTATTTATTTAATATGCGGTCAAGTTCGCTTGAGAAGTTATTGAGAAGTCAAGTTCGCCCGAACTCATGCCCCTCTCTAGCAAACTTACAATCGTATAAATAGCTAGCTTTTCTTGTCATTTGTAACTTTGGTGTTGTGAGTAGCGAAGCTCTGTTAAACTGGAGATTTGAAGTTTATCAATAAAATTGACGTTTAACTGATTAATTCTTGTTACTTGGTAATCGTGTCGTAATATTTCCGCTATTATGGACATTAGATATCAAATCTAGGTTCCTATGCTATCAGGATCGGTCCTACAAGTGGTATCAGAGCTAGAATAGCCTGATTTGATTGATATCAAGACAAGAACATCTCTAATTCTATTCCATTCTTCTATTTTTCTTAACTTTTACACTAAAATGAAGAATTTACGGGTAAATTCTGTCCAAATTTGAATATGTCATGTTAAATACATCAAAGCTAAACCCCCGAGAGTTTGGAGACTAAAATCAAACGAATTGGTGTCAAATTGTTGCAAAAAACCATGTTTTCAAAAGTCAATTTGATCGAACTTGTTAGCGAAGTTCGGCCGAACTTGACTTAGAAACTCACTTTCTAAGTGATTTTCTATCAAGTTCGCTCCAACTTGAGGAGTTTTTGAGAGAAATTGTGTTAACTTCGCTCGAACTTAATAAGTTTTCATTTAAATTTTATCAAGTTCGCTCGAACTTGATAAAAATCAAGAAACTTAAGGTAAGTTCGCCCGAACTTGCGAGTTTTTCCTAAAACCTTTAGTAAGTTCGCTCGAAGTGAATCTCAGGTCATTTTCAAATCTCATTACATAAGTTCGACCGAACTTGTGGTAAATCTAATCATTTTCAAAGTTTAAACGTGTTTTTAGCGTACGTGTGTCGATATTCGCGATGGATGATCTTCAGAGAGCGTTTATGTTAGGAGTGGGTACGTCCAATGCCATTGTCATACAACAAGTCAACCTTGACAATGAAATGGGCACGTTCGTTAAACCTCCGAAGTTAATGAGTATGGACGAGTACGAAGGATGGGAGGAGAAGTTCAGTTATTGGGTTCAAGCCATGCATTTCCAAAGCTGGGTAGCTATTGAGAGAGGATACGTTGTTTCGTTGGACGAAAATCAGCAAGTTCTGGAGAAGTACAAGTACTCCACAATACAAAAAGATGAGTACATTGCTGAGAAAAAGATGATCAGTCTCATGCAATAGTCCGTTAAAGAAGATATTCTGATCTTGTTACCCTAGTACACGACTACGAGAGAACTATGGTTATCACTGCAAAAGAAATACCAAGGAAGCGCAGAGATGATCAAAAGCAAAAAGGCTCTCATTATGAAGGAATTTCATATTTTTACCATGCTGAAGGGTGAGACAATGAAACAGATGATTGAACGTTTTTGTCATCTGAAGCTTCAAATGAGGAGACACGGTCTGGAGAAGACAGAACCAGAATACACTGATAAGCTTGCAGATGCGTTACCGGACGGAGAATGGACTACTTATCTTATGGTATTGAAAGTAAGTCCGAATTGGGAATTCTTCAAGTTGTCCACATTCATCGACAAACTTGAAGGTCATGAAATAGAGCTTCTAAAGATTGCAAATTCGAAGAATGCTAACATCATTCAAGATGTTGGTCTATATTACAAGAACTGAGTTCAAGAAAACATTTCAAGCCCAAAGATTCAAACAACATTCAATGCAAATATAACTTCTTCGCCACAGAATCAGAATCAATCATATCCTCAATAAGATCAAAGTCCACAGAGCTCTTCGTTCTCAAGCACTGGTTCAAATTCATCATATCAAAGTCAAGCAAATCAGAATCAACAAACGAATTCTAATCCAAATGTATACAAGTGTAACATTGCTGTCAACTTAAACAATTTTGTTTCTGAGCAAGTTGCTAAGCAGCACACGTCACTTCTCACCACAGTTCTAGAATTGTATGAAAGTCTAGTGGTAGGGTAAATTGGTAATCCTGAAATGACCGCCGAAGACTACGATCAGGTGGACGAAGAAGAACTTGAGTTGATGGATATAAAATGGTCGTTAGCTTCTATCATTCGAAGGGTGACAAAGTTTGTTGCATTCACAGGCCGAGATATCGGAAATTCAAGCAACAAGCTAGGGTTTGACAAAACAAAGGTCACGTGTTTTAGATGTCGACAGAAAGGGCATTTCAAGAGAGAATGCAAAAATCCTGAAGCTTCAGGCAATCAGAGTCCATTTGGAGGTGACAACGAATATTATAAGAAGTCGCTACAGTATAAACCATTTCCAAAAAAGACTCAAGTGGATAATCAAGATAAATCCAACAATACTAAGAAGGCGATGGTTGCTTCAAACAAGGATGATGGCTTTGACTGGAATTCTTATATTGGCAAGAAGACCGAAGTTGCTTTGATGGCTGAGATTGTCGAAGATACATCTGCTGAAGACGCAACCATGGAGAATATTCTACTGGAACAGTATTTGCAACAACAGGAAGAAGAGGAGACTTATCTTCACATGAAGACACAAGGCATTTTATCTCCTAACTCAACTTCTAGTTTTGCAGGTAACTTTGATGGAAGTTCTCAGGAGCATGTAGTTGAGGAGAATCGATTGATGAAGAAGGATTGATGTTGTTCAAGAAGAGAATTCTGAAAACCTCACGGACATTGCCGACAAAGCCATGATGGCAAATCTAAACAAGGTAGGTCCAAAGGTAAAAATAGTCAAAAAGGAAGTTGTCAAAGTGCAAGTTGTGGAGGTTGAGAAATCTTGCACAAAATGTATCGAGCCATGTGTTAAATGTGCCGAAAAATGACAAATCATCGCTGAACTCAATGTACATAATGAACATTTCAAATATGATTATCGTACAATGAAGGAAGCGTATGACAAAATGAAACATGATTATGGCAGGCTCGATAGAAACAATATCGAACAACACGATACTGTTAGGATGTTAAAAGGGACAGTAATGGATAAACAAAAAGCAATAAATATTTACACCAACACCATTGCTGAAACCAAACAACAACTCCAGGACATGAAAATTGAAACAGAACGTGTTCAACAACTTTTAAGAAGTTATACAACTAACGCACATGTCATCGATCATATTCTTCCCACGATCTCGTCGGAAGAAAATGATAAAAAGTCTAAAAAGGAAAATGGTAGAGAATACAACAATGTTCCTCCACCCTATGCGAGAAATATTGTCGCAAAACTATTGATAGGATGGATAAGGCACTCAACATTGAGTTACTTTCTGAAAAGAAAATGAGTTGCCAGAGAACATTGATGTAATCTATACTACATCAGATGACGACAACAATGCGGTGGTTAAAAATGTGGTTGAAAATGTTCTTAATGATTCTGATGATGGCAGCTTTGAGAGTGCCACCTCGAGTTTAAACAGTTCTGACACAAAATCCGAAGATGACGATACTTCATCGGAAGATGATCTATGTGATGATCCTAACATTTTCATGTACAAGGTTAAGGAATCTGATAGATTATACTTTGATGACAGTTTTCCGATTCGGAATGTCAAAGAAGATCAATTGGATAAACTGTTCAAATTGGTTGAAGTTACATCAGAAGACCTGGAGAAAAATGAAAAGAAATTACAATAACTACCGGAGAAAGGGTGGTGATCATCCGGAAAACCGGAGAGCAGGGTTGGGTCTAGATGAAGAAGAACCGGTTAAGAAAAAGTCACTGTTTCAAGAGTATAAAAACAAGAATATGACTTTTGTTTATGGGACAAGCACGGTTGACGAGGAAATTTTAATTGGAAAACAATCAAATGATGAGTTTAAGAAAGCAAAAGAACTTCGAGATAAGGCCAAAGCTGCAAGTGGGGTAAAATCCACTAGTGGTCATTCACATGATAATCGGACTTGCTTCAAGTGCAACGAAGTTGGTCATATTGCACGGAAGTGTCCGAAATCTAAGCCAGCATATCTTCGAAGGAATGAAAGTCAGTTGTTGTAAAACCAAAGCAACCAGAGTTTATAAAACCTGTAACAATTTTGAAAAAAACTGAATCAAAACCTGAGGTTAAACCTAAAATTGAAAAGAAATTTGAAAATTCAATTTTCAAAAAGGTGAAACTTCCAGGGCAAACGAAAACAAGTTTTACATCAAAAAGGCAAACATAAAATCACAAGCCTGGATTGCTAAGAAAAAGTCAACAACATCTGAGATTATCAAGTCTAGGCCTGTTAAGACTGATATCAGAAAGAATCAAAATCTGAGACTAAAATCAAAACTGTCAAATCAACAAAGGTAAAAAGATAGTGAACCTTGAAAATGTAACTAACAGTGGAGGCTCAGATGGAGATTATGAGGATGATTACCAAGCTTTTTATCCCAAACCCCAGACCAAGAAGGCTTGGGTCGCGCTGTTTAACTAGATTTTAATATGTGCATGGGCTCCAAAGATTCGTTCTTTCGAAGTGGATTTTGGATAGTGGAGCATCCAGACATATGACAGGGATGAAAGCTCTTTTGTTCGACATTAAAGCTATTAACAGCGGATATGTTGGATTTGCCGGTACTCAAGGTGGAAGGATAGTCGCCGAGGGGAAATTTTCCAATGGCGTTGTATCGTTTGATCGAGTGAACTATATTGATGAGCTTGAGAATAATCTTCCAAGCATTTCGCAGATTTGTGACAAAAAGTTCACGATGCATTTCAACGATAAAGAGTGTATGATCTTAAAACCGGGTTTCAAAATACCTGATGAGTGGATTCCGATGCGAGCTCCACACGAGAACGATTAATATGTCTTAGATATGAGCGTCGCTTCCACATCATCAAAATCAGCACAATGTTTTGTGACAAAGGCTACTGAGAAAAATTCTACTCTTTGGCGTTGGAAAATGGGGCACATTCATTTACGAAAAATGAATTTTTTGGTTCATAATGATCTGGTTAAGGGTGTTAATCTTCAGAGCTTCCATATGTCTGATCACTGTCTAGAATGTAAAAAGGGAAGCAGATCAAAAAGTCACATCAGAAGAAGATTTTGAATTCAATTAAGTTGCCGCTTGAGCGTCTCCACATGGATTTATTTGGTCCTGTAAATGTTCGAAGTATTTCAGGAGACTTATTAGTTTTGACAGATGACTATTCACGTTACTCCTGGGTTTTCTTCCAAGAATCGAAAGATGAAACATTTGAAAACTTGGTGTTTCTTTTCAAGAAGCTAGAAAACCTTTATCATCTACCTGTCTGACGAATTCGCAGTGATAACGGCACAGAATTCAAGAATAATAAGATGAAAGAATTTTGCAACGCCAAGGGAATTCTGCACGAGTTCAGTGCGCCCTGTACTCCGCAGCAAAATGATGTAGCTGAAAGGAAGAACAGAACTTTAATCGAAACAGCAAGAACTATGCTTGCAGATTTAAAACTTCCCGTCAGTTTTTGGAGTGAGGCGATTGCAGCGGCTTGCTATACACTAAACATGGTTTTAACTGTTAAACCATCAAAAAAGACATGTTTTGAAATGATAAACCGACGAAAGCCAAATTTGAAATTCTTAGAGCCATTTGGTGCACCATGTACTGTAATCGATTAAGATGGTAAATTCAGAGCCAAATCGCTAGAAGGTTTCTTTGTCGGGTATGCGAGTCCGCTAAGAAGAGTATATGTTCCTTCATTGAGAAAGGTAATTGAAGCACAGCATGTTGATTGTTTTAATTATATGAATCATATTCAAAGAAGAGGTGATGCATGGCTGTTCAACTATCAAGATCTTTGGAAGTCATTCGACTTGCCGGAAGAACCGTCTGAAGAAGAAATTGAAGCGTTATATTATCTTCAACAATCGGCGAATCAGGAACAAATCATTAGACCAATTGTGGTTAATCAACCCATGTTGGATTCTTCATCTTCCGAAGAAGGTCCTAGTAATAGCAGTGTTCAAGTTGAAAATATTTCTGAAGCAGAAGCAACACCGTCTATAACTCCATCGAATGCTTCTTCCAAACCAGAAAATACAACAACAGTGCCAAGTATGCCTCAGAATCAGAATTCTGACTCTGATGAAGCTTCGACATTTGATGCTGATGGTGAATCCTCATCGGTGAAGAAGTTGAGCAGATATCTAACATGTTAAATCAATCTGCTAGCCCGAGGAATCAGAACGAAGCTTCATCAAGTGCTCCTAATGTTGAATTGAACGTTGATCAAAACATCTCAAATCAGCAAAGCTCAGTTGATGTTCCTAGCGAAGAAATGCCAAGATCATATTCTTACCATCCTTCAACGAATATCATTAGTGAATTACAAACTGGTGTGCGAACACGAAACCAAATCAACAAAGCACTTAGTTGTTTCTACACCCGAGTTGCTCCAACTCAAGACTACTGCTACATTAATGTTTCATTTCTCAAATAGAGCCAAAAACTGTTAATGAAGCTCTGGGTGACGAGAATTGGGTGATAGCAATGCAAGAAGAACTGTTACAGTTTAAGAAATTGGGTGTTTTGAGGCTTGTAGACTTACCACCGAAGCAGAAAGCTATAGATACTAAGTGGGTCTTCAAGTGCAAAAGAGACGATCGGGGTGTAATAGTCAGAAACAAAACTCAGTTGGTTGTCAAAGGCTTCCACCAACAAGAGGGTATTGACTATACATAAGTATACGCACCAGTTGCACGATTAGAATCTATCCGCATTTTCCTTGCGTTCGCAGCTTGGAAAGGATTTAAGGTGTACCAGTTGGATGTAAAATTGGCATTTCTCTATGGTAAACTACGCGAACAAGTGTACGTCAGCCAACCACCAGGGTTCGTCGATCCGCTTAACAAGAACAAAGCTTATCTCCTGGACAAAGCCTTATACGGATTACACCAAGCCTCGAGAGCTTGGTACGAGACGTCATCGCAACATCTCGTTGGAAACGGCTTTACAAGAGGCACAGTGGATAGTACATTGTTTACCCGAGAAGTCGGAAGTCATCTAATCATTGTACAAATCTATGTGGGTGATATCATCTTCGGTTCAACGGATGATAGTCTTTGCAAAGAGTTCGAAAAGATCATGAAGAAGAAATTCGAGATGTCCTCCATGGGCGAAATGAAATTCTTTCTCGGATTACAAGTGGATCAGTTACCAGACGACATATTCATTCATCAGACAAAGTATGTTTACGATATTCTCAAGAAGTTTGAAATGGATAGCTCGAAGCCGCTTTCAACTCCGCTGGCACTGAATAATGGGATTTGCATTGACGAGACGGGAACCAAAGTTGAGGACACACTCTATCAGACGATGATAGGATCTTTGATATATCTGACGGCATCGCGCCATGATATCATGTATCCTACCTGCCTAAGCGCGAGATACCAGTCTAGTCCTCGAGTGTCACACAAGCAGATTGTCAAGCGAATTTTCCGATACTTGAAGGGATGTCCAAGCATCGGCTTGTGGTATCCAAAGAACGATAATTTTGATCTTATGGGATACGCTGACTCAGACTTCGGGGTGGACAAGTTGAACTCTAAATCCACGACCGCGAGTTGCCAGTTCTTCGGAACTCGTTGGTAACTTGGCAATGCATGAAACAGACCACGGTCGCTCTCTCTACCTGTGAGGCAGAACATATTTCTGCTTCTAGCTGTTGTTCTCAAATCCTTTGGATTCAACAACAGATGAGGGATTATGGTCTGTAATTTCTTGATATGCCTTTATTTGTAGATAATAAGGCAGCGACCGATATCACGAAAAATCTTGTTCATCACTCACGCACTAAACGCATTGAAATTCGTTATCACTTCATTCGTGACTGCTAAAAAAAGAAGTTGGTGCGAATAGAAAAAATCCACACCGATGAACAAAAGGCTGATTTTATACCAAAGCATTTCCTTTAACAAGATTTAAATATCTCATGAGGCTTAACGGTATTAAAAATTTGCTGACACATGCGAAAGCTGAGGTTGAATATGGATCGGACGACGAGTTCACGGAATCCACATTGGTTTATCTATCTTTTAGCTTAGGATTTCTTAAAAACTAAAAAACAAAAATATGTTTTTGATTTAGGGGGAGAAAATTTTGAGAAAATACAAAAACATATGAAAAATCAAAAAGTACAAAAACATTGAAAAAGTCAAAAAGAATTTGTTGTCACAAAGGGAAACGATAGTACATCAGTGGACTATCACAGTATGCTAAAGAAATGTAAAGTTTAAAAGTGATAAACAAGTCTTACTGTGGATGTGTCGATAGGCTTAACACGTTCAACAGATTTTTTGTGAGGCATAAACTAAATTTTACAACTGCTTAAACTTGTGGATTAACACATCTTGGATATATGGACTTAGTACTCCAAAATTTTGATTGAAGGGTTGCCTGATTCTGAGATATGAGGTCTTTATAGATAGTTGATATCTGGGGTATTATACAAGTTCTTCTGAGTTTGCGGAAGCAATAGCCTAGAACTTCTATAATACTTTCACTATAAACCCCTATACTACATGCAAAATTTGAAAAGAATCGAAAGATCTAATCATTTGTAGTGCAGAAAAGATTCCTTAAATGGAACACACCTTTAAGGCGAGCCTTTATCTCTTTGTCTGTATGGTAGTACTAACCTGAGCCCTCAAGGTTTCGCATTAACCCAGATACAGATATCAATTATGCTATATTCACCTGTAAGATGAAATCTAGGGAATCTTGATTCAGGAGTTTATTCAAGAAGTGGGAAACCCAGTTAAGTCAAGGTTCATAAATCATATCTTAACATATCTTGGAATAATTTAGAAACGTGAAGAAGTTTAAATGGACAAACATATCGACAATCTAAGTAAACGAGTTTAAAACTTATAGTCATCAAAAGGTCAACGGTACTACTGATATGTCTCAATCAACTGATATGATCTTTAGACACGAATTCACAAAAATGTATGTAATATGTTTGTACATAGTTTACTTTGTCCTGGTTTATCTACTTTATAGATTAAAACGAAAAAGATTTTTAGTGTGTTTTAGCATAAACTTACAAAAATACAAAAAGATTTTGTTTCTACATTGTTTTCAGCAAAACAATGGTGGAGAACGGGTCTTCGAAGCATGGTAAGGTGCTAAACTAGTCGGAATCCAATTGACAACGGGCTGGGAGCTAATTTGTAAAATCTGATAAGCCAAAATGATGAAAAGTTCATTAATTTGAAACTTTGATTTTTTTGAAAATTCAACAGTTTGTTCATATCGGGTCAAACCGGGGTTATTAACTTGGACTCGGCAGACAAATCGGTTAACCAAGGTCTTAGCTTGGACTTGGTCAACTAAGTGGATTTTCAGAACTGGTAAAATGTGAAAAGTTCAGGGCTAAAATTGCAAAGAGCTTGAAAATTTTAAATTGAGTTTAGGCAAGTTTAACTGTTTAAAGTTTCATTTTAAAACAAGTTCGACCGAACTTTTTTGGTTTGTTAAGTTTTATGTAAGTTCGTCCGGACTCGTCATTGGGCTTCATTTCATAGGCTTACAAGTTCGCCCGAACATGCAATGATATAAAAGGAATGCAAGTCCGGCCGAACTTTAGTGTGTCAGTTTGAAATCCTCTGAGCGAACTTAGAGTTTTTGTGCGATTTGTCAAAATTGTCATTTTAGTGCCGTTATTCTGCCAAAATTTTCATTGTTTGTGGTGATTCACACACCATCTACAATGGCTGAGGTGTGTATTGAAAGATTGGACCGTTAATTGAACCTGTATGCTTAACATTAGATCTAAAATGGTAAAAATAGTTAGATCTAGGAGATGTCTAGACAAATTGAACTTAAGATTGTCATAATAATCATAAACCGATCATGGATTTGTGTTGGACTTGATTTGAATGGTCATTATTGAATGTTACATGTTTTGATGAGGAAGATGACAAGTTCGCCCAAACTTGTTCATCAAGTCCGGCCGAACTTGCATCATAATCCAGTAAAATTTATGTCAATCTTTAAGTTCGACCGAACTTATGATAAAATTGGTAAAACTGAATTCATAAATAAGTTCGACCGAACTTATGAAATAAATTTGTAAATGTGTATAAGGTAAGTTCGCCCGAACTTATGATGAAACGTTGAACATGTTTGATAGGCATGTTCGGGCGAACTTGACTCAAATCTGTTTGCAATATCAACATCAAGTTCGCCTGAACTTGGTGTAAAAGGTTAAAAAATTTGTAATTTTTCCTCAAAATGCGTGCTAAATGTCGTCGATTTTCAGGTTCAAGCACCAGCGTGGGTAATCACGATGGATTTCTCCAAATTACACAACACATGTATTACACTTGACAAGGCGTTATGTCCATCGCTGAAGAATATGAAAGCATTCCGAAGTTCTTAAAGGATTGTCCGATTCATCAAGCTATTACTGAGTAAAAAGTGTCCTATCGATCGCATACTTATCATTTCTAGATGAATGCAAGTCTCAGTGAAGACAAGAAGACTATCATTTCGTCTGTTCAAGTCAGAAACGAGAACAAAGAGATCACAATCACAGAGGATGATATTCGCAGGATCTTACAATTCAACGATGACAAAGATGATCCTATTTTTCTTGACGAAAAGATGGTTCGAGGTTGTTTCTACCGAATGGGCTACAAAGGAAGCGTAAACAAGCCAACACTAAAGAAAGGGGAAGTGCCAAACCCCTACAAGCTTCTCATGCATGCAATCATCCATACTTTTAGCCATCATAAAGCGGGTCTCGATGATGTACAAGATTATATGGCCTGTATGGCTACGGCGTTGATTTTGAAGAAGCCATATAACTATTCGAAGCTTGTTTTTACTCATATATCGAAGAATATGGAGGATACGAGATTGTGTTTATATCTGAGATTCGTGTAGATGCTTATTGATGAGAAATTTACAGATATTGCACGTGATCCAAATGACATCTTATACTTCAGTCACCTCGAAGAAACCACTGTAAAGAAGTTGTTAAAGTTCCAGAAGCAGGATTCAGCACCAGTGGTAAAACCAATATTTGGAGCGTTAAACAATGAAAATTATGTTGCGCCAGCTGAAAATAAATGGAGGAACGATGGTAGTGGTGACGAGAAGGAATTGAATGCAGAAAAGGAACGGTTTAAAACATTCAAGCCGAAAGCTCGCAGTGAATGGTTTCTAAAGGCTAAGATCGAGAAGAAAAAGAAACGGGCGTCCAAGAAAGCTGATACTATGTTAATTGATGTAGACGAGCCTGTTAATGTGCAAACAAAGGCTGGATCGAGTGGAGCAGTTGTTATTGAGAGTCAGGAAGTAGAAAAGACTACTCAAGAGGATGATGTGATTTCTGCAACTCCCGAGAACGATGATGATAGTGATTATTCTCTCGAGAAGGAAACCAAGAAAGCCATAGTAGAAAAAGAAGCAGAAAAGATCAAAGAAACTGATGCTGATTTTGATCCTGAGCAAGAAAAAGAGTCTGATGAAGAGAGACCAAAGAAAAAAGCAAGACGAACAAAGTTTCAGCAACTGAAATATCTAAGAAGACTACAGGGTCTCCACAGGCAAAAGGTAAAAAGACAGAAGTCTCAGAAACCAGCTAGTCGAAGA
>CAMTDV010000005.1:49522386-49561228 GCA_947069175.1 Scalesia atractyloides | reverse complement strand
TCGAATCACCGCATCGGGAAACTTCAAATCAACGAATACCCTCGAAAATCCGAAATCCCGATTTCCATAAGCGCAGTTAATCACCCTTCAGAAAGATTTGATTAGCAAATCGGTAATCTACTCAATCAGCAAATCTTCATCGGAAACAGATAATCTCATAAAACATCGAATATGAGAAACATACGTCCTTGACCAAACTCACATTCTTCCTCTTCAATCACAATTCCATATATATAGCTATCTCCGGTAGACCAGCGCCACTTAATCACCAAACATCATCATCCAACGGCAGTTAGTCCAAAGAGAAGAATGATTCATCTGCTTTAAGACTAAAAATAATGGCCACCAAAGGTTATCATCAGATTTCCTTGGTAATTTTGAAACCATCCGTCTGCAGAGCTAGTCATTAATTCCTAAGATCATCACCGAACCTTTGGAACGTCCTTAGTTCCTCACTGGTACTAACGACTACTAATCCAGCTAATTGTTCCTTCACCGGATATCAGGACTCTAACCTTAAGCATCACTCTGTATCATGAACTGAAAATTCGGAACTTCCTGTGAGCACCCGATGAATCTCGATCCTCCGCATTTCCCGATAATCTGTAATCGGTAACCACCCGGATACTGTTGCAGCAGTAACGAATTTCAAAAATGCCGGAATATTCAAATAATGAAAAATTTTTATTCCCCCTCATTTTTGCAAATTCTGACAACACTGAAATTTTCAAAGAAATTCCCCCTGAACTCTGGAATTTTCAGTTTTTAACAAATGCAGATTTAACGTTTAGGCCCATTACTAGTCACAACACCCAAATGATCAACATTCTGCACTGGTATCAATGACTCTCCCTTTATCTTCAAAATTTTGTTACCGTATCACCAAATCTGTACACTGAAGCTCTAGACGGTGCCGGTTCGGTCTTCAAAAACTCGAAAAGTTTCTTTCGCCAATTTTTTTCCGAACACTCATCCCATCAATAAGATCAACAAAATTTTTCCAAATTTTTTTTAGGCTGCCTGGAAAGTTCGGGCGAACTTGTGTGACAAGTTCAGGCGAACTTGTGTGACAAGTTCGGGCGAACTTGGTTGGCCACCACCAAGTTCCGGCGAACTTGCATGAAATAGACAAGTTCGGGCGAACTTGTGCTTAATGTCAAAGAAAATCAGTCAAGTTCGGGCGAACTTGATGAAAAATCTTGAAAATCTTTGCAGTGCTGAAAAGATTCCTTAAATGGAACACACCTTAAAGTCGAGTCTTCATCTCTTTGTCTGTACTGTAGTACTAACCTGAGCTCTCAAGGCATCGCATTACCCTGATACAGATATCAATTACGCTATATTCACCTGTAAAATGAAATCTAGGAATTTTGATACGGGAGTATATTCAAGAAGTGGGAACCACAGATATGTCAAGTTTCATAATCTTACCCTAACATATCTTGGAACAATTGAGAAATGTGTTAAAGTTTAGGTGGATAAACATATCGACAATCTAGGTAAACAATTTGAAACTTAAAGTCATTAAAAGGTCAATGGTACTGGTGGTATGTCTCAAAAACTGATAAGATCCTCTAGCACGTTTTCTCACAAAAATATAAACTGTAAATATTACATTTTAGTTTGTTTACATTTCTACATTCAATATTAAAAATCCAAAAAAAGATTTTCTTTCAAAATCTTCTATGGTAACCTGATAATTTTGAATGTGAGTCGGACCAACGAGACTGTTAAGAAATTGTTTGTGTGTGGATACGTGTGATTGTTCATAATGGTCAAATCTTAGAGATTCAGAGCGTCATTTAAGGGGGAGCTAGATAAACATGTTGATTAAAGATACCAGAAAGCTCAAAGCAAGGGGGAGCATGGATGTTAAAGTTATTCAAGATATAAAAATCAAGAGAACATTAAAGACTCAGGAACTTAATTGAAGAATGATGACTACGACAACATCCAAGGAGGAGTCTGTTGATGCATATGTTTGTTGCCTACGTCATCATATAATATCACGTCAGTAGTTAGAAGCAAAATGTCGAAGTTTATGTATATTTAGGGACAAGTTCGCTTGTAATGGTAGTGTTGTAGTCAAGTTCGGCCGAACTTGACTAAGCAAGTTTGCCCGAACTTGCAATTCCTCCAGCGAACTTGTGTTAGTATAAATAGGAGCATTGATGTTTCATTTGTAACTTCAGATATTTTGTCACGACAGAGGTGAAGCTCTGTCAAAGTATTTCCAGGATCTGTAATGTTGAATACTAATGAAGCGGTGATTAAATAAAAACAAATGAGTGTATCCAATGTCGCCTAAGCAAACGGATTCCGCACATTTACCTTAGGTTTGTCAGATTAGTGCCAGAACGATCCGTACAACGGACCTACAAGTTGTAGGACCGATCCTCAATGCTTAGGAACCTAAATTTGATATCTAGCGTCCATAATAGCGGAAATATTACGTCTTGTTTACCAATTGACAAGATTTAATCAGTTAAACGTCAGTTTTATATATCAAACGTTCTGGTTACAAACTGACAGAGCTTCGCCTCTGAAATGTGAAAGTTACAAATGAAGTAGGCTAGCTAGGTATTTATAGTAATGCAAGTTCGCCCCTGCGGAACACAAGTTCACCCGAACTTGCCTTTGCAAGTTCGGCCAAACATTCCTATACATGATCTTCATAAGCGAACTTGGCTAAAACAAACATAAATACTTCGTATACCTATCCTATTCAGCTCTATACTATAAAGACTCAATATAAGACTAAGACATAGACATTATGCACCAACATACTCCCCCTTGGATATCGTCTTCGTCTTTTATCAGTCTTTAAAAACTCTGTCTTCATAATATACTTTAACGCACACGACCGAAGAAGTTCTTGAACGGCTTCCTTCGACGTTCTTGCTTTGGATCAGGCGTTTGATCAGTTGGCGGTGGTCTTTTAAAGTTAGCCATTCTTAGCGAACTTTGCCTTACCGCTTTTTCCATTCTTTTTGTAATCGCCTCATTTCTGGTTTCTTCTTTTAGAAATTCTACTCTCTCCAGATCCCTCCACTTCGTATGCCACATCTTTCCAGAATTGACTTCTCGTGCATAGCAAACGTTAACAACTTTCTGATACTGCATCGCCTATACCTTTTCTCTTTCTTCAAAAACAATCTTGCTGTAGAAAAGGCATTTTATATCTTCTCTCGAGCAGTTAACCAACCACATAGGATCTAGAATCCTTATCGTCCTCCACAAACCTCTCATACCCTGATGACCCATCATTTCAACTTGTTCCTTAGCAATATCCAGATGATCTTCAAATTTTAACACAATCACCGCTTCACAAGTAGCTGGATCTATCTGCCACCACTTGAATAAAGGATAGAAGTTTTGTTTGATCCGCATAAGTGGCATATTCCTCACGGCTCTAGGACGTTTCATAATTAACATTATGTCCTTTTCCCCTGTAACCTTATTAATCTTAACTCTTTGTCTTGGAATAAACGGCTTCCAGTGATTCCAACCTTTAATAGCTTCGTACTTAATCATCTTCCACAACAACTGATATATTGTCTTTATATGATAAGTAACATTCACTGTTTGTACTAACTCTTCCATATCCTAGTACGGCAATGTCTTGAAATCAGCAAGATATTTGAAGTATTGTACTCCAAATTCTCTTTTGATTGCATATACGTTGAGCTCTTTAAACCAACCCCAACTCAGTATATCTCCCAAAGAAACATCTTTATTTTTGGTGAAGAATGCTAGTGGACGTCGAAACTTACGTTCATGTGGCATCTCCTTGAACCAGGACTTTTTCGATTCAGCTATCTTGGTCATTGGTTTAGGAATCTTTCCTTCTCGTAACGCTTCAGCAATCTTATCTTTTAACATATCTTCATTAAGCTGTTTGTACATTTCTTCAAATGTAGGAAAACTTTCTGAATTTTGACCAACATACTTAGCTTTCTGATCTGATTCATCATCTGAGGACCAATCTTCAACTATCACTCGATTGTACTCATCAGCTTCAAACCTTCTCTCATACTGATACTCTTTCGGTTTAAATGTGTTAACATTCATAACTTCCTCAAAATCAAACTATAAGTTCTCAGCTTCAACTTCAACTAGTTTCTCCAAATCTTCTTTTGAGTAATTATGTACAAATTCACCTTCTTCCACATTGTGTTCCAACATTAGCATCAAAGGATTCATGGGTACTGCAGTCACAGGCTTTGCAGAACGATCAATATCTAACAAACCAATATCATCATCAATTGGCCCTTTCTGCCCTAACTCCCCCTGGCTTTTATCTTCCATCCTATTCGACTCATCGTTCATAAGATCAGAAAAATCAAACTCATCAGATACTTTGGCTTCATTGATCTTCAAACCTGTACCTCCCTGATAAAAATCATCACCACCTTAATCAAAATCATCGTCATCATCCCCAACATTCCAATCCTCATAACTTTCTTCCTCTTCCTCTTCATTCTTATCTTCCTTTTCGGCTTCATCATCGTCTTTTTCTTCAGTAACAACGATAGAATCAGAAGGCTTGACAGATTCGTCAACCTTTTGAATCAGACTCAGAAGCTTTCGAAATATCTTCAATTGGTTTTTCTTGAACATCAGAAGATTTCTCAGCAGTCTCAGAAGGTTTAGGGGCTTCACCCTCAACCTGCTTTCCTTTACCACTTTCAGCTAACTCTTTCTCAGCACGTTCTTTTTCTTCTTGACGATCCAGACGATCGTATTCAGCAATGAAATAAATATTCAGATTGTTTGCTAACACTTTCTACAATCTGTTGAATCTTTGATCGTTCAATGCTTGAATAGTCTTTAGATCAGCTATTTCAGTTTGCAATTTCTCATTTGCGTCTTGCAAACTCTCAATTAGTGCTTTGAAATATACACGTTCATTTTCTAACACCTTCACTTTGTCGTCTAACATTTCTTTCTCAACAGCACTTTGATTTATCTTCTGAATAAGCTCAGCTTTCTCGACTTCATTTTGTGCCACTTTTTCTTCTAACACCTTTACACGTTTCTCTAGCATCTCAACATTAGATTCTGGGAAAAATTCATCCAAGTCTTCGAGACTGATTGGACCATGTGGCATATCACCAAACAAATTTCCTCTTGGTGTCTTTGGCATTGAATCTTTAGGTGTTGCAGCTTTCGGTGTTGACTTCTTAGGAGTAGAACTTTCAGGAACAGAAGTCTTTTGATCAATAGGAGATTCAGTGATAGGAACTTCAACAAATCCAGACACAGGAGGTTCTTGTGTAACTCCTGGCCTTTCAGTTTCAGCATGAATAATAACAGGAGGTTCTTGTGGAGGAGGTTCTTGTGTGGCTCCTTTCTTCTGAGCACCAGAAGGTTCTTGTGTGGCTTCTGTGCTTTTCACCTTACTTTTGTACCTCTTGCTCACAGCTTTCTGAGCTTTCTTTGCTTTTCTTTTCCCTTTGGTATGAGGTGACCCTGCAGTCTTCTTAGAGATTTCGATTGCTGGAAACTTTGTACGCTCAGACTTTTTCTTCGGTCTCTCCTCGTCAGATTCCTTTTCAGTGTTAGGATCAAAATCCGCATCCAATTTTCTTTCCTTTTCTGCTCTAATCTCTGCCTCAGTCTTTCTGGCTCTTTGGCAGGAACTTCTTCATCGGATTCTTCATTTTCAGATGTAGCAGAAATCATCTTGAGTTGTTTTCACAGTTTCTTGACTCTCAATAACCATTGCAGCACTCGATCCAGCAACTGCTTCAACATTTTCAGGTTCATCCTCGTCGACAAGCATATTTTCGACTTTCTTCGCAGCATGTTTCTTTTTAGGCTTATCAGCTTCTGCCTTTAAAAACCATTCATTCCTTGCCTTTGGTTTGAATTCCTTAAACCATTCTTGCTCAGCTTTAAGCTCTTTCTCGTCATCACTACCATCTTTTCTCCATTTGTTATCAGGTGGCGAGACATAATTTGAATCTTTTATAGCTCCAAACACTGGTTTCGCAATAGGTGCTGAAGCTTGGTTTTGGAATTTGATAAGCTTCTTCACAGTCGTTTTGTCAAGATGAACTAGATAAAGCACATCATTTGGATCTCGTGCAATGTTGGGATACTTCTCGTCAATCATCATCTGAACAAATCTCGGATATAGGCATAGCCTTGAATCTTCCATGTTCTTCGACATGTGAGTGAAACCATCTTAGAAACATTGAACCGCTTCTTCAGAATAAGCGTCGTTGCCATGCTAGCCAAATAGTCTTGAACATCATCTAATCCGGCTTTACGATGGCTGAATGTATGAATTAGAGCATACATCAAAAGCTTGTAGGGGTTTGGCACTTCCCCTTTCTTCAACGTCGGTTTGTTCACACTCCCTAATAACCCATACGGAAGAAACAACCACGTACCATCTTCTCGTCTAAATGAATCGGATCGTCTTGATTATCTTTGAACTGTAGAATCCGTTGAATATCATCTTCGGTAACTGTAATCGGTTTAACTTCACTGCCGACTTGCACAGATGAAGTGATCGTCTTCTCATCTTCGCTTAAACTTGCGTTCATCCAGAAGCGAACGATATGTGATCGATATGATACAGTGCGTTCTGTAATAGCTCAGTGAATATGGCTTTCGTCGAGAAACTTCAATATACTGTCGTACTCCTTCAGTGACAGACAGATAGATTTGTCAAGAGTAATGCACGTATTGTGAGTTTTGGAGAACTCAACAGAAATTACACGTGCTGGTACATGTGCCTGAAAATTGATGCAAAACAATTATCACGAATTTCGAGAAAAAGTCAAAAAAATTTCTAACACTTATATCAAGTTCGGGCGTGTGACATCCCGGTTTTTTAGACATCTTAAACACACTACTTCACGGTTATTCGTTCCTACGCTAAATTGATTCGGAGACTTAAATTGCATGCTCGAAATAATTACGATAACTTCGTGAACTTGTCAAATGAATTACGTGCTATGTGTATTAAACGTTTATAAGTTCGGTTAGTTATTATGTTGTGTTTCGATTTCGTGATTTTAGTTATAAAATATATATATAGTAAATATATAGACGAATCGAACCAAGCCGCGAAACGAGTCGACCTCATTTCCTTGCGACTCAAGGAGTTGAACGAAACTTGAGGCTCAAGTTAAAGACCCAAACCACCCCACCCGAACCCCTTGCGGCCGCGAGCACCCAACCCGCAAACCCTCCTCTTTTTCCCTTTTTCTTTTCATCTTGCACTATATATGCATGTGCATTGTTTCAAAAACAAAAACACACACACAAACCCTAATCAAGAAACAAGTTGACGGCAGCCCTTCCATTCATCCTCTCGGTCGCAAACAGCCGCTTTCCCACTCTCCCTCTCGGTCGCAACTCTCTTCAACATCCGAATCGGTCCCATCTAATTCTCGGATCATTGATCTTCATTGATTAAGGTTAGAGTTTATCATTGTTTACAAAGTCATACTAGGATTACAAACTCTTGATCATGCTTGAATGTAGTGGTAGATTCATTATTATTAAGGTGTATGATGTTTAGTCCGATAAATGATGCTAGTTTGCGATTATGATGATAAGTGGAATCAAGAATCATTAGGCTGCGTTTTGTGATAAAAACTATATGTTATAATTAGGGTTTGCATGGGTATGATGTATATGATGATATATGATTGGAAAAATCTGTTCTTGATCGTTTATATTTAACATATCGATTGTTTAAGCGTGTTATATTGCGATAAAATGCTGAAAACAGGATGCTGAATGGTGTTTACAGCCAACTTCAACTGGCTGTCACTTGGTTATTATTTATCGAGAAACGGATTTTCTGAAGTCTAAAACGTAGATTTTTGAAAAACGCTTCTAATGGCGCTGGATTTATATTTCTCTGAAGTCGTTTGGTATTTTTAAGTGGCAAATTAAGTACAGTAACTGAAGCTGTGAAAATGCTGAAAATTTGTTAGTTGTTTATTGAATCGGATCTAATAATCTATAGAGAGTCGAATCACGAAAATTGTACAGCAACTAGATATGGAAATTTCCGGGAAACTCCCGCTGGAATTTTGTTAATTGGACGAACGGTGATTTTTAAATAAATTCTCCCGTGGACTGCAGTCAGAAAGCGACGAATCTGACTATATAGTTGACACCTTCTGTAAAATAATTGGAATTTTTGGAACGTTGGAACTATTTTATAAAAATCCTCGAAAACAGCCTAATTATGAGTATTTAAGATGAAACTTGATAACTTGCGAATGTGTGTACCAAAGTGTTGTATGGATTGATTTGTGTTCATGATAGGTTGGTTTGATCACTATGTTGGTATGATGATACTTGCATGCATGATTGAGTGTTAGGATTTGTTATTGTATGTACCGCATTGTGTGTTAGTTATGTGTAGGGTTTGTATTGGTGTGTTCACACACTAACTTTAAATCAATTGACTTGTTAGGACGCAATTAACGGTCCCATCAATTGCTACATCTGTGTTACACTAACCGAGCAACTAAAGGTGAGTTCACGGCCCCTAATTTTATCCGGTTTTAAACAACAGGGGGAGAAACATGTATACACTCTACAACTCTATCTCTTTACGTTATATGAAATTAACGTCATTAAACTATTTGGTAACTAAGTTAATGTTAATGTACGTTATGGTCACTAAGCAGCTATATCACACAAGTCCTCGACAATCTCTCGGATCCTTAGTATTGGGTTAGATAGCGGGGAAATTATAAGTAGTACTACTGGGCCCGACAAGCCCCAACCGAGCTAGTCGCGCTAGCCGACCGGGTATGGTCAACGGGTGAATAATTTGGCCTAACTTCGCCATGGTCAGTGATAGGCCTGGCAACACGGAGGCACAACAGTCAGCTTCGATCGCGAACACTTACGTGACATAACTTTAGGCTAGCTACCTACATGTTAACATTGAACTTAATTACGAATCAACAATATTATCCCGGGTTAGGGATAATGGAACCAACAACGTTATTATTCCGGGTTAGGAATAATGGAACATCATTATTATTCCGAGTAAGGAATAATGGAACCATCAGTATTATTCCGGGTTAGGAATAATGGAACATCATTATTATTCCGGGTAAGGAATAATGGAACCATCAGTATTATTCCGGGTTGGGAATAATGGAACTAAATCGTTATCCCGGGTTAGGGATAACGGGGGAAACAAACTTATAACCGAACAAATGAACTTATGAAAACCTGTGAACTCACTCTTCTTTAATGTTGACACTTGTTTCTTTACATGTTTCTCAGGACGCTAGGAGCTCTAGGTGCACTCACTTGCATTGATCAAGACATCTTTTTATCGAGTCTCATTTACGAACATTGTTTGAGTTTTTCTTTAGTTTTGGCGTTTGTGTTGGCGCCCGTTCCTTTACTTTACTTTAAATGCTTTTGCTCAACTTTAAAAAGACTAATGCTTTCGCTAAACATTGAAATCAAACTAAGACAATCTAAAATTAACTATGAATGGTTAAACAAATGATTTTGGAAAACGTATTAACAAATCATATAGAGTCGTTCGACGTTACTAGTGTCTCAGATTCTGGTTTGTTCACACGCCTCGCGGTAAAACTCCGCAAGTGGAAATTGAGGGTGTGACAGGGCGAACTTGATATATATGTTCAACATTCTGCCTAAGTTCACCCGAACATGTATTAAACATATGTTCAACATTGAATGCTAAGTTCGGGCGGACTTATATTAACAATTTACAGTTTTTCAATATCCAAGTTTGGGCGAACTTGTTTACACCAGTTTGATAAGTTCTTTTGATGTCAGTTCGGTCGAACATCCGTTTAAATCTTTCAAATACAAATTATCAAGTTTGGTTGAAGATATTAAGATTTCATTTATTCATATTTTAGACAAGTCCGGTCGAACTTGACAACAAGTTCGGCCGAACTTGTCGTCTTCTCCAAAGACCAACTTGTTCAAAACAGTTAAACCGCCGTTTCACTTCAATCAAAACATGTTATACGGTCGATTTTATGTGTAGATTAAGGATCTATGTTCGATTTTAACCAACACCTCTTAGATCTATCATATTTTTACGTTTTTATCAAGTTTCGTTCATTAATGGTCCAAACACAGTCCAATGGTCAATTCTCACCTCAGCCATGATAATTGGTGTGCTAATCACCAAAAACCGACTCAATTTGGACAGCGTAACGGTGTGAAAATGCCAAAATCGTTCAAATTCTCTCAAAGCTCAAGTTCGCTCAGAGAGTGTGTTTGCTGATAAGTGAGTTCGGCCGAACTTGATTGGTATTTATACCAAGTCAAGTTCGGGCGAACTGCTAAGCCTAATTATGAAAGCCCAGTTAAGTTCGGGCGAATTTAACAATAAAATAACATAGCCATCTGTGAGTTCGGTCGAACTTGCTGTTTGTTAAACTTGATTTGTTTAGCATGTTCGGCCGAACTTGCCAAATCACATTTTTTAACTTTTTCAAAATTTTATTTTTAACCCCTGAACTTTCCAACTTTTATCAGTTATGAAAATTCACTCAGTTGACAAAGTCCAAGCTAATGACCTTGGTTAACCGATTTGTCTGTCGAGTCCAAGTTAATGACCCCGGTTTGACCCGTTACGAACAAACTGTTAATATTTTGAAAATCAAAGTTTCAAATTAATGATCTTTTCATCGTTTTGACTTTTCAGATTAATAGATTAGCTCCAAGCCCGTTGTCAAAGAGATTCCCACCAGTTCTAGCACCTTACCAAACTTCGAAGATCCGTTCTCCAACATTGGTTTGCTGAAAACAATTTAGAAGTAAAATATTTTTGTATTTTTGTAAGTTTATGCCAAAAGTCACCGAAAATCTTTTTGATTTTAATCTATAAAGCTGAAATACAATGTAATAAGCAATGTAAACTATGTACAAACATATTTACAGACATATTTTTGTGAATTCATGTCTAAGGATCATATCAGTTGATTGAGACATATCACCAGTACTGTTGACCTTTAGTAGACTTTAAGTTTTAAACTTGTTTACTTAGATTGTCGATATGTTTTTCCACTTAAGCTTTACCACATTTTTCAAATGTTTCAAGATATGTTTAGGTAGAATTCATGAAACTTGACTTTTCTGTGGTTCCCACTTCTTGAATATACTCCCGTATCTAGATTCCCTAGATTTCATCTTACATGTGAATATAGCGTAATTGATATCTGTATCAGGGTTATGCGAGACCTTAAGAGTTCAGGTTAGTACTACCGTACAGACAAAGAGATGAAAGGCTCGTCTTTAAGGTGTGTTCCACTTAAGGAATCTTTTTAGCAATGCAGATGATTAGATATTTCGATTCTTTTGAATATTGCGTGCAGTTTGGAGGTTTATAACGAAAGTATTATAGAAGTTCTAGGCCATTGCTTCTGCAAAATCAGAAGAACTTGTATAATACCCCAGATATCAACTATCTATAAAGACCTCGTATCTCAGAATCAGGCAATCTTTCAAACGAAATTTCTAAGTACTAAGTCCATATATCCAAGATGTGTTAATCCACAAGATTAAGCAGTTGTAAAACTTTGTTTATATCTCGAAAATAGTTTACTGAACATGTTAAACCTATCGACACATCCACAGTAAGACTCGTTTATCACTTTTTAAAACTTTACATTTCTTTTAGCATACTGTGATAGTCCACTGATGTACTATCATTTCCTTTTATGACACTGAACTCTTTTTGTCTTTTTCAATGTTTTTGTACATTTTGAATTTTTATATGTTTTTGGATTTTAAAATTTTCGAATGTTTTGGTATTTTCTCTAACATTTCTCCCCCTAAAATCAATAAACATCTTTTTAGATTTTTGTTTTTAACAAAATTCTAAAGTAGAAAACTATTTACAAACCAATGTGAATCACGCGAACTCGTCGTCCGATCCGTATTCAACCTCAGCGTCCGCACCTGTCAAGAAATTTTTCATACCGTTAATTCTCAGCAAGTATTTAAACCGTGACAAAGAAAATGGTTTGGTATAAAAATCAGGCTTTTGTTCGTCGGTGTAGATTTTTTCTATTCGCACCAATTGTTTTCGTAGCAATCACGAATGAAATGATAACGAATTTCAATGTGTTTTGTGCGTGAGTGATGAACCGGATTTTTAGTTATATCTATGGCTGCCTTGTTATCAACATACAGCGGAGTGTCTAGAAATTGCAGACCATGGTCTCTCATCTGCTGTTGAATCCAGAGAATCTGTGAACAACAGCTGGAGGCCGAGATATACTCAGCTTCACAGGTAGAGAGAGCGACCATAGTCTGTTTCTTACATTGCCAGGTTACCATTCTTGTTCCGAAGAACTGGCATCCCGCTGTAGTTGATTTTGAGTTCAATTTATCTACACCAAAATCGGAATCAGCATAGCCTGTGAGGTCAAAATTGTCATTCTTCGGGTACCACAAGCTGGTGCTTGGGCATCATTTCAGATATCTGAAGATACGCTTAACGATCTGCATGTGTAAGATCCTCGGGCTTGACTGATATCTGGCGCATAGGAAGGTTGGATACATAATATCTGGGCGCGATGCCGTCAGATACATCAGCGATCCAATCATCGATCTGTATAACGTCTCGTCAACTTTGGCTCCAGTCTCGTCAACACAAATGTCGTGATTTAGAGCAAGAGGCGTAGATAGAGGCTTCATGTTTTCCATTCCAAACTTCTTCAAGATGTCGTGAACATACTTAGTCTGATGAATGAAAATACCATCCGGAAGCTGATCTACTTACAAACCAAGAAAGAACTTCATTTCGCCCATCGAGGACATTTCAAATCTCTTTTTCATGATTCCCTCAAACTCCATGTAGAGACTATCGTTTTTAGATCCAAAGATGATGTCGTCAGCGTAGATTTGAACTATAATCAGATGGCCATCAACTTCTCTGGTGAAAAGAGTACTATCCACAGTTCCTCTGATAAAGCCGGTTCTGATGAGATGTTGCGATAACGTCTCGTACCAAGCTCTCGGGGCTTGGTGTAGTCCATAAAGAGCTTTATCCAGTAGGTATGCTTTCTTCTTGATGAGTGGATCGACAAACCCTGGTGGTTGTCCAACGTACACCTTTTCGCGTAATTTGCCATACAGAAAAGCCGATTTGGCATCCAATTGATAGACCTTAAATCCTTTCCATGATGCAAAAGCTAGAAAAATTCGAATAGATTCCAATCGAGTTACTGGTACATAGACTTTCGTGTAGTCTATCCCTTCCTGCTGGTGAAATCCTTTGACAACAAGCCTAGCTCTTTACGAACAATAACCCCTCTATCATTTGTATCAATTGCTTTCTGATTTTCTGGTAGGTCTTCAAGCTTCCACACACCCAACTTCTCAAACTGCAATAATTCTTCTTGCATTGCTTGTACCCAGTTTTCATCGGCTAAAGCTTCATTAACTGTCTTTGACTCAATCTGAGAGACGAAACATGAATAGAAACATGATCGCGGCAATTCTTCACTTGGAACATCTACTGAGTTTTGCTGATTTTTGATGTTGAGATCAACAACCAATTCAACGTTTGGAGAGCTTGATGAAGCTTCAGTTCTGTTGCTGGACTGCAGATTGATTAAGAAGACTTGTTATCTGCTCGAGTTCTTCATCTGAAGAAGATGATTCCCCATCAGCATCAAATGTTGGTGCTTCATCTGAATCAAAATTTTGATTCTGAGGCATACTGGGCTCCGTTGTTGTATTAACTGGTTTAGTAGAGGCATTTGTTGGAAGAGCAGCAGGTGTTGATAATGATTCAGAAACATTTTCAGGCGGAACACCACTACTGCTTGAACTTGCGCCAGAAGAAGATGGATCCAACGTGGGTTGATTAACCACAATTGGTCGAACAATTTGTTCTTGATTCCCTGACTGATGAAGGTAATATAACGCTGCAACTTCTTCGTCAGTTGGTTCTTTGGGCAAGTCAAATGACTTCCAAAGGTCTTGATAGTTAAACAGCCACGCATCTCCTTTCCTTTGAATAGGATCTGTGTAGTTGAAACAATCCACGTTCTGTGCTTCAATAACCTTTCTCAACGAAGAAACATATACTCTTCTCAACGGACTCACATATCCGACAAAGAAACCTTCAAGAGATTTAGCTCCGAATTTGCCATCTTGGTCTATTACGGTACATGGTGTACCGAATGGTTCTAAGAACTTCAAATTTGGCTTTCGTCGGTTTATCATCTCAAAACATGTTTTCTTTGTTGGTTTGACAGTGAGAACCCTGTTTAGCGTGTAGCAAGCCGCAGCAACCGCTTCACTCCAAAAGCTGATAGGAAGTTTAGAATCTGCAAGCATGGTTCTCGCAGTTTCAATCAAAGTTCTGTTTTTCCGTTCAGCTACTCCGTTTTGTTGTGGAGTATAGGGAGCACTAAACTCGTGCAGAATCCCTTTTGCGTTGCAGAATTCCTTCATTTTGTTATTCTTAAACTCTGTGCCGTTGTCACTTCTAATGCGTCTGACCGGCAGATGATAAAGATTCTCGAGTTCCTTGAATAGAATAACCAAGTTCTCGAACGTTTCGTCTTTTGATTCTTGAAAGAATACCCATGAATATCTCGAATAGTCATCTGTCATGACCAAGCAATATAAGTCTCCTGAGATGCTTCGAACATTTACAGGACCAAATAAGTCCATGTGGAGACGTTCTAATGGCAACTTGATTGAGTTTAGAATTTTCTTCGGATGAGATTTCTTGATATGTTTTCCCTTTTTGCATTCCAAGCAATGATCAGACATCTGAAAACTTCGTAGATTTACGCCTTCTACAAGATCATTATGAACCAAGAAATTCATTTTTCGCAAATGAATATGCCCCATCTTACGATGTGAAAGAATAGAATCTTTTTCAGTAGCCTTTGACACAAAACATTGTGCTACTGTTGATGAGGTAGTAGCAACACCTATTTCAAGAACATATAAATCATTCTCTCGAGGTGCTCGCATCAGAATCCACCCATCTGGTATTTTGAACCCTGGCTTCAAGATAATACACTCTTTGTCGTTGAAATGGACTGTGAATTTCTTGTCACAAATTTGTGATATACTCAGAAGATTGTTCTCAAGTTCTGCAATATAGTTCACGCGATCAAATGAAACTACACCATTGGAGAGTTTTCCCTCGGCGACTATCTTCCACCTTGATTTCCTGCAAATCCAACATATCAACCATTGATAGCTTTAATGTCGAATAGCAATGCCTTCATTCCCGTCATATGCCTGGATGCTCCACTATCCAAAATCCACTTTGGAAGTACGGATCTCTGGAGTCCCTGCACATTTAACAATCTATTTAAAAAGCGAGACCCAAGCCTTTTTGGTCTTGGGTTGAATTGGATAACCATCATCAAAATCAAATTCACATTCATCAGCATAATCGAATTCTTCATCTAAATTTTCTATGTTGTTTATGTTTGAAAACTTTACCTTCTTTTTATCTTTTGAATTGTTTCCACTTGAATTTTTGACAGTTTCAGATGTGGTTTCAATTGATTTCAGCTTTTGATTCTTTCTCACTAGTCTTAACAGGCTCAAACTTAGTGATTTCAAGTTAGATCTTTTTGTGTTATCAGTCTTTACCAGCTCAGACTTAATAACACCAGATGTTGTTGACCTTTTCTTGGTAATCTAGTCTTGAGATTTGATATTAGCCTTCTTGATATAAAATTTGTTTCGTTTGCCCTAGAAGTTTCTCCTTTTTCGAAAGTAGAATTCTCAAACATCTTTTCTATTTTAGGTTTAACTTCTGGCAAAGATTCATTTCTTTTCAAAATCTTGATTGGTTTTTCAAACTCTGGGTACCTTAGTTTTACAACATTTGATTCTCTTCTTTGAGGATAAGCCGGTTTTGATTTCAGACATTGTCGTGCAATAAGACCCATTTCATTGCACTTGAAACATGTCCTATTATCAAGTGGATGTCCTTTAGTGGGTGGTTTTGCCCCACTTGATGTTTTGGCACCACTTGTAACCTTGGCTTTATCTCGAATTTCTTTCTCCTTTTTAAACTCATCATTTGATTATTTACCAATCAAACTCTCTTTGTGAACCGTGTTTGTCACATATACAAAATTCATGTTTTTGTTTTATATTCATGAAATGGTGACACTTTCTTTACTGGTTCATCTGATTCTTCTAGACCCAACCCTGCTCTCCGGTTTCCGGATGATCACCACCATTCCTTCGGTAGTTGTTTCTTTTAGGTTTGGAATAGAATTTTCATTCGTTAATTTCCAATTCCTCTGATTTGACTTCCACGAGTTTAAAGAATTTATCAAGCAATTCTTCCTTCACATTCTGAATCGGGAAGCTATCATCAAAATAGTCTATCCGAATCCTTAATTTTGTACATTACAGCATTAGGATCGTCACTTAGACCATTCTCTGACGACTTATCGTAATTTTCAGACTGTGAATCGGAATTCTTTGAACTCGAGTCGGCGCTTTTGAAGATGCCTTCATCAGAATCACTTAGAACATTTTCAACCACTTTGTTAACCACAACAATGTTATCATCATCAGATTTAGCATAGATTATATCAATATTCTCTGGCAACTCATCTTTTTTCTCAGAATGTAACTCAACATTGAGTGCCTTATCCATCCCGTCTGCGGTTTTGCGACAGTACTTCTCGCAAAGAGGTGGAGGAACATTCCTATATTCTTTGCCAGTTTTCTTTTTAGGTTTTTCTTCTATTGAGATTGTCGGAAGAATGTGATCAATAACATATGGATTTGTGGTATTACTTCTTAACAACTGTTGAACTCTTTCAGTTTTGATTGTCATGTCTTGAAGTTTTTGTTTGGTTTCAGCAATGGTGTTAATAAAAATGTTAATTGCCCTTTGTTTATCAATTACTGTTCCACTCAACATCCTTATATTATCATGTTGTTCGATGTTATTTCTGTCGAGTCTGCCATAATCATTTTTCATTTTATCATACGCTTCTTTCATTTTGCGATAATCGTATTTCAACAATTCGTTATGCACATTGTTTTTCAGCAATGATCTTTGATTTTTCGGCACGTTCGACACAAGGTTCAGTACATTTTGTACAAGGTTTCTCAAACTCAACAACTTGTACTTTGACAACTTCTTTCTCGACAATTTTACCTCTAGACCTACGATGGTTAAATTTGCCATTAAAGCTTTATCTGCCATGTCCTTGAGGTCTTCAACTTTCACTTCTTGAGTGACATCAATGATCACTTCATCAATCTTTTTCTCCTCAACCACTTGTTCTTTCGAGCTTCCATCAGAATGGCCTGCAAAACTATCACACGAATTAGAGGATAAAATTCCTTGTCTCTTCATATGGATATATTCCTCTTCTTCCTGCTGTTGATGCAAGTATTGTTCCAGAAGAGCTTGTTCAAAAGCTGCTGCTTCAGCTGCTGCCGCTGTTTCCTCTGCAGAACTACCTTCAACTATCTCCGCCATTAAAGCAACTCCGGTCTTTTTCCCAATGTAAGAGTTCCAATCAAAACCATCATCTTCACTGGATGCCACCAAAGCCTTCTCAGTGGTGCTATTGTTAGGCTTTTCTTGGATTTCAACCTGAGTTTTCTTCGGAAACGGTTTATATTGAAGTGCCTTTTTGTAATATTCATTTCCTCCTCTGAAAGGACTTTGATTTCCGGTTGCTTCAGAGTTTTTACACTCTCTTTTAAAATGCCCCTTTTGATGGCATTTAAAGCACGTGACTTTGGTTTTGTCAAAACCCAATTTGTTGCTGGAATTTCCTATATCATGGCTTGTGAGTGCAACGAACTTTGTCACTCTCCTGATGATCGAAGCTAAGCACCATTTGATGTCCATTAGTTCGAGTTCTTCCTCGTCTACCTGATCGTAATCTTCTGCGGTCATCTTGGGGTTTCCGATCTTACTGGCAACAAGACATTCATAAGATTCTAATACGGTAGCGAGTAGTGACATATGTTGTTTTGCAACTTGTTCTGAAACAACATTGTTCAAATTCACTGCGATGTTGCATTTATATACATTTGGATCAGAACTTTGTTGTTGATTCTGATTCGCTTGGCTTTGATAAGTTGAATTTGAACCAGTGCTTGAGTAAGAACTTTGAGGACTCTGATCATACTGAGGCTGTGGTTGATTCTGATTTTGTGGAGAAGCATTCATGTTTGCACTAAAAGCCGTATGAATTTTAGGACTCGAAACACTATCTAGCATTCCGGGTTTGTAATACAGACCGAAGTCTTGAACAACATTAGCGTTTTTTGACTTCGCCATCTTCAGAAGTTCCATTTCGTGGCCTTCGAGTTTATCGATAAACGTTGACAACTTGAAAAATTCCCACTTATCACTGTTCTTCAGAACCATCAAATACGTAGTCCATTCACCCCCCTGGTAATGCGTCAGCAAGTTTGTCAATGTATTCTTGTTTTGTCTTTTCGAGACCGTGTCTTCGCATTTGCACTTTAAGATTACAGAAACGCTCGATCATTTGCTTTATGGTCTCATTCATTAGCATAGTGAAGATATCGAACTCTTTCAGGATAAGTGCCTTTTTGCTTTTGATCATTTCGGCGCTGCCTAGATACTTCTTCTGTAATGATAACCAAAGATCTCTTGTAGTAGTATACTCTGGTAGCAAAATCAGGATATCTTCTTTGACAGACTGTTGGATGAGACTGATCATCTTTTTCTCAGCAATGTATTCATCTCTCTGTACTGTCGAATAGTTGTACTTTTCAAGGACTTGCTGATGTTCATCTACCGGAACAGTGTAGCCCTTTTCAATTGACACCCAGCAAGTGAAGTGCATGGCTTGAACCCAATAGGTAAACTTCTCTTTCCATGCTTCGTAATCGTCTATGCTCATCAGCTTGGGCGGTTTGACTGTCGTTCCCATTTCAATATCATGATTAACTTGATTGATCACATTGGCATTTGACGAACTAGCTCCGGACATAAAAGCTCTTACTTGATCCTCCATTGTGAATAACGAAACGTGTACTCTGAAATTTTTTTCAAAGACTTTGAAAACAATTAGACCTACTACAAGTTCGGCCGAACTTGTAGCAACAAATGAAGAATTCTCAGATTTTCTAACAAGTTCGGTCGAACTTGCTAGATTTGTTGTGAAAACTTTGCTTAAAGTTCGGTCGAACTTGAGACACAAATCCTACAGAACTTCGGGCGAACTTATCTTCAAGAATTTGATAAAAATCTAGTAAGTTCGGGTGAACTTACTTAAAGTTTCTTTGAAATTTACACAAGTTCGGTCGAACTTGATGTAAAATCAATGAAAAATTGTGTAACTTCGAGCGAACTTAGGTGAAATTTCTTCAAAAACTACTCAAGTTCGGGCGAACTTGCTAAAAAATCACTTGAAAAGTGATGTTTTAGTACAAGTTCGGCTGAACATGGCCAATAAGTTCGATACTTAGGGTTTTCAAAAACATGGTTTTTTCAAAAATTTGACATGAATTCTGTTGAATTTGGTCTCCAATCTTTCAAGGGTTTATCTTTATTGTATTTTACATGATATATTCAAAACTCAAAAGATTTTGACTGTGAATTCTTTATTTTATGTTCAAAAGTTAAGAAAAAAGAAGAATGGAGTAGAAATAGAAGTGTCTTGTCTTGATACTATCAAATCAGGCTGTTATAGCTCTGATACCACTTGTAGGACCAATTCTCAATGCTTAGGAACCTAAATTTAATACTAACGTCCATAATAGCGGAAATATTAGGTCGTGTTTACCAATAGACAAGATTTAATCAGTTAAACGTCAGTTTTATAGATCAAACATTATGGTTACAAACTGACAGAGCTTCGCGTCTGAAATGCCAAAGTTACAAATGAATTAGGCTAGCTAGGTATTTATACTAATGCAAGTTCTCCCCTGGTGAACACAAGTTCGCCCGAACTTGCCTATGCAAGTTCAGCCGAACATGCCTATACATGATCTTAATCAGCGAACTTGGGTAAAACAAACATAAATACTTCGTATACCTAGCCTATTCAGCTCTATACTATACAGACTCGATATAAGACTAAGACATAGACATTATGCACCAACAAAAACCCCTCCTAATGTCCATAAATGTCCAAATTCATGAGCGTAAGTGATAACCGTAGCTCTGATACCAATTGAGGGTCCGTGATAAGGCAGTTCTAGACGGAAGTTAGTGCGTAAACGTAAACCAATTCGGTAGAATGTTATTAAGAATGGAATAGAAGAAGAATGCAGCAGAAGTCTTCATCCATACCGAAAGAGTATACATCTCTAAAGTCTAGCTGCCGGAGTTCCTGGAGAGAATCCGGCAGCACCTTCCCGTAGGGATGGCAAAAACTTAAATGAAAAATGAACAGACACCACATATTTATAGGGAAACATAACAAGTTCGCTTGACATGTGCATAGGAGGACAAGTTCGGCCGAGCTTGTCTACCATATGACAAGTTCGAGCGAACTTGTCTGCCACATGTCAAGTTCGGCCGAACTTGTTTCGTTTTACACTGTAAACTCCGTATTTTAGTCATGCGTTCGATTCTAACCTATACAATATTCAACACACGCTCAATCTAGCCTATTCGACAAGTGACGAACACAATAGTGCATCAACAAGATGATGCCAAAAACACCTTATTCTTGATCTTTATTCCTCAGAAAGAATTCTCTTATTTGACCCTTGAATTGCAGTTCAAGGTTAAGAGATTCTAAGTCATCAGCATCCTTCTCAAGCTCTAAACTTTGTAGTTCGTGGAAGTCTTCTACTATAAGCCCATAAGCAGCTTCCATGGATAGTTTAGGGGCTTTACCATCAGACTTGAGCAGAGTCAATTCGTGGGTGTCTTTGTTGACCTTCCACTTTAGAATTTTTGGGTTAGAAGGTTTTCTTGAAGGAGCCTTTATTGCTAGAAAAGGAGCTAATCTTGTCAGATCTTCTGCCAACTTGGTACTTCTATAATATGTTGGATATTCCATCATATTTTTGATGCCTTCTTTGATGAATACTTCTTCAAACTCTCTGTCAAACTTTTCTGACATCTCCTCTTGCCTTTTTCATTTCAGCAAAGCAAGTATGGATTGGGCAGATGTTGAGCTGGGCGCTTTAGAAAGTTGGGCATTGAGAGCAGCGTCTTCTTTGGCATAGTCAGGTTTGGGAGGCATTGATGGATCTTTTTTTCCTTTTGGCTTCCAGCATCTTGTAGGTATCCAACACCCTTATCTCCCCCCATCTCATTACCTGGTTCTTTGACCAATAATGATTCTTAATTAGCTCTTCTTTCATTCTTCTGAGCTTCAGGGTCTTTTCAGGTACATTCTTTTTGTATTTGTTCTAATCTGGGCATGTAGGTTTGTTGTGAGGATCTTTTAGTTGTTCTTCTGTTCTTCCATTTTCTTCTTGAAGTTCACTCACAGACCAATCTTTGAACTGTGCCCTAGTTGCAACATATTTCTTTGTTTCCATGATGTGTGCGATGTACTTTTCTTTCAAAAATTTATCATCTGCTTCAGAAATCTTATTTGATAGATTCTTTGAAAATCTTTCCAGTGATTGGACTTTGCTCAGCTGAAACTGAAATTGGTTCTACACGTCTCTATCATTTTTGCCCTTAGACAACTTCTTTGCAATATCCTCTGCCTGCCTTTCTTTGAGTTCCAGATACTTATCAATATTTGCAGGCTTTGGATAACCTTGAAGAGATGGGAAATGTCTTTTGTCTGGATCTTCTTCAGCGTAGAAAGATATGATTTCTTTCTTAACTATAGGTAAATCAAGAGAAAACTTTATAGCTGCAGGAACCACTTCTTTTGAAGGAGCAGATGTTGTAGTTGGGGAAGCAGAGGTTAGGTTTAGCATTGGTGGAGATACAACAGGCATAGGAGCAGGGATCTTTTCTTCATTTATGACCTTTGTGACCTTCCTCCTCTTAAAACTGATTAATGGTGATGATTGATAGCTTGGAATTCTAGGTGGTTTTGGTAGTTGTTGTGTGGTAGTGGGAAAGGTGATGGCGGTGGTTGTGATAACATCTGATACAACCTCTGCTGTGTCAACAGATGTTGGGACAACAGTTGCTGTAACATCTGTTGGGGTGGATATGGGAGTTGTATGAGAGGATGTGGTTGATTTTGTGATGACAGAAGTTTTTGTGGTTGGATTGGTAGCAACTTTAGTTTTGGGAGGTGTGGATTATGGTTGTCTTGCTTTTTTAGAAGATCTCCTCTTTGTTGAGGTACCAATCTCTCCCTTTTCTAACTGCTGATCAATCTTTTTCTCAACCAGCACCTTGCCTTCATCAGACACAGTCTTCTTATGGACATCTTTGCCCTTGCCAGAATATCTTCAGTTGTGTCAGGTTTCTTTGAGCCATCTGGCTTAGGAATATTCGCTATAGGCCTTGCCTTAGCATCATCCATCTTCAACTTTTCTTTTTCCGAAGGTTTCTCCCCCTTTTTGGCTTCATCTGGACTAACAAAAATAACAGTTGGAGGAGATTTACCAGTGGAGGTGAGCAAGTGGGCTTTGATTGCCTTAATATATGCAGCAGTATCATTATATCTTGCATCAACCATATTCCTGAGTTCCATCATCTGATGCTTATGTTTTTGCTCCAGGAAATGTTTCTCTTGTTGAAAGATTGGATTTATTGTAGATGTGAGCTCAACAGTGGTTGGAACAGGGGGTTGACTCTGAATAGTGATCAACTGTTTCAAAAGATCTTTAATTTCATCAACAGTGGTTTCAACATTGGTAACCCTCTCCGTCAATTCTTGGTATTTTAGCTCATCACCTAACTTAATAGGGTCATCTGAACTTCTACCAAATGTGGTAGTTGTATCTAAGATATCATGAGCATATGGTTTGCAACTAGCTCCAATCTTAGATGCCTCTTTGTCTTGGTTTTGGGGACTTCCCACTGGAACAGAGGTTACCTTAGTAGCCTCAACAATGGTTGCCTTCAACAAGGACTTGGCTATGTAACCACTGTCCAATTGAGAACTTGGGAGTTCAGCAATTGTAGTGGCCGCCTTTGTTGAACTATCACCAAGGGTTACATGTAACCTAAGGGATGTAGCCTCTTCATTTGCTGATGGGCTAGCAATTAGAAATAAGTCAGACCCAGCTTCTGGTTGAAGTATATTCTCATTGATAAGTTGGTGAGAAGTGCTGGATAATGTCTGCTCAATATCTATTGCATTCAGCAAGGGTAACATTGTTGGTGGAAGGGATGTTATTGGTGAGAGTGGATGTGTAGAAAACGACATTGCCCTGGGAGAGGGGTTGTGGAAGATTGAACCAAGTGATCCTAGAGCTTCATAATTTAGTGTCCCTGTGCCTACAACCTGATCCTTTTGTGAGGATGTAGGAGGAGTTTTAAAGCCGGTTTGAGATCTTTCTACCATCTGCTGTGAAGAAGTAGCAGCAGTGGTTTGTGACATTGGTGCTGTCACAGGGTTAACCTCTGGGATCTCATCTTCCAGAGGACCCTTTTTGGGTTTGGGGGGTTTTTGGGAAGCTCTGGATGGTTTCTTTTTGGAGATTTAGTTGTGGGTTTCAGGGCAGCGGTTGTGATGCCCTGATCACCTAGAGAAGCGGGCTCAGCAGCCGAATGTTGAGCTTGAACATTTTGTTCTTGTAAAATAGGCTCAGCCTCCTCTGCTTCTGTTTTGGAAACTTTGTCTTGATTTGTTATGCGGGTAAATGTTTCATGATTGAGGCGGCCAGGATTGGTTACGGCGCCTTGTTTACTTGCATCTGATTTTAACTGATCTTGGAAGTAACACTCAAAAATCTCAGATGTATCAAAAAAGCTTTTCTTTTGGGAATATTATTAAAGTTGTTTACAAGATCATGGAACAACACCTGGGATAGGTTAAAATCAGAATCGGTTAGTATTGCAAATCCCAGATATTGGATGTTCAATGGAATCTCGTTGAAAGCAGTTGTTTTTGCAGAGACACATGTAAGTAAAGTGTGGAAAAAGAATTTCATCTCTGCTGGAAAATTAGGTTTGAAGATTGTCATACCTTTCAACTGCCCGGTGTAACCTCTTTCAACAAACTCATGTTGCATCTCCCTTAAAGGAAATGATACCGGATGTTGCATTTCATTTAACATGAAAACTTGGGAGATAGATTGTGGGCTTATTTGCAAGCATGTGCCACCAACTTTGGAAGTTATGGAATAGGGCACACCATCAGCGGATGAGTTTACTGTAGCCTTTGCCCAAAATTCTCTTAAAGAGTCGATGTAAACTAAGGCTTTTACTTCCAACATGTGCTTAAATTTTGATTCTTTCAGAATCCGGATCATTGGATGATAGCGAGTGTTTGCGTCGGTTTCTTCAAGAATTGCGGTATACTTGTGTGGTGTTTTGATGATTAGGATAAATGGTGGTTGTTCTTGTGTCGATTTCTTCTTCAATTTGGTTTTGGGAGCCATGATTTTGGAAGATTTTTTAGAGAAGGGCTTTGAAAAATTTGAAATTGCACAAGAAAACCGAAACCTCTGTTTGGGGATAGAACATGGTTTTATAGGGTTTTTCAAAAAGGGCACTTGATGTGGCGTCTGATGCACCATCTGTCAAATAACATCTGTCCACGTGTAACCTCTGTTTGACAATGGAAAACAGTTGTTTGGCTAACCACTGTCAGAGCAAAACTGCCAGTGGTTGTGACCAATTTAACACTATCAGAGGTTTGCATCAGTGGATAGTTTTTTTCTAAACAACAATATTTTTGTGCTATCAGAGCTTTGAACAGACTTTAAGGATTTATTGAAAAATTCAGTTTTAACTATTTTTAAGGATGAATTTCTGATTTTCTAAAAACATTTTATTGCTATTTACACATGGATCACAAGAAAATTTGTTTTTAATCCATGTTTAGCATTCCAAGCGTAGAAATCAAACTGTCAAATGTGGAAGCATCAAGTGCTTTTGTCAACGCATCTGCTAGTTGATCCTTGGTATGGACATGTTGTAAAGAAATCAGACCTTTTTCATAGCAATCCCTCACAAAGTGATGTCTGATGTCAATGTGCTTGGTGGTTGAATGTGAAACTGATTTTTGATGATGTTTTCTGCTGCTTGACTATCAATTTTAAGAGGAGTCCTCGAGGCAGTCACACCAAAATCCAGAAGTTGGTTTTGAAGCCATAAAATTTGGGCAGTGCAACTTGCAGCAGCTATATATTCTGCTTCATCAGTGGATGTGGATACTACAACTTCCTTTTTGTTTTGCCAAGACACTAGGTAATATCCTAGGAATTGGGCTCCCCCAGATGTGAACTTCCTTGTTGTTTTACATCCAGCAAAGTCACTATCGGAGTATCCTGCAAGCTCAATGTTACCATTAGCTGGATACTAGATACCACGTGTGGGAGCACCTTTTATGTATCTGAATATCCTTTTTACAGCAATAAGGTCTGATTTTCTTGGCATAGACTGTGATCTGGCATAGACACATGTGGCAAACATAATATCTGGCCTTGATGCAGCAAAGACCCAATCATGCTTCTATACAATGTTTGATCAATAAGGTCATCTCTGCCATCTACAGTGACTTGCTTGGATGTTGCCATGGTTGTGCTGCAAGGTTTACAATCATCTATATCACATTTCTTAAGTAGTTCTTTCACATACTTATTTTGATGAATGAAAGTGCCTTTTTGCATTTGTTTGACTTGTAAACCAAGAAAACATTGCAACTCACCCATTGCACTCATCTCAAACTCTGCTGCCATGAGTTTTCTAAACTCTTCACACATGGCAGTGCATGTGGATCCAAAAATGATGTCATGCACATTAATCTGAACAAGCATCAAATCTTTTCCTTTCCATTTTAAAAATAGGTTTTTGTCAATCCTACCTCTGGTAAAACCAATGGATAAGAGAAAAGTGGATAGAGTTTCATACCAGGCTCTTGGTGCTTGTTTTAGACCATACAGTGCTTTGTTTAACCTGTAGACATGATCAGGATGAAAGTGATCCTCAAATCCAGGAGGTTGACAAACATATACTTCTTCCTTGATCTTTCCATACAGCAATGCACTTTTGGTGTCCATTTGATACACCTTGATGTGGTGGTTAGCAGCAAAAGCTAAGAACAGGCGAATGGCTTCTAACCTTGCTACTGGAGTAAAAGTTTCATCGTAGCCAATCCCTTCTTCCTGTCTATAGCCTTGAACCACGAGCCTTGCTTTGTTCTTGACTATAATACCCCTTTCATCAGTTTTGTTCTTGAAGACCCACTTTGTGCCGATGGGACTCACCTCTTTTGGCAGTGGTACAAGTTCCAGTACTTATTGTCTATTGAACTGTAGGAGCTCTTCTTGCATGGCCTCTACCCGGCTGTTGTCTTTTAGTGCCTCTTGGTACTTGACAGGCTGTGTGAGTGATAGAAAAACCAGAAAAAAGGCAAATGTTTTGGGCAGGGCTTCTTGTGAGCACACCCTCATTGATGTTGCCAATAACTTAAACCAATGGATGGCTTTGAGGAAGAACAGATGACCTTGATATGGAACAATGACATTTTGAGGTGAAGCTTCCAAATTTGTATCATCTGAGCTAACCTCTGCTAGTGAGTTTGATGGTCCAACCTCTGATTGGAATGGTGGTGGAGGAATTGGTGGTATGGATGTGAAAGTGGTTTGATTTTTATCCATTTGTTGTGGACTTTTATCAAGATATGTTTGGTTTTGAGAGCTAGCAGAGGTTTGAGTATTAACCATTGTTGACCTGACAGAGCTTTCACCATTGCTACTAACATCTGCTCCTCTGCCTGATGGATAGATTTTGAAATTTGGAAGAATGCAATCATATCCTTGCTCTTGAAATGATGATTGTGGGATACCTGCAGGTTTAGTCTTGAAAGACACATCTTCAAATGTAAATTTAGATAAGTCAAACTATTTAGCAGGTCCATTTGCTGGGATTTTCAAAGATGAGAGTTCATTAAACTTCACATTTAGAGTTTCCTCAACACACTTGGTCCTAGAGTTAAAAACTCTGTAGGCTTTGGCAGTGGTTGAGTATCCCAGAAAATAGCCACAATCAACTTTGGCTTCAAACTTGGATATTGAATCCTTGATGTTTAAAATAAAGCATGGGCAGCCAAAGACTTTGAAATAAGAGATCAGATGCTTGATTTTATAAAGCAATTCATAGGCAGTCTTTTGATGCCTAGGGTTTATCAAAACTCTGTTCTGGACATAGCAAGCAGTGTTTACAGCCTCTGCCCAAAAGGACAAAGGTAAACCTGAGTCTGCAAGCATGGTCCTTGCTGACTCAATTAAGGTTCTGTTTTTCCTTTCAACAACCCCATTTTGTTGAACAATCCATTTTGACTCATAGAAGGCATCCAACTCCTTGTTCCTAAACTCTATCCCATTATCACTACTAAAGATTTTTACAGAAAGATCAAATTGCTTTTCAACTTGTTTGACAAACTTTTGCAAAATGTTTGCTGTTTCATCCTTAGAGTGTAAAAAGAAAGTCCATGTGAACCTTGAAAAATCATCAACTACCACCAGACAATATCTTTTGTGTTTTAAGCACATGATTTTTACAGGTCCAAACAAGTCCATATGAAGCAACTGTAGACACTGACTTGTTTTGGACTCCTCAATTGACTTGTAAGAGCTTTTATATTGTTTACCTTTTAAACAGTAGACACAAGGCTCTTCACAAGTAAATTGTTTTTGGGCCAGACCTCTAAACAAACTTTGTTTTGAGAGAGTGGATATGGTTTTTAGATTTGTGTGTCCTAGCCTTTTATGCCATAGCTCTGTCTCTTTGCTTGAGCCAACTGACAACAAGCGTGCATTTGACATAGGATTATCCTTTACCATATCAACCGCATACACATTTCCTACTCTATGAGTAGTCAACTGTGCTTTGCTCTCTGCAATGATTTGATCAATCTTTTTGACAACCTCTATCCCTACAATTTGGCAAGTTTTCTTTGTGAAAAAAGGAACCATAACCCTTATCACTCATCTGTGAGACACTTAAAAGGTTGAATTTTAGATTGTCAATGAGATTCACATTTTCAAACTTGAGTTTTCCTGCTAAGACACCTCCAGACCCTAACACCTTTCCTTTTGAATTATTCCCAAAAGATATATCACCCCCTCCATGTGCTTTAAAATCTCTGAGCAGGGCTTTACATCCTGTCATGTGCCTTGAGCCTCCACTATCTACATACCAAAGACTGTCAAGGCAAGTAGAAGCTCCCTGCACATGTTTGGAAATAATTAGTTCAGGTGGGTCTCCAAAGCCAAAATGGCTTTGGATGGGGTATCAGATGATCCAGACTCAATTTCAGATTGATGAGCAGTGGTTAGGTCAGGCTTTTGTAACCACTGCTGTGAGCTACCTCCTATCAACTGCTGGTAACCATGAGGATGCCTATTTACCCTTGGCTTAGAAGGCTTTGTAAGTCTCATAAGTCATAGGAACCTTTTGATAATTAGGCTGGCTTTTCCCTCTTGGAAACTGGTTTGATGGAGGTGCATCTGTTACATGAATTTCTCTGCGAACAGAGCTTTAATTTAAAGCTTTGGTGACAGATGTTTCAATTGATTCAAACCTCTGCTTGGTTTTATTTCCAACAGAGCTTGAAAATTCTCTTTCTAGAGCTTTTTCTCTAATCTCTTTTACCTTTTGATGATAGGTTTTGAGATAGACACACTCTTGAGTTTGATGATTTGTATTGTTGCAGATGGTGCATCTAAGAGTTTTAGGTATAACACATGTTTTGTTTATGTCATGGGCTTTTAACAAAAAGCAATTTGCAGCCTCATGACCTTTTCTCTCCTTTTTCTATCAGACTTTTCGACAGCAGTGGTTGTAATCTCTGCTGGCACATCTTTGATAGGAATCACCAATGCTCTTGGTGCTTTTATACCATCAAGAGTTGAAAAGTCCATTGGCTACATTCATCTGACCAGGTTGGTTTAAACTGATATTTTTCAATTTTTGTTTCTTATGGTGAAACCTCTGGTTTTTCAAGAACAATTTTGTTTCCTTCTTTATCAGTGATTTTAATTTCTTCACCAGCCAAGTTTGTTGGGACTATTTCAACCAACTCAGAGTCATTTTTTGCAGCATTTTCACAAGTATGGTTATATTCCCTAAAGCCTATACCAAACTTTATGTTGCTCTTGACTTGAGCATCAAGCAAAAGCTCACAACCTTTGCAAGACTCTACCCATTTTTCACAAGTGATCTAGATTCTAGCTTCTGTTTGCAAACTTTGTATTTTTCTACCATAGTTTGAACCTGATCTTTGGTTATGCTTGATTCATGCCTTAGGCTACTCATTTCAGAATCTTTTTCACTTAACTTTGTTTTCAACTCTTTAACAAGTTTTTCAAAATTAAGTTCATCTTCTAAAATTTTTTTCTTTGGTTTTCATTCACTTGTTTTATTTTTGCAAAAGCAATAATGCATTTTTCAGAACATAGATCTTTCAGGATCTGATGTGATATCTTCGAAGCAGCCTTAAGAGCACAGTCACACTCTTCTTCACACACCTTTGTGTTCCATGGGTCAGATAGATTGTCTTTTTCATCATCAACAGCATTCGTTTCAATCACAGGTGTAACTCCTGGTGTAACCACTTCTTCACAACATTCAACCACATCAGATTTTGACTCTTGTTCCACAGACTCATCACCTTCAACTATGGTCTCAAGAGCCATTAAACACAAGTTTTCATTTTCAAAATCATTTTTGGCTATGAAAACAAAGTTTTCATCAGTTAAATCCTCAGGCAAACTACTCCAGTCAACAAAGCCTTGGGTAAAGAAACTTTGTTGTGTAACCTCTGCTGGTGTAGTAGTGGTTTGAGTAGTTTGAGTGACATATGGAACTTGTTGCTCATGCACTTGAGGTGGTGCTTGAACATATTGAATCTATGGAGCAGAGGTTTGGACATAATAAATAGGGATAGTTGTTACATGATTTGCAAAATGAGCAGTGTTTTGCATTTGTTGTGCAGGGGTAAACTGAGAATATTGGACAGTGCTTTGAGGATTGGGGCCAGGATGTGTAATAGTTGGTCCTGCAGTATGAGTTATGCATTCCCTAGAAAAATGTCCCATCCTATTGCACTTGAGACATTTTATCTTTGATTTATCTAACCCAACTTTAAACCCCCATGTAAACCTGGAAACCTCCTACCAGTTCTATTGTAAAACTTACTAGCCCTGAAACTCAAAAGTGCCAACTGGTGTAGGATGTCCATTTCTTTCAAATCTGTGGGTTCAAAGTGTTGTAAGTCATTCATCTCAAAACTCAAATTGTCAGAGGTTTGGCTTTCACCATCTGCAGCAAAGGCAAAATTGGGTGTACAGGGATCAGAGTTAAAATTGTTTCCAGAAGTTATGTCAATGTTATGATCAAAACTCTGATCCTTTCCACTGCCAAATCCCTTCTCATGACTATATAAAGCAGTGTTTCCCAGAGTGTAGTCATTGGTCATTTTCTCTGACTCTTGTAACTTCTTTTTCTGGTTCAACTCTCTCTCATAAGTGAGAAGTTGACCATGAAGTTGTGTCAAGGTCATTTCCTTGTAACCAACAGCTGTTGGAGTGACATAAGCTACAGTCTCCCATTTCTCAGGTAAAGATCTCAAGAAACAACTATTGACAGTCGAATTTGGAAATTCCACATTTACCAATTTGAGCTCACTGATGAGACAGCTATATCGTTCAAATTGTAGGGTTAATGACTCACCCTTAACATGGCAAAATGTTTCATACTGTTGATTTAAAACCTCTTATTATTCTCGATCACCTCTTCAGTACCACCAAATTGCTCTTTAAGAGCATCCCAAAGCTCTTTAGCACTATTACAATGAAGTAATCCTGCATAAATCTCATTGGGCAAACCCGGAGCAACGATGCTAAAAGCCTTAGCATCGAATTCGATTTTGAGGAAATCCTATCAGAGTAATTTTTGAGCTTCTTGGGGACTTGAGTGTGGGGATCCTCTGTATTTGGAACCATGTGGATGTGAGGTCCAAATACAACGGATCTCCAACATCCAGTGTTCTGTTGGGCGAGAATATGTCCCATCCTACGTTGCCAAATAAAATACTCATTTCGTTTCAACATAGGTGGTTTAACATTGTTGGTGCAGAATGTCTATGTCTTAGTCTTATATCGAGTCTGTATAGATTAGATGAAAATAGGCTAGCGAAACGAAGTATTTATGTAACTAAGGGACAAGTTCGCTTGAGATGACATTGTGAAGTCAAGTTCGGCCGAACTTGACTATGTCAAGTTCGCCCGAACTTAATCTCTCTCTAGCGAACTTGGAGTCCTATAAATAGCTAGCTTGTCTTGTTCATTTGTAACTTTGCACACTTTGAGGTGAAGCTCTGTCAAATTGGAGATTCGACGTTATATCAATAAAATGGACGATTAATTGACTAGTTCATGTTATTTGGTAATCGTGTCATAATATTTCCGCTATTATGGACAATAGAGATCAAATCTAGGTTCCTATGCTATCAGGATCGGTCCTATAACTGGTATCAGAGCTAGAATAGCCTGATTTGATTGATATCAAGACAAGAACACTTCTATTTCTACTCCATTCTTCTATTTTTCTTAACTTTTACTCTAAAATGAAGAATTTACGGTCAAATTCTGTCCAAATTTGAATATGTCATGTTAAATACATCATAGATAAACCCCTGAGAGTTTGGAGACTAAAATCAAACGAATTGGTGTCAAATTGTTGAAGAAACCATGTTTGAAAAACTCATTATCATCGAACTTGTTAGCCAGGTTCGGCCGAACTTGAGTTAGAAAGTCACTTTTTGAGTGAGTTTCTATCAAGTTCGCTCGAACTTGTGGATTTTTGAGAGAATTAATGTGAAGTTCGACCGAACTTGTTATACTTTCTTTGATATTCTTCAAGTTCGCCCGAACTTGAGAAAATTCATTGAATCCTATAGTAAGCTCGCCCGAACTTGCAAGATTTTCCTTTGAAATCCTATAGTAAGTTTGACCGAACTTGTGATTAAAAGTCTGAAATTCTTCATTCAACTACAAGTTCAACCGAACTTGTAGTAAATCTAACAATTTTCAAAGTTTGAACGTGTTTTCAGTGTACGTGTATCGATATTCGTGATGGATGATCTTCAGAGAGCGTTTATGTCGGGAGTAGGTACGTCCAATGCCAATGTGATACAGCAAGTTAACCTTGACAAAAAAAATGGGCACGTCCGTCAAACCTCCGAAGTTAATGAGTATGGACGAGTACGAGGGATGGAAGGAGAAGTTCAGTTATTGGGTTCAGGCCATGCATTTCAAAAGCTAGGTGGCTATTGAGAGAGGTTATGTCGTTCCATTAGACGAGAATCAGCAAGTTCTGGATAAATACAAGTACTCCACAATACAAAAGGATGAGTACATTGTTGAGAAAAAGATGACCAGTCTCATTATACAATCCGTTAACGAGGATATTTTAGTCTCATTGCCCGAATACACGATTGCAAGAGAGCTATGGTTGTCACTACAAAAGAAATACCAAGGAAGCGCAGAGATGATCAAGAGTAAAAAAGCTCTTATCTTGAAGGAATTCGACATTTTTACCATGTTGAAGGGCGAGACTATGAAACAGATGATTGAGCGTTTTTTGTCATCTGAAAGTTCAAATGAGGAGACACAGTCTCGTTAAGACAGAACCATAGTACATCGATAAGCTTGCTGTTGCGTTACCTGATGGAGAATGGACTACATATCTTATGGTTTTGAAAGAAAGTACGAATTGGGAATTCTTCAAGCTATCTACATTCATCGACAAACTTGAAGGTCATGAAATGGAGCTTCTAAAGATCGCAAAGTCGAAGAATGCTAACATTGTTCAAGATGTTGGTTTTTATTACAAGAACGGAATGCAAGACAACATTTCAAGCCCAAAGATTCAAACAACATTCAGTGCAAAGTCCACAAAGCTCTTCATTCTCAAGCATAGGATCAAATGCTTGTTATCAGAGTCAAGCAAATCAGAATCAACAAAAGAATTCTGATCCAAATGTGTACAAGTGTAACATTGCTGTCAATCTAAACAATGTTGTTTCTGAGCAAGTTGCAAAACAACACATGTCACTTCTCGCTACAGTTCTAGAATCGTATGAAAGTCTAGTGGTAGGGAAAATCGGCAATCCTGAAATGACCGTCGAAGGCTATGATCAGGTGGACGAAGAAGAGCTTGAACTGATGGACATTAAATGGTCCTTGGCTTCTATCATTCGAAGGGTAACAAAGTTTGTTGCACTCACAGGCCGAGATATCGGAAATTCAAGCAACAAGCTAGGGTTCGACAAATCAAAGGTCACTTGTTTCAGATGCTGACAGAAATGGCATTTCAAGCGAGAATGCAAAAATCCTGAAGCAACGGGCAATCAGAGTCCATTTGGAGGTGGAAACGAATACTACAAGAAGTCGCTTCAGTATAAACCGTTTCCTAAGAAGACTCAAGCGGAGATTCAAGAAAAATCATCCAACAATACCAAGAAGGCGATGGTTGCTACCAACAAAGATGATGGTTTCGATTGGAATTCTTATATTGGAAAGAAGACAGGAGTTTCATTGATGGCTGAGATTGTCGAGGATACATCTGCCGAAGATGCAGCAGCTATGAAGAATGCTTTACTGGAACAATATTTGCAACAACAAGAAGAAGAAGAGGAGATGTATCTTCACATGAAGACACAGGGCATTTTATCTCCTAATTCTACTTCTAGTTTTGCAGGTGATTTTGATGGAAGTTCTCAGGAGCAAGTGGTCGAGGAAAAATCGATTGATGAAGAAATTATTAATGTTGCTCAAGAAGTGACTGCTGAAAACCTCACGTACATTGCCAATAAAGCAATGATGGCGAATCTAACCAAGGTAGGTCCAGAGGTAAAGATCTTCGGAAAGGAAGTTGTCAAAATACAGGTTGTGGAGGTTGAGAAACCTTGCACAAAATATACCGAGCCATGTGCTAAATGTGCCGAAAAATCACAAATCATCACTGAACTCAATGTACATAATGAACATTTCAAATATGATTATCGTACAATGAAGGAAGCGTATGACAAAATTAAAGATGATTATGGCAGGATCAACAGAAATAATATTGAACAACATGATACTGTAAGGATGTTAAAAGGAACGGTAATGGATAAACGAAAAGCAATAAACATTTAAATTAACACCATTGCCGAAAGTAAACAACAACTCCAGGACATGAAAATTGAAACAGAACGTGTTCAACAACTTTTAAGAAGTTATACAAGTAACGCATATGTCGTTGATCGTATTCTCCCTAATATCTCGTCGGAAGAAAATGATTAAAGGTCTAAAAAGAAAAATGGTAAAGAATACAACAAAGTTCCTCCACCCCTATGCGAGAAATATTGTCGCAAAACTGTTGACGGGATGGATAAGGCACTCAACATTGAGTTATTATCTGAAAAGAAAAATGAGTTGCTGAAGAACATTGATGTAATCTATACTAAATTAGACGATGACAACAATCCGGTGGTTAAGAATGTGGTTGAAAATGTTCTGAATGATTCTGATGATGGCAGCTTTGAGAGCGCCACCTCGAGTTTGAACAGTTCTGACACAAACTCTAAAGATGACGATACATCATCGGAAGATGATCTATGTGATGATCCTAACGTTATCATGTACAAGGTTAAGGAATCTGATAGATTATACTTTGATGACAGTTTTCCAATTCGGAATGTCAAAGAGGATAAATTGGATAAACTGTTCAAATTGGTTGATGTTTCATCAGAAGGCCTGGAGAAAAATGAAAAGAAATTCTATTCTAAACCTAAAAGAAATTACAATATCTACCAAAGAAAGGGTGGTGATCATCCGAAAACCGAGAGTTGGGTTGGGTTTAGATGAGGATGAAGAACCGGTAAAGAAAATGTCACCATTTCAAGAATACAAAGATAAAAACATGAAATTTATTTATGGGACAAGCACGGTTCAGGAGGAGAGTTTGATCGAAAAACAATCAAACGACAAGTTTAAGAAACAGAAAGAACTTCGAGATAAGGTGAAAGCCACAAGTTGTGTAAAATCCACTAGTGGACACTCACATGATAATCGGACTTGCTTCAAGTGCAACGAAGTTGGTCATATTGCACGCAAGTGTCCGAAATCTAAATCAGCCTATCTTCGAAGGAAAGAAAGTTCAGATGTTGTTAAAACAAAGCAACCAGAGTTTGTAAACCCTGTAACGATTTTGAAACGAAACGAATCAAAACCTGAAGTTAAACCTAAAATTGAAAAGAAATTTGAAAACTCAACTTTCAAAAAAGGTGAAACTTCTAGGGCAAACAAAAACAAGTTTTACATCAAAAAGGCAAACATTAAATCATAAGCCTGGATTGCTAAGAAAAAGTCAACAACATCTGAGATGAAGATTATGTGGATGATTACCAAGCTTTCTATCTAAAACCCAAGACCAAAAAGGCTTGGGTCGCGCTCTTTAATTATATTTTAACATGTGAAGGGGCTCCAAAGATCTGTTCGTTCAAAGTGGATTTTGGATAGTGGAGCATCCAGACATATGACGGGAATGAAAGATCTTTTGTTCGACATTAAAGCTATTAACGGCGGATATGTTGGGTTTGCCGGTAATCAAGGTGGAAGGATAGTCGCCGAGGGAAAACTCTCCAACGGTGTTGTATCATTTGATCTAGTGAACTTCATTGCTGAGCTTGAGAACAATCTTTTGAGCATTTCGTAGGTTTGTGACAAACAGTTCACGGTGCATTTCAACGATAAAGAGTGTATGATCTTAAAGTCGGGTTTTAAAATACCTGATGAGTGGATACTGATGCGAGCTCTGTGCGAGAACACTTTATATGCCTTAGATATGGGCATCGCTACCACTTCATCGAAATCAGCGCAATGTTTTGTGACAAAGGCTACTGAGAAAGATTCTATTCTTTGGCATCGTAAGATGGGGCATATTCATTTAAGAAAAATGAATTTTCTGGTGCATAATGATCTTGTTGAGGGTGTAAATCTTTGGAGCTTCATATGTCTGATCACTGCCTAGAATGTAAAAAGGGAAAGCAGATCAATCCGAAGAAGATTTTGAATTCAATTAAGCTGCCACTTGAACGTCTCCACATGGATTTATTTGGTCCTGTAAACGTTCGAAGTATTTCAGGAGACTTATACTGCTTGATCGTAACAGATGACTATTCGCGTTACTCATGTGTTTTCTTCCAAGAATCAAAAGATGAAACATTCGAAAACTTGGTGATTCTTTTCAAGAAGCTAGAAAACCTTTATCATCTCCTTGTACGACGAATTCGCAGTGACAATGGCACAGAGTTCAAGAATAATAAAATGAGAGAATTTTGCAACGCTAAAGGGATCCTGCACGAGTTCAGTGCACCCTATACTCCGCAACAAAACGGTGTAGCTGAAAGGAAGAATCGTACCTTAATTGAAATGGCAAGAACTATGCTCACGGATTCTGAACTTCCTGTTAGCTTCTGGAGTGAAGCAGTTGTAGTGGCTTGCTACACACTAAACAGAGTATTAACTGTCAAACCATCGAAGAAGATATGTTTCGAAATGATAAACCGATGGAAGCCAAACTTGAAGTTTCTAGAGCCATTTGGGGCGCCTGTACTGTAATAGATCAAGATGGTAAATTCGGGGCTAAATCGCTTGAAGGTTTCTTTGTCGGATATGCGAGTCCACTACGAAGAGTGTATATTCCTTCATTGAGAAAGGTAATTGAGGCACAACATGTTGATCGTTTCAACTATACGGATCCTATTCAAAGACGAGGCGACACATGGCTGTTTAACTATCAAGATCTTTGGAAGTCATTCGACTTGCCGGAAGAACCTTCGGAAGAAGAAATCACAGCGTTATATTATCTTCAACAGTTGATGAATCAAGAACAAATTATTAGACCAATTGTGGTTAATCAACCCACGTTGGATTCTTCGTCTTCCGGAGCAGGTCCTAGTAATAGCGGTGTTCAAGTTGAGAATGTTTCTGAAATAGAAGCGACACCTGCTATAACTCCATCGAATGATTCTTCCGAACCAGAAAATGCTAAAACAGTGCATAGTATGCCTCAGAATCAGAATTCTGACTCTGATGAAGCGCCGACATTTGATGCTGATGGTGAATCCTCATCGGATGAAGAAGTTGAGCATATATCTAACTTGTTGAATCAATCTACAAACCCAGGCAATCAGAACGAATCATCATCTAGCGCTCCTAACGTTGAAGTGACCGTTGATCAAAACATCTCAAATCAGCAAAGCTCAGTTGATGTTCCTAGCGAAGAAATGTCGCGATCATATTCTTACCATCCCTCAACGAATATCACTGGTGAATTACAAACTGGTGTGCGTACACGAAGCCAAATCAACAAAGCACTTAGTTGTTTCTACACCCGAGTTGCTCCAACTCAAAACTACTGCTACTATTCATGTTTCATTTCTCAAATAGAGCCAAAAACTGTTAATGAAGCTCTGGGTGACGAGAATTGGGTGATAGCAATGCAAGAGGAACTGTTACAGTTCGAGAAATTGGGTGTTTGGAGGCTTGTAAACTTACCACCGAAGCAGAAAGCTATAGATACGAAGTGGGTCTTCAAGTGTAAAAGAGACGATCGGGGAGTAATAGTCAGAAACAAAGCTTCGTTGGTTGTCAAAGGTTTCCACCAGCAAGAGGGTATTGACTACACAAAAGTATACGCACCGGTTGCAAGATTAGAGTCTATCTGCATTTTCCTCGCGTTCGCAGCTTGGAAAGGATTTAAGGTTTACCAGTTGGATGTAAAATCTACATTTCTTTATGGTAAACTTTGTGAACAAGTGTACGTCGGCCAACCACCGGGGTTCGTCGATCCGCTGAACAAGAACAAAGCTTATCTGCTAGACAAAGCCTTATACGGATTACACCAATCCCTGAGAGCTTGGTACGAGACGTTATCACAACACCTCGTTGGAAACGGCTTTACAAGAGGCACAGTGGACAGTACATTGTTTACCAGAGAAGTCGGATCTCATCTGATCATTGTACAAATCTATGTGGATGATATCATCTTCGGTTCTACGGATGATAGTCTTTGGAAAGAGTTCGAAAAGATCATGAAGAAGAAATTCGAGATGTCCTCCAGGGGTGAAATGAAATTCTTCCTCGGATTACAGGTCGATCAGTTACCAGACGGCATTTCCTTCATTCGTGACTGCTACGAAAAGAAGTTGGTGCGAATAGAAAAAATCCACACCGATGAACAGAAGGCTGATTTTTATACCATAGCATTTCCTTTAACAAGATTTTAATATCTAATGGTATTAAAAATTTGCTGACAGGTGCGGAAGCTGAGGTTGAATATGGATCGGACGATGAGTTCACGTGATCCACATTGGTTTGTCTATCTTTTAGCTTAGTATTTCTTAAAATCTAAAATGCAAAAATATGTTTTTGATTTTAGGGGGAGAAATATTTGAGAAAATACAAAAACGTATGAAAAAGTTGAAAATTCAAAAACATTGAAAAATTTAAAAAGTACAAAAGCATTGAAAAAGACAAAAAGAATTTTGTTGTCAAAAAGGAAATGATAGTACATTAGTGGACTATCACAGTATGCTAAAGAATTGTAAAGTTTAAAAGTGATAAACAAGTCTTACTGTTGATGTGTCGATAGGCTTAACACATTCACTAAATTGTTTCCAGGATATATGCTAAATTTTGCAACTGCTTAAACTTGTGGATTAACACATCTTGGATATATGGACTTGGTACTCCGAAATTTCGATTGAAG